>JASANG010003752.1:0-600000 GCA_030248215.1 Enoplolaimus lenunculus | reverse complement strand
CGTTACGTTCAGTACTTAATACGGATCTAGGATCCTCCATATAATTACCAGTGAAAGCTTTGGATCAAGTAATGTTTTGGTTTCCCTTAGGACATGAGCAAATTTTCTTCCTAATTGCATCAAGTTAAATTTTCACACCCTCCGCAGTTGAATGGGTCAATGTATAGAACAGGGCCGTAATAGTAGTATAAGCATATTCGTATGCCTTGTCGATATATGTTCACGAAAGTGTATGTAAAGCAAAAAAGTTTTTAATAGATGTGTTCACATATATGAAGTTATTGCAATGACCACAATGCGTAGTGGTAGCACGCTTGACTCGAGCGCAAGTTTGGACAGATTTGGTTCTCAGCGTGGTTAAATACTGACATTGAGCAAAATTTCGAACAGGAATCCTGCGGACCGTGTTGATCCAACAAGCATAAGCCAAAGCATAAACGTAAAAATGAGCTTGTACCTAAGCAAAAAATTTGGTCTAAAGTTTAAGCATTGCAGTCCCGTAGAAAAACGTTCCGATCCTTTATCTTTACACTTGCTGTTGAATTGATAGAAAAGTTTGCATGATCCGAACTGTTGAAAATAAAAGAATAGAAAATTTTACTGCGTATTTTTATTTTCAGAAATAAAATTTTTAGACAAAAATATATGACAACATTGAGAATTTAAATAAATCGCTATACAATTTAGATTCAATCTACACTCCAGACCATGTAAAACACTAAAATATCTAAAATATCAGCCAATTTATGGAAACAGAGCAAGACTAGACACAGAGGCGGGGGATGGAGGTCATATTACAAATTCAGATGATAGCGTATTTCGATGTTCTCTACAACTTGTCGAAATACTTGATTGCAATTTGTAATATTGTTGCTGTTGCTTAATGCATCGTTAAACACTGCCTGAATTTTGTTTACAGTATTTCATATGTCTAAAACACGAAAATATTTAAACAAAATGCTAAAATGCATACCGGATACAAATCTAATTAAAATTTGCACTAAAATATATACTATACGCATCGAGGATAGACAGGATTATACAAATTAAAGTTAGTGGTTTAGCCGTAAGGTTGTCAGAATTAATCTATATCACACTCGAGGGCGTAAGCCGCGGAACCGTTTATGGATCACCTGTGTTTTGAGATTTTTTGCGTTTTTAGAATGTTTTTTCAACTGGGAATAATAGAAATTTCGTTTTTTCTAATACTAAATTGAAGTTTGTGGTTCAAGCCATAAGGTTGTCAAATTTAATCCACATTACAGTCGAGCGTGCAGCCACGGAACCGTTTTGGGGGTCACCTGTGTTTTGAGATTTTTTGTGAAAGGCGTTTTTAGGATGTTTTTCAACTGGGAACAGTAGAAACTTCATTCTAAATTTTTTTCTAGAATTTATTAAAGTTTTAATTTCTAAATACAGTTGCGATGTTATACAATCGAGTTGTGATTTGTGTTGAGAATCATTTGTAAAACATGGTGTGCAATTTGCAAAGATATTTATTTTGACATGACATCGAAACTCGCTGAATGTTTATTGGAAATATAAGGTACAGATTTTGGCCCATGTAAAGATCAGGGGCGGAACGCGTTTCTGTGAGACTAGAAAAGAGTAAGCTTAAGGTTTAGACTAATTTTTTGCTTGGCCTTGGCTTAGGCTTAGGAATGTGCTCATGCTTACGCTTAGGCTTAGGCTTTGGCATTGGAATATGCATATAATATTGTTCAGCCCCTGTTCTTTACATTGGCCTACATTTTCAACAGTTCTTTTAAGCGATTTAAAAAAGTTGTATTTTGTTTGATGTGCGACAACCAATTTTTCATATTAAAATTCCTAATAATCCACATAATTTAATGTCGTCAAAGTTAACGCTAACACCAGTATCGTGCACAACGAGGCGATATGAAACATCACCTTGCATAATTTATAACGAAACGCAAGTAAAAAAACCGCCTTTACCGATTTAAAAATTCATTTGTTCCTTATGCTCGCTTGCAAACAATCTCTTACATGAGGTTATACGCTCCAGATACCAAATTCTGGCTACACCCCCATGATACTGCGGTCGCATAAATAATACCGTTTCCGGGTTCGATTCGCAGCTCACAATAAGCGTAAATTAGGACATTTCTGAATAATGAAATATATCAAAATGAACAGTTTGTCTACTGGCTAGGAAACCAGAACCTCGGGACGCAGGTGCTAAATGCAGTTGGCGATATACTTGCCAGACGCAGCCTATTCGAATAGGTTTAGGTCAGACAAAAATCAATTATTCATCATATACTGTGTTTGCCTAAAGGTGTCAATTTTATGAACCTGATATTCAAAACATTTCTATTTTACACAAAACCAGCGCGTGTTGTGTAAACGAAAGCTACTTGCATCTCATCATTAGGCATCACCAATCCATTTCATTCTGAACATTAAGAAATCCTCTGAGTCAAATTTTCTGTGATCAGACCAAAGTCTAATCGGTGCAAAAAGTGTTACGCAAAAGCCGGTAGGTCAACAAAAATTTGCCGGATCCACCAGTTGATTGAAATGATGTTGAATTTGCTAATTTTAACAATAATTTGTAAAACGGTGTCAAAAATTTGTTTTTAAATTATCTTTCTCATCAGGGATATAAGTTTTAAAATTGCGACAAAATTTCAAATTAAAAAAACCATACGACTTTGATCAAAATATGATAAATTTCGCAACGGAAATAGCGGAAAACTCTGGCAAAACTTACGACACACGGAAATGACTTTTCTAACGCAACCGGAAGCTGACCTTCAATTGAACTGTGACTCTGGCTCTGACAGATCCGGCATATTATATGACGAATATTTGTCTTTGGTATATTAATACTAACATAAAGTTAGCATAATACCAAAAAGAAATATTAGTTATTACCAAGAGTGGATGATCACGGACAAGAGTGTGCAAGAGTCGGATTTCACACGGCACAAAAAGTACCACCACACGTTGCATTTTTGCCGTACCTCCCTTACTTCGAGGGAGGGTCGATGTCCATGATACAACATTCTGCAGGTTTTATACTGTGTACGGAGCACTTTTTGGCATTGCGTATTATGTCTTTCTGTCTCTGTGCAAATTTCAACCCCCCGCTCTAAATAAGCGGGGGAGGGTCGGCCAAAAACGCAACGTGCGCTGGTTACATTCTTTTGTACACAGAATGCACCCTGTTGCACACTCTTGTTATGTTATCTTATCATCCACTCTTGTTATTACTAATTAGAGTAATTGGCCTATTAAACAGGGCTCACAGCCACGGTTTTGGGAAATCAGGGTTAACTTCTATAAAAAAATTTACCGATGTCGTATTGACTTCTTATTTCACAGACAAGGACGCTGCTGCTAAATACTACAAAGGTAGTGAAATCTGCTATCGTACTTTATTTCAATAGCCGTGCAACATAAATACGCTAAACAAGCAATTAGCGGATTTATTTAACACAATATTACAATATGCGCTTATAGATTTCAAACGAAACGTTAAAGAAACGAGTCATAGGCTTAGTAATACTGATCCGCTCATAAATATCAAATGACAAATAAGGCTGCGTTGAGGAATATATTTAAATATTACATTTGTGATTTTACATAAAAGCATCATTATTTCGACCCAATATGTGTTGTACTCTGATTCAGTTGGAAATACAGCCTGAATTATAGTTGTTCTGCTAGGATGTTGCATAATAATGTTGGCGTATAAAACATAACAGAAACAGAAAACATGTGGCTTGTGTGTCTTTTGGTAGGAACCAGCGGAAATTTCGTTAATTTTGGCAAATATTTAAATGTTTCACCAGTTGGCTGAGTTTTGGTATTTTAGAATTTTACTTATCTGTGGCGTGTTCGGTGGTTACATTTACATATTTGCGTTAAGGTGTAACGGGAGGTAAAAATACCAGAGATGAGATGGAACCGCAGCGCGGAACCAAAGCCGGACGTCAAGCAAAATCAGAAGATACAAATGTTTTTAGGTTTGCTAGTTTTGGAAATAATGTCCATAACTCTTGCCAACAAAACAGCTTTCTGAGTTGCGCCAAAATTACAAACAGACTCCGCTACTTTCACTAAAGTGCGAATAGGTTCAGTATCGTTATTGCCGCAACCTCCTGTAAAAATTCCACCGGAGACAACGGTTTGTGTTCTGCCGGAACCGAAAGTAAACCTACGGTTGTACCATGATTTTCATCACTGTTAGCACGGATTGTACAAAGTGTCAGGTTAAACAAAACAGTTTTGATTGGTCGCACGGAGCCCCACAATCCGCACCGCGATGCTAATGCGCATTCAGCGGCGGATCCAGAAGTTTCAGACGGAAGAGGCGAAGTGACATATAATGAAAACACTCGAGAACGAGAAACCAACCACAATTTTGCACAAAAATTTAATACAAAACATTGGTTCTGATTCATGTTATTTTAAGGGGTTTGGGTCGACCCTCCTTGGATCCACAGGTACGCTTACTGTTTCAAATTAAAATAACCCAACTCTACTTCCTACAGTGCAAAACGGAGTACAAATGCCATGAAACGTATAACCGTGACTTCATTTCGGGAGGGCAAAACGTTTTTTCAACTTAAGAGTGTAGCAGATTAATCTATTAATACCAACAAAAGTGTTTTTTGTCATTTTTCCAAAAATTTAGCGAATGAGTATATCTTCGTATCCTTTCCATACCATGCATCTTATGATATTTTTCGGATTCCAAAATCAAAACTAATTTTTAGGTTTCAACGCTCATGATAATATTAAACTGAAAAACAATTACCAGGCTTAATTTCGCTTATATAACGTCCAGCATTTGACGCAGTATATGAGAAATTTCAAAAACTATATATCTATTAGCTTATATTAATTCCTTCCTCACTGTGCTCCACCCAGCTCAAATGAAATCTTGGCTAAGCCCTGAGCCCATAGTGTATAGCAACTATCATCAGTTAGTAATAGGTTGTCAAACTCATTAACTATTGCAGTTGTTAAATTGAAAACTAGTACAGGAGTAGAGCAATGGACATGCAAACAATGTTCTGAATTTTGAGCCTCAGCATTCACTGGTTCGAAAGTCACAATACGTATTACCAACTGGTGATAGGTGCTACACACATTTGAGAATAAGCGCCTTGAATATAGGTTGTTTACTAACACCGCCGACCTTAATTTTAATAATTCTAATGCACACAAAAACTACAACATATTAAAGCTTCTATTGGTATATAGGTTTTGAAGCATCAAAAACACTGCCGAATTCATAGGGGTCCACGCCCACTTAGAGCCCCCATCTGAGATCAAAGCTAACATTTTATAATAAAGTATACCACTGCAATAGAATTAGGCTGCTCTTTCGCGTCACTAGTGAACTTTTTTAACAATTATGTCTCTCGCACGCGCACCCTCATTTTAGTAATTTCTGGATCTGTCACTGCTCAAAAACACTACTGATGTCACTCTGGTAGAGTAGGTATACACCCCGCTAAGCCGCGTTTTCTCTGCATCGTCAATCATTGTTAAGTACTGGTGTCCAAAATGCGCACAAACGACGTATTTTGCCTATAAGTAAAAGCAAATTTATATTGTTAATATAGTATCACAATTTCTTTACAGTATTAATTTTGTGTCTCACACATTTTTCCCGCAAATTTGCAGATTTAAGCATTGGACTCTATATTAAGCTTAAACTTTGGCCTAAGTTTGGGTTCTGGCTTCAGTTTAGGCTGAGCTTGTGAGGGAAATGTGCTAAAGCCTTAGTTTGTTATAAATCACAACCCAAAGATAGCGAAAGCAAATTTATATTGCAATATAGTATCACAATTTCTTACAGTATTAATTTTGTGTCACATATATACATTTTCCTCGCAGTCTTCGAAATTTGCAGATGTTAGTATAATCTTGGGCATTATATTAAGCTTAAACTTTAGCCTAAGTTTGGGTTCTGGCTTCGGTTTAGGCTGAGGTTATGAGAGAAATGTGCTAAAGCCTTAATTTGTTGTAGAACTCAATCCAAAGATATAGGGGTTATATCGAAGCGTACAGAACCCGGATCCGGAACCATAAGTCAACTAACGTTGACGACGCCGCAGTCGGATCCGGAGAGCACACAAAACAGGACTGATACTTAGCAGCTGTAAAACAATCACACACCGAATTAAGTACCAGATTCAGTTAAAGATTTTGTTTTTAATGGTTAGATTTTTGTACTAAAATTTACAAAATATTATCAATCTTTATGCGCCACACCCTCATGCACGCTTCCAGGAATTAATAGCAGACGATGTAGGATGATTTGCCTTAGTTATAAGAAAATAAATATTAACATAGAATTCTATTAATGCTGCCGATATAATTTTCAACCAGCAGTATTAAATATTTTCGTCGTTCTTTTCTCGCTTTTTCGTAGTTATACCGCCATGCACCGCCTTGGTATGACCACAATCTACACATGCCAGCAGCCAGCTCACCTTGCTAGGTGGGACTAAAAATCTTTCAGGAGGGGCATTCAAGGGTTTTTAATGAAACAAGGTTGAAAATTCTCTACGGGGGGTCAAAATTTATCCAGGTGGGCTGAGCCCCCCTGGCCCCCCTTGACTACGGGCCCGTCGCCGTTCCGCAGTTACCACCATGAGCCGCCTTATTATAACCACAAGATGCACATTTGATTATGCCACACAAACATGATAGGTACCTCAATAAACTCATTAAGATAAAATGTCAAGAATGTGACATGTTAAGCTTGATGCATAAAGGTCTTCAAGTGTGTGCTTGCAAAACAATTTAATTCGATCTGACCAGACTAATTTTAGTGCATGCGGCTGAACCAAATACGGGTCCAAGCTTGAAAAAAATATTTCAGGTCGTAAAAATTCGAATTTTTTCCGATAAAAATTGAAATTATATATTTACAAAACGAGTTTGTTTGCCTAAAGTGTACTACGCCGCAATATTAATGTTTTCTGGTACATCAGTTTGAATTGAATTCGCGTACAAAATTTAAAATACAGTAGTTTAACGTGATAATTACTTTAATAATTGTTAGAGTCAAGTTATATATTTTAACGGAATTATTGATTCTTAAATACCTAACCATCATGTAAAAAGTAAAGTGAAATGGCAGCCTCGAAGTGAACGAGTTATTGTTGGTTTAATGTTTTAATAGGACGGGCCAAATTGAAGTATAGGCTTAGGAATACGCTTATAGCCCGTTAAAACTGAAAAAAAACAGCTATAACTCGGTAGCGACCTAGCTTTGGAGGAGTTAAATAATTAGAAGTCGTACGAATTGTCAAACAATTTACCGTTGGCTGTGAAAACTAATATTCTTAATGTTTACGCTACTTTGTATTTTATGATAAAATTAAAGTTATCATTCGCTGAAGCTAGCAGCAAGCATCAGTACGGATTCTGCGTAATCCAGCCGCTTAGCGACAAATATAAATTGATTTTTTTGTATCTGGAAAAGTTTGTACAGTTAATATAACTCATCAAATTAGATGTGGCTGTTGTCAGCCAGAAATGATCCCGAAAAAGACACACCATTCCACGTTGAAATTTAAATTTGTTCCATTGTTTCGGATTTGTGAACAATGTAAATCTTACGTCGTGGTCAACGTTCGCCATGGACCCCGGCAGAATACTGGACCTTGGTCAGAAAAAAGTCAAACGCTAGAAACCAGGGTACAACGGAGCCTCCGGCTCCGCTCCGGTAGAATTTTTGCTGGTGTTAATACGACAATTTTAGTAGTAAAATTTTGCACAATTTTGTAAAATTTATCTAGTTTCGTCTCACCTCCGGCTCCAGCTCCGGCAAGTTTCGTTGACCTCCGGCTACGGCTCCGGCTCCGGTGTTTTTCACCTCCGGTTGCAACCTGCTAGACACAATTCAATAAGTTGTCCTAGCAGCATATATCCCAGGCGTAACTTCATCCTCTTGCCCATTACGCCTTTATGGTGTTCGCCGCCACAACCCATGTAAAGATCAAGGGTGGAACGTTTTTCAGTAGGAATGTAAAAGAGTTAAGAATGAGCTTTAGATTATTTTTTTACTTAAGCTTAGACTTAGGCTTAGTGTTTAGATATAAGCTCATTCATACGGTCAGGCTTAGGCTTAGAAATAAGCTCATTCATACGTTTAGGCTTAGGCTTTGGAATATGTTTATACTACTGTTACGGCCGTGTTCTATACGTTGGTCGCTGCAACAATAGTGATGAAAACAATCATATTAGCCGCCTATATGCTGCCAGCAAACTACAAACACATATTGAAAGTGAAAACCTTCCTAAATTTTAAAACTGGCCAAATGTGACTGAGGAAACCCACATTGTGTGCCAAGTTTTCAAATCATAACCCAGACGGTTCTACAGTGACCACAACAACGGAACCAACCACCATTAAATGGCCAATATCCCGTTTTGAAGCGTCTCACTTATATAAAACTAAAGCCAGACCATCATAAACGAAACAAATACTCAAATATTGTTACAAACTGGTCATGTCATTCCGTACGTGTTAAGCTGGGTTGAAGTATTGCTGGGTCCATGTGTAGAACAGGGCCGGAACAGTAGTATAAGCATATTCTTGAGCCTAAGCCTAAGCCTAAGCCTATGCCTAAGTCTAAGCCTAAAGCCTAAGCTTAAGGCTAAGCCTATGCCTAAGCCTAAGCCTAAGCATAAACCTAAGCCTACTAAGCCTACGCCTAAGCAAAAAAGTTAGTGTAAAGCTTAAACTAAGTCTATTACAGCCCCGCCGGAAAATGATCCGACCCTGTCCTATACATGGGCCGTATGTTTTTTCTACTCAGTTTTTGAAATTTGTGACTTTGACGTATAACTTCCGCTTAGGGTCGCTGCTAATCAGTTGAAGGCCCATGTCCTAAAGCAAAAAAGGGACACATCAGAAAGTTTTCAATTTTCACACTTGCGTGCTAAAAGCAAAATACACTTTTACATGGGAATTTCGCAGCAAGAATATTAGTTCGAGATTGAAATTGGCTTGCGTACAAAGGTTAACCGAGACCCTGGCTAAATTAGTACAATATTTCGTTAAGCCCTATTCAACGCGTGCAAACTTTGTAGATAGAACTCACAGCTTCAATATGTACGTGTAAGTATTTACAGTGAACACTTGCAACTGCTCGATCTAATCCTGCAAGTTGCAGCTATAATTTCTCGTTGAAGGAACTTTCGAGTGGGAATACGGCTATAGGCTTAGTCTTAGGTTTTGGTTTAAGATTTGGGTTACGCGGTTAGACGCAAAAGGTTGTGGGGAGTACAAGTGGTATAACTATTCAAAAGATGGTTTAGATTTTTTTATTTTTTTTTTACAAAAAATGAGAATTCCATCTTGTCTGGTTACGTTTGATAGCACAAAAACTGGGCGGCATTTTCAAACTAAAGTTTCTTGAAAACTCAAAACAAGACAAATATATGCATCTGTATCGCTCTTGATTCAAATTTCAAGTTTGTGTTTAAATTTAAGTTTCATAAAATGTTGACAGCTTCACGGCACAATTGACCAATGTTACTGTAAGGGGCGTAACAGTACATTAAACATATTCCTAAGCCTAAGCCTAAGCTTAAGCGTTGCAAAAACGTATTTCTAAGCTTAAGCCTAAGTTTAAGCCTAAACATAAGCAAAAAATGTATTATAGAATCTAATTCTACACTTTTATCGACCCATTAGAAACCTGGACGCCCCATAAAGTAACATGGGCCGAACATTTGGTGTCGGTTTTTAGTAAAAGTTTTGTCCCAATTCAATTTGATTATCAGTTCAGCTGATGTAAAAAACGCCTTATTGAATGCTCAAGGGATTTTACGGTTACAGTTTATCACTTCATTGGCAAGGAAAGACTCTGCGCTACAATGATTATTGCGTTAGGGTCATGGCGGATGGCGGCCAATGTAAACAACTAAAGAGGAACAGTATAATAAGCAAATTCATCAGCCTAAGCCTAAGCCTAAGCCTAAACATAAGCCTAAGCCAAGCGAAAAAGTAATCTAAAGCTTAAGCTTACTCTTTTCTAGTCCTACAGAAAAACGCTCCGCCCCTGATGTTTAAATGGACTCGTATGGCAATTATTAAAACGTCAAACTTTATTCGAGGGGTTCAATGTTCTGGTTTGGGGGCCTCGAACCAGCGAGACGCGGCTCTGGCCTGGTCAAATTTAAGCAAAACTATCGTATTTATACAGAACCTGTGATCAAACAAAAACGTTTTCCTATTCGAGAGTTCTATCAACTGCGATTTTCAACAAATTTCATATAAAGGCCAACTCGTTAGTGTTGAATATCGGAACAATTCCGTTGTTTCTGGGCTTAGGCAAATTGGTAATTTTGGTACATAGCAAAAACCAACACAAAGTTTCAAATATATTCGTCTACGTAAGAGTTCTATCAACTGCGATTTTCAACAAATTTCGGATCCTTGTGTTGGATATGGAATTCGTTGTTTCTGGGCTTGGCTGGTTTTTGGTTGCGTTTCATATTTCGTTCGTAACCAACCGTGTTTTGTAACGGGACAAACGCGGTCTCTCACGTCGCCTAATGGTTTTCCCATTTGCGGTCATTATAAGTGTACGGCTCAAGTGTCCATGTTTCTGTTTCTCTTTTGTGTGACCGAGTGGCCATTTCAATGAAGTGGTACTAAAACCGTTAGACTCGAGAATAAGTTGATTTCCTACAAATATATGTATATATATGTTTAATATGTATTTATAAATATTATATATATATAATGTATTTATTTATTTATTTGTTTATTTATTTACAGAAAATGCAGAATATAAAGTTGTTTCAAATTGTGCTGCTTTACAAAGGACTATTAATCGCTAGGAGCCCTTCACCGTACTGGAAGCAAAATTAGTTCCTTTGACGTTTCGTCTGTGATTAGGCTCATAGCCACATGGATGGTCAGCCAGCCCCTCCAAAAATTGATTGCTTTTCTAGAAATGTTTTAATACCGCGTGAAGTAATGTAAATATAGCGCGTGGTGCCCACCTCCAATTGTTTCACACCCATCCTTTCTTAGCAAGTTGAGCTGGCTGTGTATACGCATGTTTTGTGATGAAAGTTTGAATATGATTATAAATATATTCATTCTAACCGAATTGGAATCACATATACACTGCAAAAAATGGTAAGTCAAATTGACTCTCTCCGAAATAGGCTCTACGGGACTACACAAACTGAGTCAAATTTGTCTCAGTCAGAGTAAAATTTTACTTACTAAGTCGCACGTTATTGACACTGGCGAAGTCTAATTTCACCCAGTTTGTGCAGTCCCGTACAGCTTATTTCGGAGAGAGTCGATTAGACTTACCACTTATTGCAGTGTAGTTTTTAAGAGATTTCCTATCCATGCTAGATCTCTCCTGAAATATATCCTGCAAATCGCGTAGAAGATTAGGGCAATTTGCTGTATAAATACCGATACTAAATTGAACATTACTCCGATGCGACCGTTAGTTTCCTCATTTGGATACATTTAAAGTAAAAACCAGATTATACTAATTTCTCTGTAGCAGCAAAGTGGTGGTACCTCGTATATAAATATCGCAAAAGGTTTACATTAAAGAAACCGATAAATATATAATCGGCGTAACGACAATTGGTCACCCGACAACTCCTCGACCAACCAGGGTGCAACCGGGAGTGAAAAATACCGGAGCCAGAACCGGAGGTCAACGAAACTTGCCGGAGCCGGAGCCAGAGCCAGAGCCGGAGGTGACGCGAAATTAGGTTGCACAAAATGCTGGTTAACTAGTTAATTTCAGCCAATAAACTGCAATTTGTTGATAAAAGTTGTTTGGTTTTACGCTAATGTCTGCGAAATTTCGGAAATTTTTTTCCTGAAAATGCTCATAAAAGTAACACGAAACGCGCTGAACTGGTAACCATTGCAACATTATGCAAAATTTTTCTACCGAAATTGCCGCAACCTCCGGCAAAAATTCTACCGGAGCCGCAGCCGGAACCGGATGCCGATTTTCTTCCGGAGCCGGAGGCAGAACTCCGGTTGTACACTGCCACCACCCAGTTGTAATCCGAAATGTCATCGACTCAACGCTTCGTTGCGCATCATTATGCTTATGCTTAGACGTAGGATAACGTTTAGGACTATGTTTATATACATTCATGGACTTGAAAACACTCTTGGGCGATAAAGTTGTCGGGCGACGACTTGTTTCCATGTGGCTACGCCACTGTCTATACTTTTAGCTAAATCAAATATACATATTGACAATAGGTACAGCGGAGTCGCGTGACGTTAATGTATATTCCAATCAAATCCTGTTCTTTTTTACCAAGACAATTTATAGGGTATGTCCACTTTTGGAATGTAGACTAAAATTAGATTCTTATCAAAGAGCAATCGTACTGTGCACAATTTGTTTTCTTAATATTTGCATATTTATGAGGTTTTCGGATTTCAGCAAGAACACAAGTTGAATCGAATCTAATCAAAATCATGATAGATAAACATAGATCTGGATATTGTAATTGTCTCGTATAGCGTCCTGTGCCAATGTTACTTTAAGAGGCGTAACAGTAGATTAAGCGTATTCTTAAGCCTAAGCCTACGCCTAAGTGTTGCAAAAATGAGTTTCTAAGTTTAAGCCTAAGCAAAAAATGTAATTTGAATCTAAACTTACTTTTTTATAGACCCACCAGTAACCCGGATGCCCCTTAAAGTAACATGGGCCGCGTCCTGCATGAAATGTGTTATTCTGTGCTGCGTTGCGCGTGTGTCATCAAGCGTAAACGTAAGCTTAAGTCCACTAGTGGATCAAGGAGAAGGGGAGCGTACGCTCCCTATTAGAAAATTTGATGAGTTAACATGATGAGGTCCCTACCTTACAATTTTTGCCGTCAGCATACAGTAAAAAATTGAATTTCATAAATTTCGCCAGCCGGTCCATCCGTCAGCAATTTCTGCATTCGCCGCACGCTTAGGCTTAGACTTAGGAATATGCTTATAATACTGTTCCGCTCCTGTTCTTTACATTGGTCGCTGCGTCTTAATTCGCATCACACTTGTACACTGTCACCACGGCAAGCTTATGCAGAAACTAGAAGCTTAACTTTAAGTATTAATGCCAAAATCTAAAAATTTCGAAAAAACTGTGGGAAAGTGAACAAGCGTAAAACCATACTTTAGTATTAATTATGGTGTTATGATATCTTAACACCAATAGGACTGACTGAGCAGTTTCAGATATTTTGAAAATAACCGCATCGAACAACAACATTTAATATATAAATTCATAATACTGGCACATAAATATCAACTACTCCAAATGGTTGCAGCTTTTGCAACCCCGACATCTTACTAAATTTGCATACCATACATGTATATAAAAATCACCTGTAACATTGCCCAAAATACGTATGTAAGGCGTTTCAGCTCTAGTAGTAATAGTATAGATAGATATAGTAAGAAAAATACCTTCGATCCGCCATAAAAGTAAATAAAATCTGACAACAGACCAGTGAAATATTTAATTTCACTGGGATGTTGGGAAAGGATTTTCTTGGTGTATCAATAATATTGTGCTTTCGTGAAGCTAAAATTAACCTAATCACATTCAAAATTACGTGCCATATTTTTCTTTTTAAAGAAACTGAGTGTCACACATGACACCCCTGTTTCCATGAGCCTTTAATTTAATTTCAGAGCTCTAAAGCTTACTCCACCTGGTCACGGTTTCAAAGCGAAATTTTTTCAAATATTTATCACAAAAATATTCTTTAAACAATTGAGTCTTGTTTAGCGGCAGTAATACAATCGAAGTCGAAATACAAAGTAACTATTCAACTATAAAAAATTGAAATAAACTGAAAAACAACTGCGACAGTAGCCATCATCTGATGGGCGAATGTTACTTTTAGGGCCGTAACAGTAGATTTTATAAGCATATTCCTAAGCCTAAACCTAAACGTTAAAAAAAGTATATTCCTAAGCCTAAGCCTAAGCTAAAAATGTAGTTTCGAATGTAAGCCAACGCTTTTAATACTGACCCACCAGAAACCGAAACGTCCGTAAAAGTTGCATGGGGAATGTGATAGATGCATCTTTCGTTTTACAATTTATGGTTTAATATTGTTACCGTTATAGGAACAGTTTCACACCACACGAGACATACAGAAAATTTATTTATCGATTCAATTTAACCATAAAAATGGAAAAATCTCGCCCCCCTAGAAAATTATCAACCTTGCTTGTAAGTCATCGAAAAGCCTTGTATGCCTCTCTTGAAAAACGTTTATCCCCAACTAGCATTGTGAGCTGGGTACGGCCTGGTCTATCTATATATGTAATGGCCAATGTCACTTTAAGTGTGCGTAACAGTAGATTAAGCATATTCGTAAGCCTAAGCCTAAGCCTAAGCGTTGCAAAAACGTATTCCTAACCCTAAGCCTAAGCCTAAGCCTAATCCTAAGCAAAAAATGTAGCCTAGAATCTAATGCTACACTTTTATAGACCCACCAGAAACCTGGACGCTCCTTAAAGCAAAAAAGTAACATGGGCCGCCTATGCCGAACAGGTTTGGACGCAGTTGAAGAGACTTTTACATTACCATTACAGTCCCTACATGAAACAAACCTACGTATGTATAACGGGTGTTTTCAAAAAAATAAGTTAATGTTGTAAATATTGCAAACATTCTACAAACCTTCAACTCAACGTAAAGACATCTGTAAATTCAAGTTTGGCCCTGTTTTCACAGCGCCTAGGAATGTTGCAACCCCTTTTAAGTCATCTGAAATCCTTGTAGGCCCCCATCCTAAACAGTTTTAGTCCCCCTCTTGCAAGGTAAGCAAAGCTACGCACCTGATTTAAGTAATTTTACTGTAACAAACAAGTAGCAATCACAGTTGAATAACATCAAGCATTGGTTCATCACATAAAAACAGATCAGTAGTGTAGAATTTCAATTTTCTGAAATTCCATTCAAGACCACAACAATTTTAAATACCGTAAGAAAACAAGAAGGTTTCTCAATCAGGAGTAGTTCCAAAGGAACCAATTGCAGATTCGGAAATTTTTTGGACCGCTGCTGACCCGCGTGTCATACATATTTGTGAAAAAACACTCGCGATGCGAAAAGATCGATGCAGCCTATCACAATGTTAGTGCTAAATATGAATACAAAATTATGGATTTGATCCCAGCTGATTGGCATATGATTGGACGGACGTGGACCCCTTGCATCCGCCGGCCAATGTTACTTTGAGGGGCGTAACACTAGATTCAGCGTATTCCTAAGCCTAAGCCTCAGCAAAAAAATGTAATCTAGAATCTAAAAATACGTCTTTTATGGACCCACCGGAAACCTGGACGCCCTTAAAGTAACATGGGCCGATGCGCCAATGAAACAAACTATTCATGTAAACAAGAGTGTATAATGCATACTTCAACAAGAGTATGCCACTTAGTACATTCTGTGTTGAAAAGAAAGTCCGCGGCACGCGTTGCGTTTTTGCCCGACCTCCTTTATTTAGAGGGGGGTGCAACTGGTGCGAACCATGGCACTTTTTGTATACGGTTTCAAACATGCTTTCTTTATAGTTTAATTTAGGGTTACTGCATGTGACAGGGGGGGTCGGCCAAACACGCCACGCCGGCTGGTACATTTTGTACCCCTTGTATGTACACTCTAAACAAAGGGGGGTCAGCCAAAAATGCAACGCCGCCTGGTACATTTTGTACCACGCGAAACTTCACGACTTGTATGTACACTCTCTAAACAAAGGGGGGTCGGCCAAAAATGCAACGCCGGCTGGTACCTACATTTTGTACGACGCGAAACCTCAAGAGTTGTATGTACACTCTTGCATTATGCACTCTTGATGTAAACAATTGAAAAACAGTTTTTAAAATTCAAACTTAAGTCCACACCATCGCTGCGGCACTGAGACGAAACGCACAAACTGCAAAATGACCGAAAAAGCAATTGTCGCATAATTCGTTGTCAGTAAACATTCACAACCCTTTTACTATTCCATGCAAGCATGAGACCATCATCAAAAATCTGGAATCTTGCCAAAGGATATTTCTTTTTTTAACAATGAATATTATACACACGGCCATCGCTACGTAAAGTTAAAGTACGCACTATATCAAACGTTAATTTCCGTCATTTGTTAAGTTTGAAGTTGCCATTTTCCGTGCCGCATAGTTTTCGCAATTTCAATTTTGTTTGCATCTCAATACTTTGCCCATATTCTGTAATTACTTAATCCAAATCTGTGGTCACATTTCAGAATCATTCATCAAATAAAGCTTTAAACTCGTTATAATACTTCGTATAGCCAAACTCAAAATCTTGTCAATAATATCCGGTGTAGGTGTAATTTGTCAACTTTGCAAGCGGTGCCCCACCAACTGCATTATTTCGACCCTCAACAATCAGTGTTGCGTCGTCGTACATCGTATCCTGGGACGCATACTGGGGTAATGTTGCCAATTGAGGTAAATGACATCCAGGACGAACAGTTGCCATATATTGTTGTTGCTGTTGTTGTTGTTGTTGCAGTTGTTGTTGCTCTTCTTCCTGTGCCAACAGTATATCTTTCAACGATCGCGTTCCCAACGCGCTGTTGCATCGCTCTTCGTAGTCGCCAATTGCTGATAACTGTGGTGGAACACAAGCGGTCGGCACTTGTGCTTTGTTGACGCTATGACTTGACGCGCCCTTGTGTAAAGATCCGTTAGGTTTGTCGTATGTTTTTGACGAGGGGGCATGGTGCCTGTCGACCCCATTTTTGCTCGATTTGAACGTGCCATTTCGTTCGTGACCCCCCACCATCGATGATGGGGTCCCGGCGGCTGACGAGTAAACACCCCCGCGGCAATTCAGAAATTCTGTAGAGTTTGCGACTTGGCTAGCAACGGGCAAATCTGTATCTAGGGGATTACTGATCAGTAGAGCAGTTGCTCCTGTTGTACGGACATCAGTACTGTTTTTAGACGAATTTCTTAGACGATTTTTAGACGGAGTTCTGTTCGGAACGCTTGTCGTATCAACTGAAAATTTAGATTTTGGAGACGGCGAACGCGACGATCCAGGCTGTTCGTGACGGTTTCTGATTGCACACCAACGACATAATCGAGAACAACCGTAACCGATTGCCGCAAATCCAATCGCGGCCAGTGTGAGAAGCAGTAGAAAAGCTGAAATATTAAAATTATTATTTCAAATTTGCCAAAAATATTGAGCCATATTCTCAAATGTGTATAGCACCTATCACCAGTTAGCGATTGATTTTTTTCTAGTGTTCAGATGAAAGTATATTATCAGGATACGAATCTTTAATACATGGATTAGGCTTGGATTAAGTACAAAATCTAAGCCATGTTTTCTGGATATGCGTTTGATACGGACAGTGTTTCTAGAGCACGCACTGCTACGGTATAAACACAGACTTTTTTAGTTTTAGTGTTCGTTATATCAATACGTTAGTTTTGCTGATATATAATTTTGAAAAATCTACCGCAATATTCAGCTTACAAAAGTAGACTTGGCACTATTTAACACTGCCAAACGATATTTTAAAATGATTTATGCGAAATTGAACCAGGTAATATTATTTAATTTAACCGAGAATCGAGTAACAAACATCAATTAAAACTACGCAATTAAGACTTTCATAGATCTCTGGCGTTCGGAGTCAAAACGTAATATCCAGTGTGACCAAGCTCAAGACATGCCCTCAAATTGAAATTATTACACGAGTGCCAGAGATTTTTATGTGTGGCATAAAACATTTCTTTAAATACAAATCGTTCAATAGTGTCGAGAAATTTTTCGGACAGGGGGCCGAAGACATCAGCGGCCACACTTTTCAGAAGTGGACTGGCCACTGGCATACTGGACAAATGTCAGATGGACAGGTATGTCATTCCACCACTTCACATTATGAAAAGTTTTCGCTATGTAATTATTTCTGTAAATAGTCAGTAGCGAGTCGGTTTATTTCACAACGCTATTATAGATTTGTTATTACCAGCACAGTCATGAACATTTAGCAAACAGTTTAAAACCAAAAAATTTAACGAGAACCCAAACTTTAACTGAACCCAAACTTTAACTATTTTACCTGTCAGCACAAACAGACTAAAATAATTTTCCGATTCGGTTGCTGGAATCAACGTTGAGCCTGCGTTTCCGTTTCCGGCAGCACCTGGTTTGTCTGAGATCAACTGTGAGCATTGACGGCCGTAATAGAACGGGGCGCATACTGCGGAAACTTGGGCGCTAAGCGAATAGCAATCACCGATCAAGGAATGAGTACTCGGCGCTTGGTGAAGATAGCTGTCAATGTCCAGCGAATACGACGTTGTGTAGCGACAACTCGAAAATCGGGATCCACCAACTATTTCGACCCATACTACCACTTTAGTGTCCGTACCTGAAAACAAAATTTAAAGCATCGTAACAAACTTGGTCCGTAATTTAGGTTTGCTTGAATTTTCACACAAGAATGCTCTCTAAAATTTACGAGATTAAGTCAAGGCGGGCCCGCAGCCAAGAGGAGCCAGGGGGGGCTCAGCCCCACCTGTAAAATTTTGGCCCCCTCTAGAAAGTTTTCAACCTTGCTTTGCTTGTAACTCATTGAAAACCCTTGAATACCCCTCCTGAAAATTTTTAAGCCCCTTTCCCCGAGCAAGGTGAGCTGGCTATGGGACTGAGTCAAGGGCTTTAGTTTTTATGTTTCATCTTACAAAATTGATCTAATTGGACTAAGCCTGTTTTAAGAAATACCGGATATCAGTTTCCGTTGTTATAAAAATCGGCGTTCCGTTTTGGTTTCCGTAATTGAAACACTCAAAATTCCGTTATTTTTATGACCACAGTTAGTTGAAAATCACTTATAATGCGATTTTTAATGTTGTCAAGTGTTAGTCCAACCGTCATTCGACACTTCTGATGGCCGGGCAGAAATTTTATTTTTGAGCGCCGCATCATCTGATGGCCGGGCGGAAATTTTATTTTTGAGCGCCGCATCATCTGATGGCCGGGCGGAAATTTTATTTTTGAGCGCCGCATCATCTGATGGCCGGGCAGAAAATTTATTTTTGAGCGCCGCATCATCTGATGGCCGGGCGGAAATTTTATTTTTGAGCGCCGCATCATCTGATGGCCGGGCGGAAATTTTATTTTTGAGCGCCGCATCATCTGATGGCCGGGCGGAAATTTTATTTTTGAGCGCCGCATCATCTGATGGCCGGGCGGAAATTTTATTTTTGAGCGCCGCATCATCTGATGGCCGGGCGGAAATTTTATTTTTGAGCGCCGCATCATCTGATGGCCGGGCGGAAATTTTATTTTTGAGCGCCGCATCATCTGATGGCCGGGCAGAAAATTTATTTTTGAGCGCCGCATCATCTGATGGCCGGGCGGAAATTTTATTTTTGAGCGCCGCATCATCTGATGGCCGGGCGGAAATTTTATTTTTGAGCGCCGCATCATCTGATGGCCGGGCGGAAATTTTATTTTTGAGCGCCGCATCATCTGATGGCCGGGCGGAAATTTTATTTTTGAGCGCCGCATCATCTGATGGCCGGGCAGAAAATTTATTTTTGAGCGCCGCATCATCTGATGGCCGGGCGGAAATTTTATTTTTGAGCGCCGCATCATCTGATGGCCGGGCGGAAATGTTCTTTTTGAGCGCCGCATCATCTGATGGCCGGGCGGAAATGTTATTTTTGAGCGCCGCATCATCTGATGGTCGGGCAGAAATTTTATTTTTGAGCGCCGCATCATCTGATGGCCGGGCGGAAATTTTATTTTTGAGCGCCGCATCATCTGATGGCCGGGCAGAAATTTTATTTTTGAGCGCCGCATCATCTGATGGCCGGGCAGAAATTTTATTTTTGAGCGCCGCATCATCTGATGGCCGGGCAGAAATTTTATTTTTGAGCGCCGCATCATCTGATGGCCGGGCGGAAATTTTATTTTTGAGCGCCGCATCAGCGTTTGATTTTCACAGCATCTCCATAGATATACTGCAATTGTTAAAATTTGAAATAAAAGTGCAAAGAAATTCATTCAAAATGTTAAAAGTTTTGATGAATCCGCTATTTTTTCTTTAAAAATTTTGAAGCTACAACTTTTAGAAAAATAATCGAATTCTTTTTCTTGAACTAATTTGTAAGAATAAAGTTTGACAGGCATTAAACATAAAAAATACAACGGATAATTCGTAGTTTTGAGATTACATCTTATACTTAGTAGTCGCAAGCTTATTTTAGGTGCCTTAAAGACAAAATATCATACTTTTGAGATTCAAAACCACAGGATTGAGAAACGAAGGTTCGCCAGTCAACAAAGATTCGTTCGGCTTTGGCAAATCAGTCCATCTCCAGTAATATTCGCGATTTGGTGGCGTCCTTCCGGGCGGCTTTCGCGATCTGGGATTAGATCCAAACGCTGGAGTGGCATCTTGTGGCACCAACCTACTAGAAGGCTTCTCTGCTGGTCTTTGAAACCGCCGTGGTTCTTCGATAACTGTCGCAAGGATGAGTTCAGAAGTTTGCGTTGCGGCACAAGTTTGACATTCAACGCAAGTTGAATTACACAACGTTCGAAAACTGTTCACTAAGTTCCAATGAGAAAATTTAATTGTTACAAGAACTTCACAGCGCACCAGCAAAATTGTCGGAAGCAGGAAGTAAATGGAATGCAGTATAGTCATTGAAATGCTCATTCTGGTTTCGCAAGCCTTTTCAAAAGCTCCTACGATTTATGTTCGAAACAATAATTGGATCCAACTGGAAGTGTGCTTTTTTGAAAAGTAGTACTTTACATAACAATCCTTGCATTAAATACATTAGCGTTAAATTATTTAAAACTGTAATAATCTGAAACCAATTTGTTATAATGTATCTTTATAACGCTATAAACGCCCGCCGACGGAAACGGGCCTGTAGCCAAGGGGGGCTTAGCATCCCTTCTGGAAAAATTTTGCCCCCCCTAAAGGTTTGTAAGCTAATGTCATATGACATTCGAGTTTGGTCTGTTGACACGATATAAGAGCCCGGATTTTAACGTTGACGTCGAATCAACATGGGAGAAAGCGTGTCCTGCCTGCCCCGGTTATAACGTGAACCCCGCATAAGACATTGATAATCCTTGTAGCGTATGCCCCTCCTTAAATTTTTTAACCCACCTAGCAAGGGGAGCTGACTACGGGTTTCGGCAGATATGAGCCAGTGAAGCAACTGCACGGCTTAGGGTTCCCTAAGCAAATTTTATACAGGCAGTTAATAGCAAGAAGCAACTGGAACGCGTTATTGAAACTAAAATTCAATTTTCCCAATCTTCTCAAAGTTGCCTTTGACAAATAATAATAATAGGAGATTTAGAAAATATGTCATGAAAATACACCGTAGTGTGACACGACTGAAAAAGTCTGAGGTTTGCCAAGTTCGAAAGTATGACTTTATGAAACAAATCTTGCACTAAAGACATTGGCGTTAAATTTTCAAATCTGCGGTAATCTGAAAGCAATTTTTGTAGAATAAAGTTTAAAGTTGCTAAAACAACTTAGACTGCAAGAACATTACCCTTTGACACATGAATATTTTCGATTTCATCTGAGATCAAGTTTCAAGCTGTGATTCGAACCGCGCACTGTCTGGTTAGAAGAGTTGGCTGTTACCACTTAGAGTTAGAAGCTTGGTGGGCTCTCTATCCTAAGGACACTCTTACTTCATGGTAATCTGAAAATAATTGTTTTCTATAAAGCTAAGTTTTAGTGCAAACTAAAACAAAAAACGCTATTAAGCTTGCACTGTAGTGACACGAATAATAGGGAGGGACTGGTATTTATTTGGCCTCTGCAGAGAGTGCCCCCCTGTTATTAGGCAACGGACTGTTATTTATTTTTAACCCGAACTTCGATACTGATACATATCCGGTATTGCAACTATCCGTTGGAACAAAGTTTAGTTTTCTTGTGTCAACAGCTTGAGCGATAATGCAAAATTATACTTATGGTTAAGAATATACTTCCAAAACTTAAGTACGCTTTAAAGTTTCGAACTTAAGCTTATTTGGTCCTGGAGTCATTTATGCGCTACAAGTAGGGATAATTCACATTTTTGGACTCTAATTAGAGTTCAGGGACTTTATCCGCTTACGCAATCTTATTCTGGATACAGACTACAATTGATTGGGACTCAAAATGGGAACCCCCCTCTTATTACCCACCTCTTCTTCCGGTCACTACAGTACAGTAACTAGGGAAACTACCACAGTTTTTGCATAAGCTCTAAAATGTATTACGTGAGCACAGTATCGAATCTAAAACAGGAACACCCAGGCCTTGATCGTCACGTAACAAAACCGAAAAAAGACATTTTGGGATTACTATTTTGTACCAGAATTGCGTTTAACTTCTCGCTTACTTCGCTCGCGAACTTTTTCACTATTATACACCGCTCGGCCTCACTCATACAACCTTTGAGTAACGATAACAACGCAATGCGATAATATTGCTGAATCGGCTTTGCCACAATGCCCTTTGTTATTGTAGTCAATAACGCAAAGCATAGACAGTTGCCAGGGTAGAGATTTTGACATTCGATTAAGAAACATTTAATTGCGAAAAATTTGCGGTTAATACACGTATTGAATCAAGATAACAGTGTTATTGGTTACGCGTTAAACCTCCGGGTGCCTCCTAACAAGACTCAGGATACGCCGCAAAGTTAATTTTATTTGCAGCCTTAAAGATCAAGTATGCCGTTAAAAGTTGTAAGCTTCTTCTACAGGCTGTGAAAAGTTGGGGGTGGTACGCTAGGGTACGACGGTTTTTAGTTCAGAGCTCTTGTATTTGACACTGTGAGGCGTTCTTGCGGGAGTTCAATCTCATGACCCATGGAAGACAGATCCTCAGTCCTGCGCGCTACCGCCGATCCACGCCGCCTCGAAACAACTGCTAAAGTTTTAGGGTTTTATGACTTATGAGAACCTTAACGTTACATGTATCGTGGTTCGTCCAGGTTTTTACTGCTGCTACGTATGAAGGCACTACATATGCATCAATGTTTTAACCGAAGTGCAGCATCAGCATGAGGTTTTCTTTTGCTCCATGCATCCGCATGTCACACAGGCTTCAACAGTGAGTTGGAAATTGTTAAAGAGGGTTGGGTCAATGCAAAGAACAGGGGAGGAACAGTATTATGAGCATTTTCTAAACCTAAGCCTAAGCCTAAGCCAGGCAAAAAAATTAGTCTAATCCTTGAGCTTATTCTATTCTACTCCCACGGAAAAACGTTTCGCCCCTGAGCATTACATGGACCGAAGGTTGAGTATTACTTTATCGTTTTTTCCGTGTCTCAGGTATTTATATGCTCGCCTTATATCAACTTTCCAAGTATGCAGCTACAAAGAATGTTGTAATGTTGCCGGGGACGTATCTAAGATTTCATTTCGGGGGGGGGGGGCATAATCTTACAGAAACCCTTTTAACCTTTAAGATTTAGTCATTCTAAATCCTAAATGTTGTTTTCTTGCGTTCAACAATTCCAGGAGCAAATATATCTTTTCTATTGGTCCCTTTATGTACACCTTTGGATGCTAACGTAAATGACAAGTTTATGCTTTTCAATTCGACTTGATAAACTTCGGTATAAACGCATCATTAGCTAAAATTGTAACTTCGAGCAAAAACTATCAACACATTTGAGCTTAATACAAGGCGATGCTAATTGCTTTTCACATTTTCTTACAAAATGCAACAATTTCTATATTCACTATCCGTTTGGGAGCAATGAAATTGTAATACCCTAAGGGATTGTGTCATGAAACTACGACGTGTATGTAAATAGCATTATGCAAGCGTTGTAGTGCAGCTAATTAATGGACTTCTATTCTTATAGGGAGTCTTTTCCGTTATCACCCCCAGTCCGCGTTTGCCCCAAAATCGCTGGAATTAAAAAATTTTGCATATTTGAGCGTCTCATCACCTCCCCTGATCATTTCACGCCTAAATTTAAATTGTTGGAAAATTCGATTTTTAAGGTCCCTAGGACCACAAGGCCCAAAGAAATTTTTGTCAAAAAGTTTAACAAATTATATTCCATCCTATGCAAGGTGCGGAGCTAAGTGCAATGGTGGTAAATGTTTTGCAATCAGAAGATTAATTAACCAATTATTGTCAAATGACTGATATGTCGCGCTGCCAACGATTTGCGGTCGGTGCCAAATCAGTTATTTGACCATAATTCGTTAACCAAACGTCTGATTGCGAAAAATTTAACACCACTGGACTCAGGTTCACAAGCTGCAACAAATGGTATCTGCCTTATTCATCTTTTTGACAAAATTTTTTTCGGGTCCAACGGGGAGGACTTAATTTTTCAAAAATTCAAGTTTAGGCGTGGAACCATTAGGGGAGGTCATGAGAAGATCGAATATGCAAAAATTTTCAAAATCGATTCATTTTTGGGCAAACACGGGCTGGGAGATAACGGAAAAGACCCCCTATAGGTATATCTAGTGGTCGTATTCTCAAATGTATGTAGCACCTATTACCAGTTGGTGATAGGTCATGTTACTTTCGAACCATAATACTCAGGCGCAAAATTCACCACATTTTTCGCATATATATGTTTTGCTCTAAATACTCCTGCACCATTTTTTAGAGTTCAGCAACTGCAGTAGTTATAGCGAGTTTGAAATGCTATAAGAAACTGATCGTAGTTGCTATACACATTTGAGAATATGGGCCCACGAAATAAATACTAGATACAGTACTGCTAAATGCTATAATTTTTTAGATTCTGGGTTTTTTCGACATTACAAATACTAGCGCTGTATGAAACGCTACTAAGCTAAAATCAGATTTCGGTATCTAAAAACGTTGTCGGATTTAAACCTGCCCCAATCAAGTTATTAAAATCCATAACGTAACTTTATTAACCAATAAATAGCAACAGTGTTCTTTACTAAATCAAAACCATATTACTTTTATGTTTTAACAGACAGTCCCGCAATCAGCAGTCGTTAGCAGAGCGAAAGGAAGATGTACCAAGGAGGCAAGATAGATTATTCTTACATAAAACTCTTTTATGCTATCGTTTTATCGGCCACGGTGGACCAAGATGCCGTTTTTACGAAGGGCACCACCTATGCCCCCCCCGCTGCAGTTGCAGCCCTGTCAAAAGATGAAGAAACTATTTGTAGCTGAACAGAAAAAAAGTAGAATTTATTTTTCCAATGCACCACGGCAGCGGCCTGTGGGTGGACAATAAATTGAAATTTAACCCCCTGGGTATAATTAGTCATTGCGACGCCGAACTATAAACAAATCATCCTTGTTGCAAACGATACATATTAACCGTAGCAAAGAATATAGAGAAAATACAGCGGCAGGTGTTTTTTTCAATCCAAAGTCGCCTTTGATATTTGGTGCAATTTGGGAATTCATTAATGTGAACAATAATAAGCATTAAAAATTTTGCTAAATATTGACAACCTAGAGTATATAAATATGAATATATTTTATAACGGATATACCTCATGAAATGGTTTTTGGTGATAAATCCCGTGGAAAGTGCTTTTTTCCTGCCTCTCCGCAATTAAGCCATTTCTGCCCTAATCCCAAAATCGTATACGCCGCTGGTCACATTTTAAAAACAATAATAAACTAAACAATTCGCAACTCAATACATTGCATTTCGCAACGGCTTATCACATGCATTTTGCAATGTTTACATGTATGATTAAAATTGTTATATATATATATATATTATATATATAGAAAAATACAAAGTGTTAGAAATCTGCAAATATAGTGATAAAATTTAAAATTTTTGCTTCAAGAATATGGTTAAAAATTAAATCAATTTTAAGCTTTTGCCATTGCAATTTGCAACTAATTGCAAAAAATTTGCATAAACCCATCGTCTCTGGGGTGCTATTTGTTAGCAATTAGGCGACTGCTCCATTAACTGCATGACTTAAAGATGATACATAAGCGCAGCTGCTGATCCAAAAATGGCAAACGAGCATGCTACAGGACGCAATTTGTAATGCTACAAGAATCCTAGCGAGCAAAACGCGCGAGAAGCGAAATGCAATTTTCACAATTTCAAAGGCAGATAGGAAAGTTAGTATTTTTTAAAAATCTTCTGGACTCAATGGTATCAAATTCTTTTGGCGTCAAAATCGACGCACAGTCCCCATGCCTCCAGCTATGCAGCTGCTGCTGAGCTGATGCTTTCACGATAGATTGTTTTCAGTTTCTATATTCATTTAGATGAACGCTAATTTCGTTCGACAACAAAACACAACATATGCAAAATGTGACAGATGTCAAATTTAGACTAACAGCTAAAGAAAATCAGCTTTTGCCTTCGTAACGAAGAAAAAATACAGCTCAGTTGTCGTTTTGGGATTAGATTCTTGAAATTGCGTAGCTATGTCATCTTTATCAAAATTGATTTTTATCTTTTCTTAGAAAATCCTCAATCCGTAGCTGAATACGACTCTTTGAAATGTGGTTTTTACACAGCTTTCAGGAAAATAAACTAGGTAATGCTACTACTTAAACGCAATAAAAAATGGGAATAATTTACTGTCACGGAGCGACATACATATACATACATACACATGTGTTTACTTGGAATACCATGAAAAGTCCAATGGGAGGCCATCAGGCGCGTAGCCAGGATTTTATTCCTTAGCGGATAATATGATGTAAAAGTTTTGCAATAATTCAAGAAAGTATTATTATAAAACTGTCTTAAAAGTACTTTATTGTCTATCGAGAATTTTCGGGAGATTGAATAATCACAGCATATCTCTAATGAAAAATTGCGAGATGCATACGTAATTTTCAACTAATTTTTGAGCATAAAAATGACACAGTTTCCGGTATTTTTATAACAGAAACGGAAACAGACACCGATTTTTACCGGAAACGGATATCCAGTTACCCGCTGGTGTTCAGTGATCAGTAGAGGTCACGAAAAGCCAGAATATGCCATCATTAGCATAATCAGACTCTTCAGGAGTAATTAAAAGCTAAAAATAATAGAAATACGCAATGTGACGCTAATTGTTCTTTACTAATTGTGCACATGTTTGCACCAAGTGTTGATGAATCTTTACGCCGAAAACGTAAAAAATAGCTTAACGTCTGATAACAAAAATTGCTTAATCTGCGTAGGCAGCTATTCAGAAGCTGAAATCTAATGTTTACTTAAGCATTGCTTAAAATCTTGCACTACTTAAACAGACCTGTAGCCAGCTCACCTTGCTAGAGGGGACTAAAAAACTTTATAGAAGACGCGTACATGGGTTTCCAACCATTTATGAGAAGGTTGGAACATTTTTTACTTGGGGGGGGTAAATTTTTTCAGGGGGTCGCCAGAGCCCCCAGGGTCAATCCTTGGCTACTTGAACATATTTTTAAACGAATGAATGATGCCAGCCGTTTGTCGGCTTATCACCTGTATGACTCATCCAACACACGAATTTGATTACTCGACCAGATTTATCAGTTATTAATCAGCGTGAAACATAATCACTTACTGAAACGTTAATAATAAACTGGTTAAACCTGACAGTGGCGTTAAGGAGCAATTTGAATGGGTGGGGGCTGTCGAAGCAAAAAATAATCCATTTTGTCTTACTGTATTAAACCGTTAACGATGGTTCATTTAAACGGAGTATATATTTTTTCAAACGTTAATGAATATGACCCATGTAAAAATCAGGGGCGGAACGTTTTTCTGAGGGACAGCAATTGACAAAGTTTAAGCTTTAGACTATTTTTGCTTAGGTTTCGGCTTTAGGTATAGGTTTATTCCTACGCTTTTGAATCGGAATCGAAATCCATAGTATTTCGACTCACCTCGTGATATGATGGCTTTGTATGGCCCATGTATATAACAGGGCCGGAACAGTAGTCTAAGCATATTCCTAAGCCTAAGCGTATGGATAAGCCTATTCCTAAGCCTAAGCCTAAGCGTAAGCCTAAGCAAAAAATTAGTCTAAAGCTTATAAACTGGCTCTATTATAGCCCTTCCGGAAAACCATCCGGCCCTGTTCTATACATGGGCCCTATATATTATTGCACAACTGCTACTGCTGCAGATAGTGAGGACCAGCGACTGAATTGAAACGGTCTAAGGGCGACGGCGCTAAAAAGCCGCGCTTAAAATTCACATTTCAGCAATTTTTACGTTGATTTCCAATAATTTTATGCGCAATTAATCTATTTTCTTACGGCGTTTACTTATATACACCGGAGTTTTGTACTAAATTTAATAGCAAACGGCGAACCAGGAAATATTTTTGAGGAACGATAAAATTTTTAACGCATTTTAGTCTGCCTACAAACGTTACAGCTTTACTTTTGAGCTAAAAAAATTTCAAAACCGAGAGAAACTGAATTTCAGAATTTTGTCCCATTTTTGCTGCAACAGCGTTAAAACGAATACACTGCAAAAAAATGGTGAGTTGAATTTGACTCTGGCGGAGTCGAATTTTGAATCAGTTTGTGTAGTCCGGAAAAGCCTATTTCAAAGAGACTCAATTTGACTCAGCATTTTTTGCTGTGTAGAAAACGTGCGATACAAATATGTTGTTGTTTTTGAGTATGGTTTGAATTTTTCCATACCCGTAACTGCTATAGGTTTCTCACAACAAAATAGTTTCAAATATCTTGGCTGGGAGCAAAGTGTCATCATATCTATTGGGGACAAAATGACACGGGTCGCGAAGCGTCATACCTTATAGAGCCAAAATATCTTGAGGGCCCAAATATCGTACGGCCAACGGCACACCATGCTTTCCTCTTGTTTTGACGTTCCGTAGTCTTCGATTTGGAGTTAACTTTCAAACTTAACACAAATGATTACATTAAACTGACCATATTTCTAAATACTAAATTTAGAAGCGGATACTGCAAGCGTGGAGGAATCACACCACAGACGTGCTGTGTTAAATCTTTTTAAGATAAGGATTAGTTCAAGCACACGGGAACATGGGTATCTGGTGTGTCAGTCGACACCCTGGGAAGGTATAGGGATGTTACCGACACCGTTACAGGACTTCCAAAAAATTGGTGCAGGAATTAAAAACGTTTAGTGTAAAAATATTTGCGCTGGCTTCTTGTTTGCTTCACTGGCAAAGATTTTTTAAACAATGCTCTGTGATATTTGCTTGGTTACCTTCAAAAATTAATACACCTTATAACACTTGTTGGCCCTCCGTTTTAGGCTCAGCTGCTAACCTCCTGTCTGCTTGACATTTCCAGCAAAACATCGATCCCGGGTCCCTTGATCAGTCCGCGACAAAAACTTAATCGCAGCAGCAAAAGCTTCGTATAAAAACGAAGGGATATATGGGACATATTTATCTAATAATTTCTCGACAAATGAGATGAAAGGCCCTTCTACAGGCCTTAGAATAACCAGATGGTGCAAAGCGGAACTGGATTATACCGGAATCGGAATCGTAACAGCAAATTTATACCGGAATCGGAATTATAATCGGAACTACATATTTTGCGACTATACGGATAATTTGTATTAACAAGTATAATATTGATTTAGGGTGTCGGTTGTCCGACTACAATTCCCAAACACGTCTCACGAACAAATCGGCAATCATTTTTTGGCTCTGTAAAACTAAACTACAATCAATTATTGATAAGTTAACTCATCGAAAACAATTTAACATATAAATGATGCAGAATTTTTATACAACATATCCCAACAAATAGGCCTAAAGTTAAAATGTGGAAATTTCAAATCCGATGGATTGCGCAATTGAACCTTGAATCAGAATCGGAACTCGTTTTGAATCGGATATCTAATCGGAATCGGAATTCCGATTTCGATTGATGACCAGAGATTTAAAAATCGCCATTAAGGTGCGATTCAAGTTATTGTTGCAGAACGCAAAAACTGTTGCAGAAACAATTGCAGGCGACTGCATGATTCTGTACAGATCAGATGTTGCGTGGTCATCAATTTTAAAAAATACCGCCATATAAAAAATCAATTAAACATTAATTTATTGACAGTAATATTATTCGAAAAAAACATTACAATTACCGAATTAAAAGTTGAAATTCGTCAGTATTAATGCATACACGTGTCAATTACGTCAATGACGTCAACTTTTGACAACTTAAAACAAATGGCCAATCAGGAACGTTTAAAAACGAGGGAAAAACAAAATATATCCGCTGGTGAAATTTCTAAAATGATCACAAAAAACGCGCATTTACAAGCTTTGGAATGACCGAAATCTTGAAATTTAGCAAAACGCGAACAATACTAAATTTTAGTACAACTGCTGAACGCAAAAACACAGCCTTTTTACACAGAAAACAATCAAGGCTTAAAAATTTAATTTTCACGTTAAAATACGCTTACACCACAAAAAATAGCATTTCATGAAATATTAAAACTATTTTTATCGCCTTAACATTTGAGCAATAATCACGCTTGACTGGCTAAAAATTAATGGTACGCTGTGGTACCATGGAACCAAGGGTCCTTAGGAACTACGATGAAATTACAAACAAGGACGTAGCCAGACTTGTGGCCATGGCGGGAGTGGTCTTCTCCAATGGTTTTTACAATACTATACCTGTTAAATGTTTGGTGTGACAGACTTAAAACAAATACCATTGCATATTACGTATATAACTGACATGTCCCTCCCTGAATGAAAAACGTGGCTGCGCTATAGATTAACAATAGGGCCGTAACCAACGGGGTGGGTGTCACGGGGCTGAACCACTCCCTGAACAAATTTTGTCGCCCCCATCTCCTGGAAAATTTTTCAACCTAGCTTGAAACTCAACCAAAACACTTGTATGTTCCTCGTATTTTTTAGCACCTGATAGCAATGTGAGCTGGCTACGGACCTGAATAGCAATCATTTGACACGTATAATTTGTTACAACTGCTGCATACACCACACTAATGTCAAATCAACATTAAAATCTAAAATCGTTTTATGAGCGCAAAAAGAACAATAAAATATCTAATGTAACACGGAAGAACGCGGGGGTTTTTGGTTGAGACCGGCATCCACAATAAAAACACCGATAAATGAATTTGATTAAGATGATGTAGGAGCCTACCGACGGTATAGATGAACACCGGATATCCAGATATCCGGATATGAAAAATATCCGATGCCTTTCACTAACCTACGCTGTTCTAAAAATTAATCGCCAGAGCAATTTTGAAAAATTATGATAAATTTAGTTTTTAAAAATATTCTTCAGTGGAATATTCTTGCAAGTTCACAGGCTGGAGCTGCCGCCATATCCACTAAAGAGGCGATAAGCATTTCTGAAATTATAAGAACCAGTAGAAAAGCTTTGTAACATGGTTTAAGACCGATTGGCTGAGGGGACATTTGAAATTTATGAACTGAACCAATGAAATTTACGCGCATTGCTTAGCGCAAGCAAACATTCAGTATGAAATGCGAACATATCTTATTTCGCTCTTTTTCTCTATCTGCATGGCCGCAGCTATGGCATCAAATTCCCCCCGACCCTCGGCCAATGTATCGAACAGGGCCGGATCGTTTTCCGGCGGGGCTGTAATTGAATCAGAATAACCTTTAAACTAGCGTTTCTTGATTACACTTAGGCTTAGGGTTGGGCTTAGGCTTAGGAATATGCTTATACTCTCTGTTCCGGCCCTGTTGTATACATGGGCCGTACCCTCCTTGTAAGGTGTTCTGTAAAGATCCAAAATGTAGCAAAATTTTCGTGTTTCCACTTTTTTAATGTTACGAAGCATGATGAATGTTTGCATGCCTCAGCTGTGTTCGCAGAAAATAAAATATCGTTGAAAATTTTTGTACATCAATATCCGTTTTCGTTATTTTTGCTATCCGCTTACACCCTACCGCTAGCCCATTATTTAATTTTTCGCCTTACCCATCCTAGAACGTTCTGGTAGCAAACCGGATGGGAACATAATTCCGACACTTGCAGCAGCGCTGAATGCACATGATACTGCAATCGTTTGATAAACAATATTAGCCAATTAAATGTTGTTTATAGCCTCTCAGTAGCGCTTATTCGATGCTCGTATTTCAATTTAATATAAGCTTTTGAGACAGAATATACAATTGCTCAAATGCCAAACGAATCTAAAATAGATATATTTTAATCGCTAATAAATAAATTTTCACACAGCGCTCGTTGTGTTTAATTTGCACCGGCCAATCCTCAAATAAACATAAACGAGAGCGTAATTTTATGAACGAAAGACTTTTAGTTGCTAAATGCGGGTTTAAATTTGATCTGCCATTCAAAAAATCAATAGCGGTCATTTTGATAGTTGATCTGCTGTTTCATTCATTTTAGCGTCTTATTTGCGTTCTTTTACATCCATTCGCTTAAAAATACTAAGAGAGCATTCAGGTAAGTTAAAGGCTGCGCAATGTCTAGCGTCGACATCAGCAGATTAAAGAAACTTGAATATACGAGACGTTACTTTAAGCACCAAACTAGTAAAAGTATATATATTTCCTTTATGCAAGGTAACCATGCATTGTCAATTCGTTCAATTTATAACTGGGCCGCAACAGTAGTATAAGCATATTCATAAACCTTTGTTTAAGCCTAAGATTAAGAATGCGCTTCCACATAAGCATAAGAACAAGCCTTGCAAAAAATAGTCTTAACTTAACCTTTTCTCATACGGATATTTTCAATTTGATACGAGATGTATGATCAATGTAAGATTCGATCCACAGTTTCACGGTTGGGAGGCGTTTACGGTGACCACTAAGTCATAGGAGCCTGACGCTTGAGCCAGAGGGGTCTCTCACGTCTTGTGAAAGTTTTGCACTTCTCATATGTTAGAATCAGGGTACAACCTGAGGTCTGCCTCCGGCTCCGGCGGAAAATCGGCCTTCGACTCCGGCTCCGGTAGAATATTTGCCAAAATTTATCTGTTTAGCGCGTATCGTTTTACATTTGTCACAATTTCCAAGAAAGTATTTCCGAAGTTTCGCAGGAAATTAACGTAAAACCAAACAACTTAACATCATATTGCAGATATTGCCTAAAATTTTAACTAATTAACCATCATTTTCACTACCTAATTCCGCCTTACCTCCGGCTCCGGCTCCGGCAAGTTTCGCTGACGACCGGCTCCGGCTGCGCCATTTTTACCTTCGGTTGTACCCTGGTCAGAATTGTTCAACACTGCTATCAGTGTCTGTATTGCTCGTGTATTATTTGCTCAATGTATATATACTCTATGAGTGAAAGGGTTAAAAGCTTACTCTATTGCAGTCCCGCAGAAAATCGCTCCGCCGCTGATCTTTACATGGGCCATCATATCTGTGGTACTTGAATGAACTGATAAAATGTTGCCGTGCGTTATTCTGAATATAATTTGGTGTTACTTCACAGATCAAATATTCGAGCTTACCCACCTTACCGAATTGCAAACCTTGGCATCTCTAGTAACTCTGCGTTTAAAAAGGTTCGTGCTTATTTGTTAATGCAAGCTGTCAGTGGTTTAGTTCACAGCAGGGCGGAACCGGACGTCTTCCTCCGTTTTCGCCTTCGGTAGAATTTGTACCGGAGGTTACAGAAAGTTCGGTAGTAAAAGTTTGCATAATTTTACCATATTTAAATATATACCTATATATGTTATATATATAACATATATGTATATATTACATATATATATGTATATATCTACAAGTAATACTGGTTTATCGGAAGCGGAACAGCTGGTAGTCATATTGGTTCACACAACTAGTCTGTGACAATAATATCACTGTCAATATCAAACTTAAACCTCCAAACATAGTCAAAGACACGAGTTCAACAAAGAGTTACTTGAAGATTTGTCGAATAAGGAAATTAAATTTGAAAGAAAATTGAATTCCGTATCGTAAACCTGAAACCAAGATTTGACTGCGTTAGCATCAGAAATGTAGCTACGGGAGACGAGGACAAAAGGTGCCGTCTCCATTTGTGGATATCTACGCCTGTCTGGCGAGAACTTTCCACACCAGTTAAAGAATTGTATGTTATGAAAATTGTTTTTTCTAGCTTCATGTAGAAACGGCTCTCGCCTCCTGTAACAGAATATCTTCTTCGCAGCGCTAATTTGCAGAGAAGCACTAGACAGGCGACTGACTGATGTGTTTGAGACTTTGAAATAGTTTATTGCACCAGGTTGTGCTTTGTGAAAGAAAATGACCTGGAAACACTATTAATTTTAAATTGAATGCTTATGGGCCGTAGACTCAACGGGGGGACAGTATGGCTCACCCCGGACGTAGATCCTTGTTGTAGTTTAGCCCCACATATTAAGTCATGTGAAATCCTTACATGCCCTCTCACATGCACCCCACCCCCAAGGGGATTTTTTTGCATTCCCAAGCGTGTAAAACTGGTTACTGTCCGGACTAATTGTGACGAGCTTAATAAGGAATTCAGTTTAACGGTCGTTACAGTTGTTGTATATATAGCTTGCACGTAAAATCAGTTTGTGTCAGCTAAATTGAATTACTGTAAGATATTCTTTGCAATCTCGTTGAATGACCATTGCTTTCTTTCACCCCCTCGTCGATTTGTCTACTCTCCACACACTTGTTACGACACGGTGGTAACGTCAAAATTCTGAATAAGAAGCTAAATCGGTATACAAACTGATAAGTAATTCAACTGATAAGCAGCTGAAACGCAGATTAAAACTATGTGTAGCGTTTAAAACTCAACGAATTGAATTCTAAATGTTTACTAAGCCTGCTTCAATTGTACGAAACCAAACACCAAGGATGCCGCTATACTTTTGATTATTTTAATTTAGTCGGAATGCTAATAATTTTTTTGGAGGCACAAAATTACTAACGAAGTAGAAAATTTTCTAGAAAACAGGTCAAACTCTTTTTTGGAATGATCTCCTGCTGGCCTTTCGTTCGCTACAGACACGTTTTAATATTAATACAAATGCGTAAAACTATTAATATACTGAAGTGTCCAGTCCGGGCCCGTAGCCAAGGGCATGGGGGCCAGGGGGGTGGCTAAGCCCTCCTAGAAAAATTTTGGCCCCCTCTAGAAGATTTTCAACATTGCTTGTAAGTCATTGAAAACCTTTAAATGGTCCACCTGAAAATTTTTTAACTCCCGCCAGAAAGGTGAGCTGGCTACGGACCTGGTGAAGCCAAGTAAAAGCAGCCGGTAAATACGACATCGAACAGGATTAACTGTGTTTATATAAGCGCTTTTCGTTTATACTTTATCTCCTTGCAGTTAAAAATGACAATTTTAGTTTTCAAACCAGCTTTCTCAACCGATTCAGTTTCATTTGGGAAAAACGAGATATTTTAAAATTGCTGACAGATGTCTGATTTACAAACAAAACCCAAACCATGACAGCTTTTCTTACAACTCAAATATAAGAACCATAGTTGGTTTGTATGATCTATATTTGTGACATATTGCGCTTTTCATTTATGCTAAATAGCAAGTCATGACCACTGTTTGAGTGAACCGGAGCTCTGAACGAACCCGTAGTTAAGGGGGACCAGGAGTGAAAAATTTTGGTACCCTTGAATATTTTCAAATTTGCTTGTAAAAGTCAACGAAAACCCTTGTATGCCGCTCCTGAAAATTTTTAGCTTCCATAGCAAAATAAGCTGGCTACAGGCCTAATTTTGTACTGTGCTATGAGAACGAGGGAATGTTGTTAGCTCAAGAGGGGCAGACTTAGGGGACCCCGACCCGTAATTTTGCGACAAATAAATCTACTCTCCCATCTCGATTTAGAGCTCTAAACGATTGTATAAGTAGAATTTAATCTGCTAAAGCACTCATCTAAGTAGGATTGTTGAGCTTACAAACAATGTGTGAAAAAATACACAAGCTTTGTTTGGCCGTAAGTCAAAAAACGTTACACATTACATGTATAATTCAGTAAAGCTTTATTCACACGTGCAAGTTTTTGCAGCGAGAACTCGAAGCTGCAACTTACACGAAATACAAATATTTTCAAAAGAACATTCCGATTGAGCAATCAAACTGCAGGTGCAAGAAATTCAAGTGACTTGCAACTGCGTTTACTGGTGAGAATTGAATTCAAAAGCAAGAATTCCTGTGAATATTTTGCAGCTGCAAGAACTTCAAACCTGCTTTGTGACCAAGCTTTCACATGCAAGTTGCACGTACAAAAGTTTTTGCCTGCAAAAACTTGCACGTGTGAATGGGGCTTAATTCATTTTTGATCTCCCACCAAAAAAGATATAGAAAATAATTTCAGAGAAACGGTTTCGTGTTCGGCTAACTGTTACATTGAGAGGCGTAACAGTAGCTTATGTATTTAGAAAAAACTAAGCCTACGCCTAATCCTCAGTTTAAGGATCTAAGTCTATAACTAAAGCCTAGCCTTAAAACCTAAGCCTAAGCAAAAAAATTAGTCTAAAGCTTTAAGCTTTCTCTATAATACTTCCGCGAAAGTAATATGGTATGCCCGTCAAAGCATTATGGGCCATTGGTTGCATGACTGTTATAAGACATTTGTGGATTTATGCATTGCTATGTTTCCGGACACTGGCGGATATAAGAAGGGGCTACTCAGGCTATGTCCTTTCCAAATGGGATCGTAACCAAAATAAGTCTTAATTGTGCTTGGTTTCTTGCTCGGTTCGCTCGCCTGCTTATCATTACATATCTCATAGCTCACGTCAGAAGTTACTACACCCACCAATGTTTTCGAGTCACTACAAGGCACAGATATTAAAATTTCACAAAATCTACGTTACTCATCCCAGTATGCCAGTTTTAAAATTCAGTCTTTGGAACTCAACCGCAAATTCTAAGAGCGTTGTTCACACTACAAAGTAGACTTTTCAACAAAATTTTATATCCGTTCAAAATTTTACACAGAAAAAACAATTAATACACGCTGCTGTGAGTTAGAATTTTTATATATTATTGATACAAAGCGTTTCAAATACGTCACAGAATGTTTGAAGTAAGCTGAAATAACAAAATAATCAAATTCAAACACAACTGCTAACTCATCGCAAAATGTTGCATTTCCTCGTGTAATATTAGAAACTCAAGTAGCTTCGCTGTAAAGCACTCGTATCTCTGGTCATTTTGCGCTAAGAATATTACTAAGACTAAGCCTAACATTCAGCGTAACGATACAACTTTTTACTAAAGCAAAGGCTTCTAGACCAAATTTTATTCGTTGTTAGAGGTTAGCTTTGAAGTATTGGCAGCTTAAAGTTTACACATCAGCCAAACGACTTTCTTGCTACCATCATTGTGAAAATTTTCAGCGGCAAGTCCTATGCTTTATTCGTTAGTAAATACAAATCGGTAAAATCTTACACGAAACCGGTAATGCTTGTGAATCTGAATTGACATCAAATTGTTTCAACGTCTTCTTTAGCACTATGTGTTTACTGGGCTAGTCCGGCGCGGAATTACGATTTGTGCTAGCCTACGGCGTACTTCTTTCTCTGCTACAAATGTACGCCTTGTGATTGGTTACTACCTTAAAGCCATACTCAAATACGACTGGCTGATGACTTTCCTAATTGGCCAAGTAATCACGACCTGTTAGCTACCAAGCAGTTTGTTTTTAAAGCTGTAACCAATCCGATTACGCACAGCTTTATAAGACATGATTCCGTCTTATGCTAGCCGAAGTTGTAATTCCACTTTGGACTAGCCCAATTTGGAATCTGGCTGAATTATGGCTCGGGCTACGACATATATACCTTGACTTGCTCAACATGAAATTGTGCCACATTTACCGCTATTAGTAAACCAGTGTTGAATTTTCTTCGACGTCTAATAGGCTTAGACTTGCGTTTGGAATTTGGTTTATAACAATTTTACCTGAAATATCTATAAGCTAAGGTTTATTGAATTGATACACCACCGCCCGCCTACCGTGAGCTTAGACCAAATTATATAATAAAACAGACTGCAAAATGAATCACTCGTTAAACTCGACTTTAATGACACGAAATAAAACAACCCATTTTAACAGAACCATAAAACTTTGATTCGTTTGAATTTAAATTTGAAAATATTTCAAAAACTCGTACATCTGTTAGTAGTTTGAAATATCATTGTCAAAAATGCAACGATGTTGCGCTATAAGCGGCGGATTTCAAATATGAATTTTTAATTTGGCTGAGTATTACTTCACAACAGTTGAGTTTTCATGGACGAAAAATGTGCACACACGCGGGTTTAGCTAATCCTTGCGCAACAGTCAGCGGTTACGTAATCGCTTTTATGCACATTATTCTTGCCAAAATAATATCCTGATTAAATGAAATAAAACAGTTTACTAATTTTATACCTGATTCGGATCTGACGGTCTGGCGATTTCCATTGCATAAACCAACTTCTGAACGGGTAAAGTATACCCCCAGTTACCTCTACCATATATCTACCATTTAGACTGAAGCACTGGCCCACGAAACATTAAAGACTTAGTGTGGTCATCGGTTTAGTATTAAGATTAGCAGCGTAACGAGATGGGCGCGAAGGATTTGGAACCATGCGATCTGAATTAATTCGTGTTATTGTAAGGATGCCTGAATTGCTAAATGTAGCTGTGATTATTCTGACGCCGCCGTAAGTCGCCGCGCGTCGCTGTGGCATACCTCAAAGTAAGGTATTGTTAAAGATATGTCAATTTTGTCTTACAGTCTCACCAACCATTCATGTGTTTGGACTCGACTCAACGCAAATCGCTATCTTTGCTATACCCAAAAAGTTGGTAATGTCCTCAATAGCGTAAGGGCAGAAGGGAGAACCCGACGACCTTAACCAATAGAAAATTTGGCCAATGTGTAGAACACGGCCGGAACAGTAGTGTAAGCATATTGCTTAGCCTAAGCATAAGCCTAAGCCTAAACCTAAACGTAAGAATGAGCCTATACCTAAGCCTAAGCCTAAGCCTAAGCCTAAGCAAAAGAATTAGTCTAAAGCTAGAGCATACTCTATTACAGTCCCGCCGGAAAACGTTCCGGCCCTGTTCTGAGCATGGGCTGAAAAATGTTGCCCCTATTACAAGATAAATCTCGCTTGTAAAAGATTTGTAATTCCTGCATGCCCTTCCTGAATAGTTAGTCCTCTTTAGCATGTTGAGTTTTCCAAGGTCCTGATTGGTCTTTGTCCAGGCACAAGCCAGAAGGGGGCCAGGTTGGAGGTGCTCAAATCTCCTGGAAGAATTTTGGCCACCCCTAGAAAATTTTCAACCTTTCTCGTTAAGTCAACGAAAACCATTGTATGCCCCTCCTGTAAAATGTTTAGGCCCCTGTAGCAAGTTGAGCTGGCTACGGGTCTGTTATTGTCTAACAAATATTTACATATTTGACTCATTGTTTACCATCCACATATTTTGAGTTATAAAATGAAACCGAATACTACTCAAAATGACCACAGCTTAATTGTTTGTTTTAACACCTTTGATATACTCCAGGCAAACAATGGTAGAGAAATGATTTTAGCATAACGCTCCTATTTAAACACTGTTGTCTGGTTAGCCCTGGAAGAGCGTAGCATGCTTCAAATACGAAACATAAATGATAATTCGTAGCTAATTAAAGGAACTTTTCCAGTTTTCCCAAAAAAATTTTCAGACTGGCTAATTGCTGTCATACCATACCTATTACCAGTTATCAATAAGTTTTCAAACTATGAATGTGAAACAGCTACAATTGTCAAACTCTGCTTACAAGGAACACATGCCAAGTTTAAAATGCCAAATGTTGAAGCTCTCCATTGGCTTTCTCGAAACCTTACAGGATCTATCGTCAACTGGTGATAGGTGCTATACAGATTTGAAAATACTGACATACATCTCCAAAGGCTTGCACAACAGTAGCAAACAACAAATGGTCGAAGATTTATACTCGTATTCTCAAAATATAGATAGCATCTATTACCAGTTGGCCAATCGTCTTGTGAATATAAAAAACTGGCCCATGTTACTTTAAGGGGCGTTCAGGTTTCTGGTGGGTCTGTAAAAGAGTAGGTTTACATTCTAGATTTCATTTTTGCTTACACTTAGGCTTAGGCTTAGGAACTCATTTTTGCAACGCTTTAGGCTTACGAATACGCTAATCTACTGTTACGCCCCTTCGGCGTATTTAAAAAACTAGCTTGCTAATGCATACTGTATTGACCCGAATAAGAGGAGGGGGATAATAAGAAGGGGGTCCCCATTTTGAGTCCCGATCAATAGGAGTCCGTATCCCTAATAAGAGTCCGTAAGCGGATAAAGTCCTTAAACCTTAGTTAGAGTCCATAAATGTTAATTATCCCTAATTGTAGCGCATAAATGTCTCCAGGTCCAAATAATTTGACTTCGAAATTTTAAAGCGTACTTAAGTTTTGAAAGTACATTCCAAAGTATAACCTTGCATTATCGCTCAAGCGGCCAATGTTACTTTAAAGGCCGTCCCATTTTCCCGGGACAGAAATGTACCAGGAGTACCGTACCATTTTCCCGGGACAGCAATGTACCAGGAGTACATTCAAAAAATATAATTGGGACAGCGGGACAATTGGGACAGATGAGACAGTGGGACAGATGGGACAGTTGGGACGGCTAGGACATATGGGACAGTTGGGACAGCTGGGACAGCGGGACAGATGGGACAGTTGGGACAGATGGAACAGTTGGGACAGATGGGACAGATGCGATAGTTGGGACAGTTGGGACACTTGGGACAGTTGGGACAGATGGGAGAGTTGGGACAGATGGGACACTTGGGACAGATTGGACAGTTGGGACAAACGGGACAGATGGGACAGATGGGATAGTTGGGACAGATGGGACAAACGGGACAGTTGGGACAGATGGAACAGATGGGACAGTTGAGATAGTTGGACAGATGGGACAGTTGGGACAGATGGGCCAGTTGGGACAGATGGGACAGTTGGGACAGATGGTACAGTTGGGACAGTTGGGACAGATGGGACAGTCGGGACAAATGGGACAGTTGATATGTATATATATCCTACCTAAATATATCTGCTTGTGCATATGTAAACAGGAGCGCATAAGTGTGCACTCCGGGTATATTTGTGTCCCGGGAAATTGGGACGGCCTTTATAGTAACATCGGCCGCTCAAGCTAGACACAACACAAACAAACATTTAATTCAACGGATAGTTGCAGTACCGGATATATATCAGTAACAAAGGGTGGCGGAGCGTGGGTTAAAAATAAATAACAGTCCATAACCGAATAACAAGGGGGATACCCTCTGGAGGGGCCAAATAAATATCAGTCCCCCCTCTTATTCGGGTCAATACAGGATGGCCACAGAGTCGTAGCAAGAGCAAGAGCCAATAGATCGTACAAACATACTTCTGTTACTAACTAAATGCTACATAAGATAAATGGGTCAGCAGAATCCTGGTGTACAATTCAAGCACGCAATCAAAGAAGCCAGGAAGATCTAGACCCCTGATTCGTGGGCCAAGAAATGATTTTCGACTATTACAAATAGATTTCATGTAAAAATTAAAGTCTAGATTCTGGTTCGCTTCGCTCTCGATGATTTCATCATATTTAAGTTTGTGTGCCGACCTTTGGACTCGCTTTGCTCGCAAATTCAAATCTTCACCTTTACTGTGCCACTTGGCTACCTCTAGACCCCTTCAAATTGAAAATCTAGGTTACGCGCCTGCCACAATTCTGGATAAGGAAGGCCAAATACCAGACTGCGATCATGTATCCAAATACCAGACTGCGATCATGTATAGGCACCTGATATCCGGATATGAAAAAATATTAACTAACCAATAGCCATATTAAAACTATTATCTCCTTTAAACACACGTGTTTATATATAAAAATCTAAGCACACGAATGTCATAAATTACATGAAACAGAGTCTTAAGTACTATACACAAACATCTTTGCCAATTCAGAAAAAGCTGGCAAAATCCTTGTGGTCTACAATAGATCAATGAACCAAATATGATAAATAGCTTTAGTGTGGTCATTAGTAGTCGAGTTACCATTCACAACCAGGTAATTACCAAAACTGAGAGAAACAAACGATAAAGTCTTTAGTGAGAAACTGCTAGATTAGCTTTCAATCTGCGATATATAGCGGCGGAGTACGTGTGACGATCAGGTAAACTTGCACTTATATTCGCCAAAAAGTAGCCAATATCTTTGGGTCCAAGGGTCAGGGTTATCGCTGATTCAAACCAGTAGAATCAGCGTACTATTACCTACGCGTCATTATGTCCAGCGCTGACGAATCTAATGGAGAAAGCCGCACAGGCCATGGTCCTGCCAGTAGAGATCAAAACTAAAAGTTTGTATTAAAATTTAGTGCTGGAATTGTGTTTAAGTACTCAGTTGCTTCGTTCGTGAGTTTATTTTACTATTTCTATGTGGTCCCGTTACTAACTTCTGGATTCGCAACTTCAACCCAGTTGTTATGCAGCGATATTAATCTCAGACTTTTCAGGTCAACATTTTGCATCCATGCTTTCCGATTCCCATTTGGCAAACTTATGCATTTTTCAGTGTAGCTTTAGTCGATTCTATCCTATAACAATGGCGCTATGGCGTTTGATGACGTTATTCGCCGGCCGTCAACAAACCGCGCCGTCCATCACCATGCGTCACAGGTGCGATATCGTGCGCAAATTGCTTATGTACGACGGAAGGCGTAAAACAAGTATAAACGCCATCCTAACAACGTTGCTTATATTTCAAGGAAACACCAGCCAATGTTACTTTAAGGGGCGTAACAGTAGATTAAGCGTATTCTTAAGCCTAAGCCTAAGTCTAAGCCTAAGCCTAAGCTAAAAATGCAATCTAGAATTGTAAACCGCCTATTTTATAGACCCACCCGAAACCTAGACGCCCCTTAACGTAACATGGGCCCAAACTTCAATATTACAAACAGTAGCAGTTTAACTAAACCATTTTTGTCCATTAATAGCCAAGGTTGAGCGTTGTTTTTCGACATCAAATTCAAAGTCACATCATGCTCAAGACGAAAGGTTTCCATTATAAAAGTCCGTTCGTTCTGTGTCTACCTAAATCGCGATCATAGACATTATTATAAAACGCGACTTGAAAAAAATCCCCCTTAAATCTATCTGAATCCGACAACATAGGTTTTTGGCATTGCGAACACAACGAGACTTTATATAAAAGAATCATTCCAATTAGTCATTTGTCTAAATGCTCTATACGTTTACGAGAATTAGAGAAAAAACATTTATTTTTTGATTTTCCAACAGAACACACAAAGCAAACAAACTTGTTTTTTTGGAAACTTCGCTAATCAATATATCAAACTAGTAAACTGCAGTGGCAGATCGAGTAATTTTCTGACGGAAGGTGTGCAATTAATGGTTAAAACTTCTCGCGAGCGAAACGACCGAAAAACCAAACGAAATTACAAAATCTGAATGCAGAATTTTAGTTTTGTTTCAACAATCTCTAAGGTTGTCGTATCGCGTTTGAGGCTATGATCTGCGTGTGACTGGTGGGATACGCTAGTTTCAGAACATTTCTTGTTTATCAAGCGGTTTTCATTTTTTTTGCTAATAATGGTTTATGTTTGAGAGTTGAAACTATTGGTCTTTGATGGGTTAGTTTAGGCATACATTTGTTGGTTTGTAGTTCGTCATGTTTTTGCTATCCGTTTGCCGCTTCAATATCTTCAGCAGATAATTTCAGGCTTAATTCGAATTTAACATTTTAATATTGTTAGTCAACAATTATATTAGGCTTTAATACCAAAGTTAATCAATAAAGACCATAACATTACTACTAACCTATACACCTGCATATTTAGTGGCGTTAACTTCAGAAACTTTGAGTATAATTTGAAATGGTTCAGACGAGCCGAAGCAGTCCAAAGAAAACTCAGCGATCGAGCAGTCACCTCCTATACTCACCATTTAGGGCCCCTACCGTAAACAGGCGCCCTCACCCTAACAAGGTTATAAACAAATTTTGCAAAATATTTTGATCATCGGAAGAAGACGTCGCCCCGGAATTTGGGAGTGCCAAGTCTGTAGCCAGCTCATCTTACTAGGGGGCTAAAAAATTTTCAGAAGCGGCATTCAAGGATTTTCATTGCGTTAGAAGCAATGTTGAAAATTTTGTAGGGGTTCAAAATATTTTCCAGGCGGTGCTCAGCCACCACCCCCCCTGGCCCCCCTTAGCTACGGGCCCTGGGAGGGTCCCATCCTATCATGCCTCAGCACTGACAAAACTACTTTCGTTTTAGTAAGCATTTTTTTGCTCCAGAGTACAATTATACACGAAATATAATGAAAAAAACGTATTTGGTACATGTTAAAAATATTTTAGCTCAGCTGACTGCCAGTGGCGGATCCAGGATCTCAAAATGGGGGGGGGGGAATTTCACAGGTAATAAAATTACTTTTGACCCATACACAAACCACGAACTATTGTCACAAAATTGCTATATAATTTTTGTCAAGATGCTGTTGGGGGGCCACGGCCGGGGTGGCCCCCCATGGATCCGCCATTGCTGACTGCATAGCAAAACAAAAGCTTAGCATATACCTGGTTTAATGAACACCAATATATGAATTGATCACAAGCCAGACAGTCGTGACATTCATAAACTATTTCTGTTTACATGCGATTCATATTTAATCTAATTCTCTTCTACACGATGGCTCTTGATCGTTGCAATCTACGTATATTGATGAAACAAATGAAATTTTTAGCAAACCACATTTAGCACTAAAAATATACCATTGTATATGGTTAGCTATTATTTGAACCTATTCTGTGAGTCGCCCGGCCAAATTTTTGTGGCACTCTCTTTAACAATAAGCTGGTCATAAAATGGGTTCCCGATCTGGGGGTACAAAACTGTTTTTCACCTACCTCACCATGACCAAAGGTCTGGCCGCAATAAATTCTTCGACAGTACTAAAGTATAATGCTATGATTACAAAATTGTTCCACAGCCTTTATAGAAATGTTTTGTTCTTTTCATTTGTTCGCTCTGAATAAACTGTTGACCAGTAGTGGACCATTTTGCCTACATTTTATCAGGCTATTAAGCATTTATCAGTTAGTAAAAATAAACAAATAGTCATATCATGACTGTTATACTGCAAATGTGAACCAGTAGTTCGTCACACTATTCCACTGTAGCTAAAACAGGGCTAAAAGCCAATATGCCAGAAATGGTAAAAACGAATTTTGCTCAGAAACAACGGGTTCGTTCGCCGATTACAAGTGATGTATATATAAAATACTTAATATATTTTATTATGAATCCAACTGCAGTTTTATCTTGTTTACACACATGTATATGTATTAGAAATAGGCTCATCCATACGGTTGGCTCATCCTTACGCTTAGGCTTGTACTTAGGCTTAAGAATATGCTTATACTACTGTTCCGGTCCTGTTCTATACATGGGCCCCCACCTGTAACAGCATCCCTTGTTCGGAGATTTTACTACCAAAATAGCCGCTGGTGGAAGTATTTCGCTTTGAAAAAATGGGTTAACGAAGGTTTTGCATGCAGTGGATTCGTTTTCTAATGTCATCGGGTGGATCTTCTGTTTTGTTTCGCTTGAGACAAAAAAGTAAGTAACCAGCGGTGGATTGAGAAACTGCTGCTGATGGGGGGCGGGCTGGTAAAAGTTATGAAATGCCAATTTTTACTGTATGCTATGATGTGCCAAATTTCTGAGAGTGAAAACTGTAAGGTAAAAACTTTACTATTTATCGCAAGAAAGTTCCTGTCGAGGGGCGTACACACCCCCGCCCCCTCCGCATCCGCTAGAGTGTAAGTAACCACTATTTCTGCATAAAGCAATTACGGGATTTTTTGTCCAACAATATATTGCTGGAGACCCATGCTACTGTGTCCAAAGTCCCGCTGTTCCAAGGACAATGAAGTGAAAGACTAAATGTGGACGCTAGCGGATCCTTTCGGGGAAGGGGATAAAAATTTACGGGAAAATATATCTGTTGTTTTACATAGGATAGCGCTGGTATGTACCTTATCATTGAAAAACTATAAAATACCGGAACCGGAAAAAACATAACGAAACTGGAACCAAATAACAAAAACACTTGTTACCGAAAAACTCGTTTTTAACGCTATTTTATCGCTTTTAATGTAGTAAACACATCATTTAGGATACCAAAATCCTGAAACAAATGCAGTAACTGAAAATGTTGACAATACACGTTCAGACCATTTTAGAAAAATAACGTAGAAAATATGCCAGTTTTTCATAAACTTTTGAATGCGAAAAATTTTCAGCACCGAAAATACCGGAAAGTTCCAGAGCAAAATACCGAATTTATACAGGAACCGGATAGCGAAAAATATCGAATTTCGCTAAAGGAACCGGAATTCCGGTTGCACCCTCATTGACCTGATATATAGATATGTGTGTGACAAACCTTCACAACACGATATCTGCTGTACAAGTGGTTTACATTTAATAAAATATTTAAACAAATCGTGCTTGTGTTTCCAACTGTAAATTTTCCTAAACGGAAATGGGCAAAAATTACAAAAATACCATTTGACTCTCAGTCCCCCAGCGGCAGTGAGTAAAAATTCGGTTTTGAATTCTCACAATTGCTAAAATTACAAGTTACAAATTTTCAAAAACATTTTATGCGATTTATAACTGCAGCAATTGATAATTGCTTTTTAGACAGCCGAATTTTGCATTTGACTGTTGCAATGGCCACGCAGAAGTCGTAAACTCAGTTGGAAACTGATTACAAATACCGAAAAAACGTTGAAAACGTTGAGCAGAATATTTCACGGCATTCATATATAAATTTAATTGTTTGTACTTTCGAATGTTTTCGGGTCGTTTAAATTTGAACGTAGAAAAAATTAGAGCCCGCAAGAGATGTAAAATACAAAATTTTCACTAATCGACCCGCGCTTTACTCACAAAAATTTTATTTTTAACCCACGAGTTTACCCAATAATATTACCCTCGCCTTTCGCCCTCCTTATATTTCATTATGTGTTCGGGAACAATTGCAGCCAGCCACGCAGATATTGAGAACTTTGTGATCAAAATGAAAAATTCGATGGTGGACTTATTCCTCACTCAAACGGCATAAAGGGAATTTTTAAAATTTAACTTTTTCTATTATATTTTAATGGCACGGTTGTGGAAGCACGGGTCTTTAATCTTATCCGTTATACAAGTCAAAGATACATTGTTACGGCATCCACGTTAATGATATTATATATATAGGTATATATCAGGGTGCCACCGGATATTTAAAACTGACGGTGCCGGAGCCGGGTAATGAGTTCAAATTAATACTAGATCGCATTCAGGATACAAGAACGTAGCTTACAAATTTTCCCTCCGTGGCTTAAGGTACCCAAAGTGTTTACGTGACGAAGTTACAGTTTAGCAACGACCCCTATTATACTATTCGTAGCGTTGTGTTCAGTTGCAATATTTACTTGGCTTTTCCATATAGATTTTTTCCGGAGCCAGAGCCGGATGTAGATTTTTCCGGCGCCGGAGCCGGATATGCGTTTGCACCCTGATATATATTAACAAATGGCAGTGTTATAAACCATTGAAATATAATAAACTAATGACATTCGATAAACATTGGGTTCGCTTCATTAAGAAAAACAACTATAATACCACTATAAAACTAACGATAAACAGAACTAACCCTTTGGGAGTGCGATGATGCGTGAATTTTTCTACGAACAAATATATTGTCCAGTAATATCTTTTCACTACATTGACAAAGAAACGTTAGCTCCTTGGGCATTAAGTTTATACATTGTTATAGTCAAGTCGCTAGCTACCCCAACATGTTAAGAGCTTGAAAAAGTTTCAGGTGAAACATACGGGATTTTGCAGTATTGAAAAGTGAGCCGAACACACTCTTCCGCAAAATCGGCAATTCTTTTACGATTGGCTAAAGGTCAAAATTGACTCTGGCAGAGTGGATTTTCACTCAGTTTGTGTAGTCCCGTAGAGCCTATTTCGGAGACGGTCAATATGACTCACCATTTTTTGCAGTGTACGTTGAAAATAAGTTACGCGAAAAAATGATTTCTGTTGCACTCACCCTCAAAGCCTAAACTTCCGTTTTCATAAAAGCCAAAAAGTAAGCAATGAAGATTGTTATTTTTAAAATAAATATTACTCGCTGAGAACGGTTTCAAAATGCCTTTTTGGTCTGAAGTTTCGCCATGAAATAATACTCAAAACGCAATCATCCGCTAGCAAACATATAATGTCCTCAGCGGCAGATTCGGTTACATTTTTAGCAACGGGAGTTGAAATATGTCACCTGACAAAATATCGCGACCAAAGCGAGCGAGATGCTAGCCGCAATTGAAGTAGCACAAAAGCCGAAACTAGCAAAGTAGTGACTTTACAGCATTTTTTCGCAAAAATTATCTGTCTGAGACAACCTGCCGCCTCCGGCCCTTCTCCTTATAAATTAACCCCGAACGTCATCTTAGAAGTGTAGTATCGAAACTAAAAGACAAACGACTTGGATTACTGAAGAATTTTAAATTTAAAAATACTACCGTCAATCTCTACCGGTTTTAATGGTCAAACTGATTTATTGTACGGGTTTAAAATGAGTCTTTATGTCTAACTTTAACACCATTACGACGCATCATAAACGGGTCGAAGTAAGCTAGCCTCTGATATGAGGAACCATTGATGTGTTAAGGGTTAAACCATCACGTAGCAAAGAGGATTCGAGTAGAATCAGACTTCCAGAAATGATTTATACTTGCTTTTTGATGAATTTTTAGAAACGCTATGAAATATAATATTCAAACAAAAATGTGCCAATTTTGACCGATAAGTTTTAGCCATTTTATGGAGCCTGTTAAGAGGCTGATCCAGACGGGATCAGGAGAAAGCGCTAGCCCTATACCCGGGTATATCTTTCCGTGGTCAAAGAAAGTAGGTTGGAATGCGCCTCCTAAGTTGGCCAGTCTGACTAAGATTTGGGTATACTAAATTAGCAGTTTTTGGAAAAATATATATGTCCACTTGCGAACTGGCGCAGCGAAACATGTCAGCCTTGCTATGGGTCCAGTACAGCCAATGCAGCTACGCCTCCCGGTGACGGATCCAGAAATTTCTGAAACGAAGTCAGATATAATGGTGGAAAAAGTCACAAAAAACAAGCGATTTAGAAACCGAATGCCAATTTAGTGCTAAACGATATTAAATTTTTTTAGTTTTGATTTCTGATTGGCGTCCTTAAGTCTCGGTTGACCTCCCTAGATCAGCCAGGGATTCTTACGTTCCGGGGCCAAAGTCCTGAACAATGGGTAAATCTAAACTTATACCTAAATCATGATTTTTACTTATTCGCCAAACAAATAATTCAGAATTATTAAACCGCGCGACAATTCTAACAGCAAAGCAAGCCAGTGTAAGCTGTGGGACGTATTGGTTACGCAGAATTCACAATCTCTCGCATGCACCAGGAACCGTCGGTGGTGTGGTCAGAACAAATGTTTAATAACGTGCCGTTAATTTTTAGCGCAGTACAACCCCGCTGAAGAAGACTTCCTGGTGTACGCAATTGTGGATTCTGCAACATACCAAATATGTCGAATGAGTTAATATACGCAGTTTACTTTTTTGTATTTTTTGGTCATAAAATAGCAAAATTCCTAAAGAGTATATACTTTGAGCTTTGCAGTATTCACGTCACCGAGATAAAGCTAAGATTTCATTTCGGACGGCTGTAGCCTCGTTTAAATGTTTTTGAGGCGGTCGCAGCGAGTGAGAAATTTTTTCTGACACTAATCTGGAAGAAATTCCGACTGGTAATGATATATTTTTTACTATGCTTTACTTATATATACGTATACAGTACCAGAGCAGACAGGGGTGGGGCTCCCTCCATACTCCAGGGTAGAAGCCGCGAAACTCGCGAGCGAAACAAGCGAGAAGCCAGACGTGCTTTTAAAATTAGGCGTTTTTTGTTCGAAACGGTTAGAGTTGGGGCCTCTTTATTGGTGGCGCCACCCCAAATCGGGGTATGTGAGTGGCTGTTCCAGCCCTGACATACATATATACATGTATTACGCTTCCGTTCACAGACGTCCGTCCAAATTCAGTTGCTGTTGCTCACAACGTCAAATCTGTATTGCTAATTTTTTTCGTTGAAAATCGGTGATTAGACTTGATGGTGAACTTGTACTTGAGACTTTAACAAATTTGCAACTAAAGATATTTCAAAATTCGCAAGAAAGCCATTTTGAAATTGAAATAATAATATGCTCAGCATGACTTTGGGAATCCACAGCAATATTGTTAGTAATTTTGAGTTTAAGCTGCTGAAAGAATGACCTTGAAGCCGAGATCTAGCCGTAATTTAAGAATTTAATAGCCGTTTGCAATATTTTTATTATAGGACAATTTGTAGAAAAGAGTGATTTTTTATATAAATTGAAAGATAGAGGAGATTATGTTCTATTTTTACATAATAACGTTACGAAAAGTTAACTAATTGAATAAATCGGCTCTTGTGTATACTTTCCTCTTTACAGTTTTCGAAATTTTCAGGCATTGTCATAAGTATCGCTTTTAGGATCACCTGAGGCTTAGGCTAAAGCTTGCGGGGGGATAAAAAACTGGCCAGTTTGTTATATTTCCATAGAAAAACGAGCCAATGTTACTTTAAGAGGCGTAACAGTGAATTAGGCGTATTCCCAAAGCCTAAGCCAATGCCTAAAAGTTGGAAAAGCGTATTTCTAGGCCTACGCCTAAGCCTAAGGCTAAGCCTAAGCAGAAAAAGTGTATTTTAGAAACTAATCCTACTCGTTTATGGACCCACCAGAAACCGGGACGCCCCTTAATGGGCCGAAAAACGAGTACAAATCATAAAAATTAAAGTGATAATTAATGTAAAAAAGACAAAAACCAGACTATATTTGGTGAATGGCGGCGAACACAAAGTTTTTTAAAGTTTTACGGTTACATTTCCGTCATGTATTTTTGCAACGGCACAATTTAAATTGCTGGTTACTCACAGACTGTCAGACGAAAACAAAATAAGCTAAAAACATGTGCCAATTTAAATCAAAAATGCTCGTATACTTGCTGTCTTACCCGTCCAACATTTGGGCGCCAACGTAATGATCAAAGGCGGAACGGTTTTCTGCGGGACTGCAATAGAGTACGCTTAAGCTCTATACAAACTTTTTGCTTAGGCATAAGCTTAGGTTTAGGAATATGTTTCCGCTGCTGTTGTGATCCTATTCTATAGATTGGCCAACATTTGTCACCAGTCTAAAATTAAATAGTTCATATTTAATTGGTTCTATACCTCGAATTTGTTTTGAAAATCTAAATACGGGCGGCAAGATAAATTAATAAGACCAAGAGGAGTATGAAAGAAACATTAAACTTCGTATAAAAATAGACCCACGAGTTCATACTGTCAGGAACGCAATTACGGTGTCGTGGAGCCAACGTCTCTCCTGAGACGGTTTCCGCTGCCCCAAATATTTGTCAAAACCGATGAAAGGATTCAAGAACAAATTTTTCTCCATTCCATGTAGATCTGCTAGACCCCTCTGCTTAAACAATTCATGGTTGTGGACGTGGATATTGTTTATTTAACCTTTGCAAATACCCGACAACCTATGCTGTTGCAAGTGGGAAAAGTCAATTTTAATATAAAACCCGAAAACCAAGAGCTGATTTTAATCTCGTCAAAATGAAAAACGCAACAATAAAGGATTTAACTTATGCAGTTTAGATTCGTAGCCAGCTCACCTTGCTGGGACGGGCTGAAAAATCTTGGCGAGGGGCATACAATGGTTTTCGTTGACTTTACAAGCAAAGTTAAAAATTGTCTCGGGGTGCAAAATTTTTTCAGGGGGGGGGCGGCGGAAGGCTGAGCGCTCCTGGTCCCTCTTTGGCTACGGGCGTGTTGCAATTGCAAATATAGACGGTGGAAGCCGCGCCTGGTCTTGTGTAGATAAATAAAATGAAAATTTTTTTCTGAAAATATTTATTTATAAGAACGAAAAAGCAGTTTACGCTAACGACAAAAACACAATTAATCAATACTGTATTTGAGATATTAGCTGAGATATACTTGTTGGTCTTGCTTTGTCAATGCTACAACGGCAACCAAAATAAAAACAGTAAACTGTTTTGCCTTAGAATTTGGGACCAATGTAAAGAACAGTGGTGGAACCGTATTATAAGCATATTGCTAAGCCTAAGCCTAACCCTAAACCTAAGCCTGAGCGTATTAAGCCAAGCAAAAACATTAATCTAATAAAAACTTAAGCTTACTCTTTTCTAGTCACATAGAAAAACGTTTCGCTCCTGATCTTTACATGGGCCGGATTTGGTTGGACTTAGAATTCATGTTCTACTATAAAATAAACAATATATATCGGATTTTGCAGCAAAGCTTGTTTCTAATTAAAATCGGAACTGCTGCAACGGCCCTGGTCTTTATATTGGCCGATTAAACGACCTGAATTTTGACGTTTCGCATGCTTAGCGGATCTTTTAAAGTTGGCGTTTCGCATGCGAAGCACAAAAACGCCAACTTTAAAAGATCCGCTATTCTTTCCCAAAACATACAAAAAATATCAACAACGTGTACCATATGATTGATGCCTTAGTGGTAATATTTGCTATATGCCATAATTATTGTAATTATATATTTTAATCAATCAACAGTGCTTGTTGCAATCGCTTTGCTTATCTCTAATTTCTGTGTTCCCTATAGGCCAGGGGTGAAACCAGGAAGGAGACACAAGAAATCGTCCGTAGATCGTTCTTATGAATGTTATTTTAGGATAAATCTGGTTCCATAAATTCGACTCTACTACACTTCGCGCAAGCCCGTAGCCAGCTCATCTTGCTAGGAGGGGCTAAAAGTTTTTCAAGAAGGTATACAAGGATTTTAATGACTTTACAAGCATGGTTGAAAATTTTCTGGGGGGGGGGGGCAAAATTTGCCCAGAAGGCTGAGCCATCCCTGCCCCCCTTGGGGCTACGGGCCCGACTTTGCGACTACAGCCGTTTAAATTTTCAGAATTTGGCATAAATTTAGGCGTAGGATTGGGCTCAGATTTTACGCTAAAGTGTTTGGTCGAAACTTAAAAATACTAATAGTTCATACCTATTGTACTTACACTTTAGGGGTATGGCACAATTTTTAGCGACCTTATATGCATGCAAGTTCTTGGTTGCCCTGGTTAAGTTTTATCCCACCTTCACGGTGGCGCTATACTTGTGTCGTGAGGCACCGTTTGTCGCCGGACTGGGCGGCACGTCAAAAAATTTTTGTTTACAAATTGATATGCTGTGCCATGCGTGGTTACACGTGCGTTGTGCTGCGGTGCCTAACAGTGTCGGACGCGGTAACGAACGGCGCCTGGCCGTTCTCAAAGTATAGCACCCCCATTAAACGATACATGGCAGTAGACTAGAACATGTGAAACCAAAGATGGCTTTTTAATATAACCAAGGTAAATTACCCAAACAAATGTAAATAACGGTCTGATTTAAACAGCAGGGCTGCGAGCCCGTAACCAAGGGGGCCAGGGGGGCTCAGCCCCCCTTGGTAAAATTTTGCTCCCCCCTAGAAAATTTTCAACCTTGCTTGTAGTCGTTGAAAACCCTTGTATGCCCCTTTTTGAAAAATTTTTAGCCCCCCTAACACAGTGAGCTGGCTACGGGCCTGCGAAACAATTGGCTTCTAAAAGATGTTACACAAATTGGTTAAAAATAGGACGTCTAAATTAATGGATGTCAATCACAGGGCCGTAGCCTGAATTTCATTTTAAAAGAGGATAACTATGGGTAAAGGTATGGTGCGACCGAGCAAGAAATTATTTAAACCCTCTGCAGTCTTACGGCTTATAAAACTATACGTTGTTCAAGGTATATTCCAGATATTTCCGTCAGATATATTGCTACTACCCCTACCCATCTTAAGAATTCTGGTGAATCAAGGTACAATGTATACCGATGGATACCAACACAATATCCTGAAAGCATTCATCCGGAGCAGCCATACACTGCAATTAGTGTTTAATAGCGATTAAACGTAGGGCCGGAGCAGTCACCCTCATACTCCATTCCCCATACCCAACTTAGGGCGGGCACCGCAACCATTTCCCACCACCCTTACAAGATTTTGAACAAAAACAGATTTTAAACAAAAAACCATTAATAGAATTTGAAAAATATTTCGACCATCGCAAATGGCCTCCACCCTGGTATTTTTTGGGGGGCTCACTCTAACTTTGGCCGGCACTGATTAAACGTTTTGCGGCTTTTATCAAGTTAGCTAAAACGGAGTACCATCAGGCCCGTAGCCAGTTCAACGCGGCTAAGAGGGTTAAAATTTTTCAGGAGGGGAAAGAATGGGTTGTATAGACTTACAAGCGCGATTGAAACTTTACTTGAAGGGCAAAATTTTTTCAGGATGGGAGTTGGAGCCCCTCTGGCCGCCCTCTGGAAACGATCCGCGTAACCCACAGTGGACACGGACGATAAACATACTAGAAAAGCAAATGACACTTTTTTGACGCAATTTTTGAAGATACTCTGTGACAATATTACACCTAACCCATAGAACGATAAACTGGACTTGAAGTATAATATACGTGGTAAACCCCAACTGTATGCCAAAAATAAAATTCTTGGATTGGCCAATACCGATTTGTGAAATGAACTGGCTGAGCTATGAGTGATCGTCCAAGCGCAAATCCGTTTTTAGCCAATAAACTCTGAAAAGTATCTTGGCACTTTACTTGGCACGGAAGTAACAGTAGCGAAGCGTAAATAAAGTTTATTCAACCTCCTGTTCGTTGAAATTTCGATATATCGTAGTTACCAATAAATTGTTGGCGTTGAAGCTTGAAGTTTTTATTTTAAACCACTTCAAAAACAAACTAATTTTATCTTAAAAATGTTGGAACTTAGAATCTTTTCGGCCCATGTTACTTTAAGGGAATCAAGGTTTCTGGTGGGTCTATAAAACAGTAACTTCAGAGTCTAGATTACATTGTTTTGCTTAGGCTTAGGCACACATTTTTGCAACGCTTAGGCTTAGGCTTAGGCTTAAGAATACGCTTAATCTACTGTTACGTCCCTTAAAGTAACATTGGCCATCTTTTCCATACAACTTGAAATTTGAGAAAAGATGATTTGCCGTTCACAAATAAATTAAATAAACTTACCCTGGATTATTTGCATTTGAAATACATCTCAGTAATGTTCCTTTGTTATACATGTCATAAAAATGATAAAATGTGAGATAAATGTTATTTACAAATTTTTACACACCAGTCGTACTGGTAATTATACCACGGCTCATATAAGAACAGCACTACAACCACGATACCTTCGAAGAATAACTCTTTGTGTCATACTGAGGAACGGTTAATGCACGTTCCAGCTTGTGTTACTTGTACCACAAGTATGCTGAGCGGCTATGTTTCGCAGCTGGCAGTGGTGCACGAGTGAAAAAGAAAAGATTCAGTGTAGCTTGTAACAATTTGACAAACCATTTGTAAGTTTCCTGATGCTTCATAATTTGCTTAAGCTAGTTCAGGCCAATAATCAGCTGGCATCAAGTGCAGAATATCCTCCTAAGATAAACAAAGGTTTTACCAACCTGGTGATTTCTAGTACTCAAAACCTCATGTTGCGCAGTGGGACCAAGCTGAAATTTCTTTGCAAGAATGGATTGGGTACGAGTCTCCATCTGTTCGCCACCAGCTCAACGTCGTAGAGTGGCAGTTGTAGCACGGCGTATTGTGGTCCCGATATACAAACGCGCGTTGTTAAGGCATGGTATAAACGTCCGGCACACTCGAACATCGCTGAATGTCTGCCAGTTGAATGCATAGCTAAGTGTCACGTTTTGCACGCTTGCAAACCTTACTGGAGAAAAATTTGGCGATTCATGAAGAGATTGAGGCGAGTGTTCGTTCTCGTTGGCATAAACGTGGCGTCGATTTCGCCGCAGTAGACGTAAACGACGTTGTTGGTTTATCAGCATGCAAGTCGTTGCTGTTCCAACTACGTACCCAGCGTATCCATCAAAGGGTCCATGTTACTTTAAGGGCGTGCACGTTTCTGGTGGGTCTATAAAAGAGTAGGTGTAGTTTTTAGATTGCATTTTTTGCTTAGGCTTAGGCTCAGGCTTAGGCTTAGGAACACATTTTTACAACGCTTAGGCTTAGGTTTAGGCTTAGGCATACGCTAAATCTACTGTTACGCCCCTAAAAGTAATATTGGCCCATCAAAGCATCAGCCGCATACTCGCTTTGATTGTTGTCGCGTAACTTGCTGCTAAAATCATCACCATCCGTTTGTTGTTTGACAAACTGCTTGCATTGCGTTGGCTCAAGAATTTCGCAAACCGTGTGCTAAAATAGCAAAAGTGCAAATAGTTGACACAAACGTCAAAATTTGCTAAAAGTATTACTGCAAAAACACAATAATAAATAAATTACAATGTAGCGTTTATGCAGTGTGCAACAACGTTGAATTTGAATGACGGAGTAAAATCAGAATTGCAACCGAGAAACAATTGTAAAACGGTATTTTGATGCAAAACGAGTAACCAGTTTATATTTGGGACAAAAAATAGAACCTCAATTGTAACTGGCATAAACCAGTAATAGAATAGCTTAACGAAGCTCGAACTAGTTTGTTTGGCTAAGAACGGCCCAAGTTACTTTAAGCAGCGTCCAGGTATCAAGTGGGTCCGTGAAAGAGTAGGTTTCGATTCTAGATTACAGTTTTTCCCTTAGGCTTAGGCGTAGGAACATATTTGTGCAACGCTTAGGCTTAGGCTTACGAATACGCTTAATCTACTGTCACACCTCCTAAAATAACATTGACCATAGTTAGTAACGTAAAAACACAAGTGTAACACATGTAGTAACGCGAGTTCAGAACGACCGCATAACGCAAGTTCAGAGCACAATTCTTAGCTACAAATACTATACCGAGATATTGAACCAGCAGGAAACGTAGGTATACTCTAATGTTTGTCTTTGTACGATACCCTCATGTGCTGAACTCGTCTTGATCCACTTGACGGGCGCAACAATCCTTGTTGGCACAGCAACTTTAGCATGCGTTGACACTTTGGAAGAACGTAAAATCGTTTCGAGCGTTTCTATGATAAATTGTGGGCTGGGCTGTTTCTAGGGATACCCGGGTCGGTCGACTGTTAAGACCAACCTTCGGGGCCCTTTAGCTGTGGCGAATGAATGATTTTAGGGTCGGGGATTCGGCGGTTGCCCTATAGATTAAAAATATAGGTTCGCTTTTTTAGGTTAAATGTAGTGATGAAAGGTCGCGGGCGAAGCGAGCGAGAATCCGGTTGTGTTTCCCTTTTTGATTCACCAAAGTTATTAAAATTGATTTTGTTCTCGAAGACCGAGGGGTTTTTTAGCTCGCCCAAACGAACCAGGCTTAGGGGGCGTGCGAAACGCGATTCATCATATAAATGTATTAATTGAAGCAGCTTTGCTGTATAAGTTTTATTATTACTTTCAGTTCAACCAAACCTTGACTTTAGTATCAACCAATCAATTTCTGCGATAGTTTGAAAGAGAAATTTTTCAGCTTTATTTGTATTGTTACTGAAAGTAAAAGTGTGACCTGATTTTAAGGTTTTTACTGGTTTATATATGCCATGATGTGCCATCTCATTGGCAGTGCCGGAGCAGACAAAGTGGGGGTTCTCGCCAGACTTAAGACTCTGATTTTATGCTAACAACAGGGGCGGAACAGTATTATAAGCCAAAGTCTATTAGCCTAAGCCTAAGCGTAAGAATGAGCATATTCCTTAGCATAAGCCTAAGCCTAAGCCTAATCCAGGCAAAAAAATAGTATAAAGCTTAAGCTTACTCTTTTCTAGCCCTACAGAAAAACGTTACGCCTCTGTTCTTTTTTGCATGGACCCACTTGTGTAACAAACTAGACAAACCACGAAAAGAAGGTGGGAGTTTTTCTAATTACCCCGAAGCTATATAGGTTTTCTGATTTTGGCATAATTCAGGCTTAAGCTGAGGTTAAGGCTTAGGTTTAGGCTCGCCGATCAGCAAAATGTGTAGTAGTATTAACAAAGACAGTTTTATGAATAAGTTGTATTTGTCATTATTGTTGGAGCATCGAAAATTTTTTATTGGTCAAATCAGGCAACTGAGCCGAGCCAAAACGTTCAATGCGTTGGTTCGTTATCGGTAAAACTGAAATGGGTTTTGTTGGGCTGTATAAAAACTGCGATATTGGACGTTAATGTTTTTTTGTTCCAGTAGTTGTTTGGGCTGTATGTTATTAAAAATTGTGATTTGCTAAAGGTGTCATTTCAAGTTCGAAAAACACATCCACGGGCACGTCTTTAATGAATACTTGGATCGTACAGTTGTTTGTAGGCGCGGTATCAAAAGTTTGCTGGCTTACAATTTATATTTTCAAGAACATAAAACGTTTGAATGCAAATTTCTACTTTATGATATTTGAGTTGTGTCCAAGTTGTTTACAACAAAGTTTGTTTGTTGCAATTATGACGGGTTTGTTTTGCTATTCCCGCGGTGCCAAATGCAAGTTCTATAATTTATAAAGATATTCATCGTTAAGTCAAATGAAAAATATTTACTTTAGCAATCAAATTACAATAGACCGACTGTGATTTTCGACTCATTTAAAATATTTTGACTCGTCTATCGTTTCCCCACAGTTTTCATTTTTTCAGGTTTTGGCATAGCTTGCATTTGGCATTAGGAATAGGCTTAGGCTTAAACTACGCCTAGATTTCTTTCAGTATCTTAGCTCATGTACATTTTCACACAAGCTTGACCCGAAACCTAATTTTAGGCTTTGGCTATTAAGATGTTGGTATGTACTGAAGCTTAGGTTTGGGGTGAAGCTTGTGTGGAAGGTTATGTGAGCCAAGTTTTGGCAAGATTTAATGCAACAACGAGCAACGCTTGCCGCATATGTATTTGGTGCCACATTTAATTTTGTGATGCTAATTTTAAAGTTACGTTTAATCAATTTTTTAAATTATGGGCCTCCTTAAGACAGTTTAATGGTAAATATTGTGCCATTTTGTTTGCAAACATAGTAGATCTTTATTGTTCTAAAACTAATAGAAAGCATAGTTTGTTTTGAGAATATAGGTCAAATAGGGCTAAACCTTCGACGACGCCAGAATAATTTTTCTAGAGGTGTCAAATATATGAATAGCAGCTAGCGCAAAACGGCGGAATCGTTAAGATTTTTGTTTTTGGCGTAGTCTGGGAAGGAATCTTTATTTTTGGTAGGCACCTAACGCCCAAAAGAATGACTGTTAGTACAAACAAATCGCTCTAGCGAAGGGAGACAGAAGCCAGCGCATTTCGTTGCAGCAAAATGTTTTCAATTTCAATACGAACATTTAGTTTTTGTAGGTTTTATGGATCAATCACGTTATAATGTTTACATGTGTTTAAATATTTATACCTTTTTCAGGGACCAGCCTCTGTTAGTATCAGCTTTGTTAGTACAATGATTGATGTGTCCACAGATGATTTGTGAACAATGAAGACAAACAAAATTTACAAAAAAACATTTCGATCTATCGCAACGCTCTCTGTATAGTGTTGGCTTTTCCTATGGTCCTCGAATAGTGACTTCCAAAATGTATATATGTATGCATATGTAATGTATGTGTCGTAGCACGCGGCGTAATTCTTTCTATGCGACAAGTGCACGTCTTGTGATTGTTTACTATTTTAATGCCATATTTAGACACGATTGGCTGATGCAAATACTTTTCTCTGATTGGCTAAGAAATCGCCGTTTCACTGAGCAAAGTGGGATCAAAAAGGATTACGACTACAAAACGCACAGCTTTACCTTGGGCTAGCAAAATTCGAAATTGGATTTGGACTAGCCCAATTCGGAATTGGGTTGAATACGACAAAGTTTTGCCGAAGCGACCAACCACTAACTTTACGCTCCCTCTAACTAAAAGCTGACCACCTGTTTCAAAAGCATTGCTAGTAAAACTAAATCTCATTTGCAAGCTCATAGCCAAGGGGCGGACGCAGAAGGGGTTCAGCCCCCTCCCCATGGGGAATGTTGCCACCTCCCCAAAATAGAAAATTTTCAGCCTTACTTGTAAGTCAGCAAAAACCCTTGTGTGGCCCCTCCAGAAAAATGTTTAATCCCCTAGCCAGGTGAGCTGGCTACAGGCTGGCTCATGTAATGGTGTACCTAAAAATCGCTGCTAAACATTGCTTTTTTCTTATATTGTGATATGCCATATCGCAGCGTAACCCATATGCCATCAAAATGTTATTTTTATCAATTAGGTTAATGGGACGAGTTTTGTTATAATTTATCAACGCGTTTAGTCAGGTTAACATGTTACTCGGGGCCGAAAAAAATTTTGACCGATATACGGTAATTTTAGCGAGACTTTACACGCAGGGTGGAAACTTTTCGGTTCAAAATAAATCTAAGGGATATGAGTTTCGCCGTGGGCTCCAATTTGCACACAATCGAGTAATATATACCCATGAATACGTGACAATACGGTTAGCTCTTGTTCATGAAGGTTTACAAAATGTCTTTGTTTTTGAGACTCGCCAAAAGTTCTACATATACGGTATGAATATTTATAAAGTTTTCTAGTTGAGTAATGAATTATGCATGTCACGCCAAACGAGCATAGATGTATATATACCTGTCGCTACCATTCTCCGCTTAAGTTCACCTTTTGGTGATGGTCCGTCGGGGAATATACAGTGAACCACGTTTTATGACTGATAAGACAACTTGAGAAATAGTATTAATATATTTCACTTGAAGTTTACCGCTCATAGTAGTGACCGGTCAACTTTTTGACCGCAACCTTGACGAACGGTTAATATTTTTATATTTGTCCTCAATGACCGTTCTAGAAATTTTCGACGAGCGCCGAGTGTTCCATTATATAGTAATAGAAGCGCACGAACGAGTCGAGCGAGATGCCAAACGCAATTTTAGTACTAAATATTATAATGCAATGTTTTGCTTTCAATTCATTGTGAGGTTGGCCAATGTTACTTTAAGGGGCGTAACAATAGATTAAGCGTATTCCAAAGCCTACGCTTAGGCGTTGCAAAAATGAGTTGCTAAGCATAAACCTAAGCCTAAGCCTAAAAGCAAAACAGAATAAATCAGCATCTAAACCTACTCTTTTATAGAACCACTAGAAACCTGGACGCCCTTAAAGTAACATGAGCCGTGAGGTTTGATCCATCTTGAGGGCAACGCCTTGGGCGGTCCCATATGGTTTGCCGGGAAAGTTAATACCTTTTGATATTTTATTCTATGATAGATCGAAAATTAAACTAATTTATAAATTTATACGCTTGAACTTTTAGTTGTTTCTGTTGAAATATCATATTTGCAGTCAAGTGCGAGTAAGATTGAACGCTTAGTAACCTGTTTTTAAAATAAGATCACGTGTTTGCTGCGTAAACGGCTAAAACGGGTATGCCGCAAATCGAATTAAAAGGTATTTTCGTTTCATTGGCCTAAATTAATCTAAAGTTAGGTGAATTTGATGATGTTGGACGAACGCTGGTTGTTGAGCCATATCGTCAGTGTGGCTTTGACCAGTTGTAGCATTCCAAACAAAGTAAAATAGAGAAGGTTGGCGACAATGCCGCTGTCAGGGTACTTAGGTCCCCCGCCTGCGGTACGAGGCTCTTTGTAGTGTATCAACCAAGGGTCGTGGAGCAGTTTATCTAAAAATAGGTGGCACATTTAAGTGTCACAACATTTGACGTCAGTACAAAATTCGCAGACGAAGCGAGCCAGAAATGAAGTAAAAGTTAAAATAACGCAATATTTAGCCTGAATTGCGCCGAATTAGCTGAATTTTTCGAAATAGCAAAACGATTGGATTTTGCCCAAAAACGGGGACCAGCCAAGGGCCTGGTCTTCTCGGGGGTGTGTAGAGGGATCCGCGGATTTGGTTGGCAATTATGCTTTAACAGTTTGCAAGCAACGCTGAAACAGTGATAAAATTTTATGTACTATTGGTAGTGTTTGACTCCTCGTGCAAATTTTAAATTAATTGTGTGCGTACATTTTTTAATTTTGTTTCAATTTCAATAACTTCAGCTTCTGGGCTCACCCGGAGACGTAGGTTCAGCGAACAATGACTAGTTTCACCTGTAACAAGCGGTTTTGTAACATTCGGCACCACAGCTGCAAATGTCCGGTATCCGGTTAGGTATATACCGATTGCCGGAAACGAATACGGATGTCGGTAATTTGGCAGATAGTAAACAGGAACCGAATATCCGGTCAATTCATGGACACTTCGTGTCGCTTGAAACGTGAAGATAAAACAGTTTTGAAATTTGAGCGATTCCGTTTGAGCGAACAGTACCATGTGGTGAACGATTTGACTACTGTTTATTGTTTGAAATATAATATGGTCTGTTAATTAAAATCAGTGTTACAGGCATATAAGCGTGAAATTAAGTGATTTTGGAGTTAAACGTACTTGCGCTAATGCCGTTTACCAGTTTGGAATATAACCGAGCGGCAAATTTCGATTCATTATTCTAACGGGTGGAAAATTGGGCGAGTGAAAGAGCAAAGCTTGCGAGATTGATTTGAACGCTTAGGAATTTGTAAATTTACTAAGCAAATATACAAGATTGCTAATTAAAGATAAGCTAATCTTTTTGTTGAGATTTGGCGATTTTTCATGTAATTACTAAGTTTCCAGTACTCGTAATACTATATTCGATCCATGTTTGCTTTGCGACGCACGTTGGTTTTCTGCAAAATGCTAATAGTGTTAGCTTATCCATTAGGTTATTTCTGCACAGGCTTAGGAATGGTCAGTCTAGGTAGGCACCGGGCCTTCAGACCTTTCTAACTAAGCAGCTGGAAAAGCAGGCCTCCGTCGCTGGGATCGAACTGTAAGCCTGCGGATCTTTAGCGGCCACTCTACAACTGCGCCACGCAGCTCATTTGTTTAACTGCGTCTATCGTTGACTATATGTTGACCGTAACGTACCGGTAAGCATAGTATACAATGTGCATTGCACATATTGCATATGAACCAGGACAAGCATCTCTCACAGGGCCGGAGCATCCACCCCCCCATTCCCCATATTTGGGGGGCCCACACCCCTAAAGAGACCCCCGCCCTGCTTCTCGCTGGCTTCGCTCGCGAGTTTCTGGGCCCCCAACCTGGTATTTGGGGGGAGCCCCCACCCCTGCCTGCTCCGATACTGATCTATCACATGCTTACAGGTGAAAATAGTTGTTTAATCTTTTGGCTGAGGGATAGATTTTGGATTGTAGTAAATATGCTTATGCTACTGTTAAACCCATCAAACGAACATTTAGTAAATATTGTATGGCTAAATAGGTAACAATCGACTTTTTAAACTAATGTTATTGATGACTTACAGACACTCAATTATATTCCGATAACATGACTAAGATGGCTTTCTTGATCGAACAGACATTTTTTGTAACTGATTGACGGCTGCCAAGCATTCATAAAATAAGCGCTCCAATTAATGTACATAAGGTCTATTTCAAGTTACTAGCAAACTTTTCAATGAACAAACATGAATTTTTAAAAGTTTTGATACTCAACGATCTATATATTAATCAAGGCCAATTTAGGCCTAAAAGTTTTTAGCTTACGCAGCGTTAGCATCAATGTGTTAACCTTTACGACATCTTATTTCGGATAGATATCACTACAAGCTAAACAATCGATTAAAAAATAAAACGCTATTTTAAACGCTTTTTACGTACCAAACAAGAACGGTATGTGGAGAAATTCTGAATAGTATAGCTAGCGGTAGCTTCAGTGATTTCAAAACGAGTTTTAGCGTTAGTCAATTTGCTATATTCTGAAAAAACTGTCTGTATTTTTCGCAATTCGCAGTTTGCTAAAATTCACCGGTAAACTGTGTTGCGTTCTAGCGCACAAACCTTTTCGCTGAAAATCCAAAGGCTAAGTTAAATAACGATGATACGTTTTGCAGAATACGTGATATACTATTTATTTATTTATTTATTTATTATATAAAATAGAATCCCAGCGGCGGTATAGTTTTCATTTACACGACCGTGCATTACCATTCACCGCTAACGATAATTTTAGACAACGGTTTTTAATGCCAGACGAATTGATAATTCAATGACATCATTAATAATAGCAAAAAGTCTAGAATTTATAATAGATCAGTGTTGTTTTAAATTCTAAAAACGTAGTGGAAGTAGCCGTTTGGTCTTTAATGTATGCCCATATGCTTAAATGTGAGGAGAATCTATATTATAAGTTGGTTATAGGGACTTAAACGTTTAAACCAATTAGTTGTGAGCTTCGAAATTCAACGCATTCGTTTTGATCAATTCGCCAAACCCGTGGCATTCACCGTTCGTTTATGTCAGAGCCTAAACACTATCTGGCAACAGGTGCTACGCGTTTGAGCATACGGCTACCTTAAAGAATTTCGTCATCCAAGAAAATTTTCAACTTTGCTTGTAAGTCATCGAAAACCTTTACATGCTTCTTTTGAAAAATGTTTCGCACAAAAATAAGAGATTATATAAGACTTAATTTAATGCTTATAACGCTAAAATAAGCAGGAATACGTGAATTTAATTTATCTAAAATGTTTACTGTTCATCAAATTTTAACGGTACATTGTTTGACAATTAAGTTTCAATGTTTCGCTGAGATGAAGCGCCTGCGAACCGCTTCAATTCCATTTCTGCGGGTGCACCTCGTTGCGCTGTCCTCAAAAAACAATCTTCGCTCTAACCCAGACAGAACAATAAACATTAATCTGATTGCAGTAAATTGCAACACTTTTGCACTTATTAATGCAATTTTCGTCAAATCGCTCGCCATCCAACTATTAAATGGCTTAGACCAGAGCTGTATCCAGAAAGGGCTAAGGAAACGATGGCACTCACCAATCACTTTGACAATACTTTTTCTGTTAATAAAACCAAATATTAGCTGAAACAAATAGACTTTACTAACCCATATTTGCCTAAGTAATTGACGTGACATTCCGCGAATCCGAATCCTAGCTATACATCCATGGGCTCATGTATAGAACAGGGCCGGAACAGTAGTATAAGCATATTCTTAAGCCTAAGCCCAAGCCTAAGCCTAAGCATAAAAATTAGTCTATAGCTTAAACCGACTCTATTATAGCCCCTCCGGAAAACGATCCGGCCCTGTTCTATACATGGGCCCATCCACGGATAAGACGACAAATTGGCACATTGCCCGGTTTGTACCTACCAGCTTTTTTATCCGACGGATTACAAGACAGAATTGTTACTAAAACTTCCTAAAGCAACACTAACCAAAACGCGGTTCGCTTTTTTTCAACGCTTTTCTAAAAACATTTGAAAACTAATCTGTTATCATTTATCACTTCGGTTGACTGTTGTCACTGTCTAATAGTATGGTTCGTTTAAACCATTAAAGATATGAACGCTTTGTAGTTAGAATTTCAACGCTTATGAAGCAGTGCAAAAAAGTTATTAGGCTTCGAAACAAGGGTTTAAGGCTTAAATATTAGGTTTAAGCATGTAGGCAAATGTTTAAGCAAAGGCTTAGGCTTAAGCATTACGTTTAAGTGTAAAAAGTTATTAGGCTTAGGAAAAAGCTTACGCAAAGGCTTAGACTTAAGCTTAGTTTTATGAGTAATCCTTAAAAAATGCTTTATTAGTCTAAGCCTGTGGAAAGGCAAGTGGTCGTATTCTCAAACGGGTATTGCAGATATCACCAAAAGACAATTGGTCACTCTAACTTTTGAACCAGGCACCCAAACTTCAAAATTACACCCTTTAAGTATGCAGAAGGTTTATGATAACTGTATGACGTTTCGTTACATGTATAAATGTAATGGTTCATTTGTTTGTGAAAATATACCGCAAAATAGAATTGGGTCATAGGAACCTGCAAATATGTGCAGGTGAGTGCAGCCCAAGTAGTTTTAACGGTAGCCACGCCCATGGTACTGTGAGAGGCGAAGGCATGCTTATGTCATTCCTGAGTTCTATGTAGGAATGTATTCACCCGGGGTGCAATCGAATATTGATTTCCCAGATACCGGAACCGGACAGCGAATTTCGTCCGGAACCGGATATAATACCGTATCCGGATATACGGTCGCACCCTGACTCTAGCCTTTGGGTGCTCATGCTTTGAAGGTTAGGTTAGCGGAAACGGCTTACCAATGGCTAAACCTAATCGTTGGCCCGAGTGTCTCCCTATGCCTTAGACTTGGAATCATATAAGTATGAGGGTAAGTGTACAAAAAGCGTATTAAAATTTAGTCCCCCTCTATCAACAGTTACTTCACATTTAATCCCTATGTGCTCAGACCTATTCATCCTACCTCACCGGGAAAATACTGCCTAAATAACCAATATTCTCGCAACAGGTTTTGCCTATTTCAGCAGCCGCCTACTAATCTATGAGACGCATAAAGTTTCATTAAGCAAAACACGCAAACAATGTCAAAGTGGTATTAACTCTCTCACGGGCAACAGCAATGATGGCGAGCCCGTAGCCAGAGGTCGGAGAGAGCAAGGGAGGGCTCAGCGACTTCACCCCGACAACAATTTCGGCGGCTCCTGTAAACTTTTCAACCTCGCTTGTAACTCATCGGAAACCTTTGTATCCGCCTCTCAAAAGATTTAGCGCCTCTACAGCATGGTGAGCCGGCTACAGGCCTAGGTGGTGGGACCGGCACCAGGTTACCTAGAACAAAACTAGTATGCCGACAAGGTCATTACTTAAACTGTGGGAAGATTGATTAACTAAGGATCACAGTTAGTTGTTTCTGGTTTGACTATACTTGTCGGTTGCTGTCTCGCGGTTAAGTTTAGCATAAAGGATTGGTGCGGTAGAAATAAACTCGCTCATTACAAGAGTTGGGGCGGAGTTATAATAAAAACGTTAGGCTACAATTGTTTATACTTTATGGTTTAGGTATGCTAATGAATTTCGTGCATATATACTTGCGAGTGCATGGTAGAATGTCCTTGATTTATCTTTGTCATATGCGGTAAATCTATGGTTTTATGTGTACCGTCGATAAGCACACTGCAAATAAAGGTGAGTCAAATTGACTCTCCGAAATAGGCTCTACGGGACTACACAATCTGAGTCAAATTCGACTCCGCCAGAGTCAAGCGTGCTACTTAGTGAGTCAAATTTGACTCTGTCGGAGTCAAATTTGACTCAGTTTGTGTAGTCCCGTAGAGCCTATTTCGGAGAGAGTCAATATGACTCACCATTTTTTACAGTGCACGTAGCCAGTTAAACTTCTTTGGAGTCGTAACCAAGAAATAATACGGAAGGCATATAGTGATTTTACACAGCTTACAAACGGGACTAATTGATTTCTAGACGGCACATATTTTCTAAACAAGGGTCTGAACTCCCCGTGACAACCTTCTACACTGCAATAAATGGTGAGTCAAATTAACTCTCTCCGAAATAGGCTCTACGGGACTACGTAAACTGAGTCAAATTCGACTCCGCCAGAATGAAGTTCGACTCACTAAGTCGCACGTTTGACTCTGGCGGAGTCTAATTTGACTCAGTTTGTGTAGTCCGGTACAGCCTATTTCGGAGAGAGTCAATTTGACTCACCATTTTTTGCAGCGTAGTTTACGGCCCAATCCAAAACGGTTTTAAAAGATTTCTATTCAGTTATTGTTTTTCTCATCTACCCATTCGTTAACACCTTATATACATAAATATTGATCTGACAGTTTTTGTATATCACAACATAACCCTGGTGATTCCCGTCCCTTTCTGTGTCTAAACGCTTTTTCAACCAGCAAAGGTCAACTACCAAATCAGCAAACGTTGACGACCGGATGTAAATATTAAAATTATCGCCAGGCTTGTAAGCTACGATTTATTCTGAGAGTTAATGTTCATGTAAAAGTTTTTATTGAGCGAGCGCAGTGAGTGCAAAAATATGACCTTCGAAGTCCAGTAAGTCATTGTAAATACAGCGAAAGAATCGATATTTTGGTCTCTCGAAGACTTTCCGTAGGAGAAATATTTTCTATACCCAGCGAACTATATGCCACTGGCCATCGACCGGAATAAGCATATTCACAGACAATTCCGATGAGTTGATTAATCAACTCTCAGACGGAAAGTAAGGTATTTTTGAGTTAATAACAGTAAACTTTCACTCACTCTGAGTTGAGTGGATTCTCACTGTGAATTGAATTGACTTCGTGGGAGTTGATTAATTAAATCAGAATGAGTTGAATCAACTAATAAGTGTGAGTTCTGATATTCCTAACTCGTGATTCAACTCATTCTGAGTTAAATTCAACTCACTAGAATTTACACTGATCTAAAGTCAAAGACGTAACAAATTATTTGTTTCACCGGTACCCAGAACCAAACAAAGGCTTAATAACTTCATTATTTAGTTGAGAAAGCCAAAATCCATGGCGCCTATGTGGCAGAGTAAGTAATCATTCCCGTTTGTCCCAGTTGTAATTAAGATCTGGCATGCGTTGTTTATCGTATTATTCTGTATGCTCCATTGGGAATTTACATTTTATGTCCGCAACATGAGGAATCAGGATAAGGTTACCGATTTCACGGCTGATGTTTTGGTCCGTACGGATTGTGTACGTAATATGTTGTTTTACAACAAAATCGCGTGGTCCGTGCCCGGTATAAGATGTTTCGTTGGGGGAAAATACCATTTGTGCTTTAAAATTTTAGATTTAATTTTTGAGGCCGAATGCGAAAAGTTTTTGAATCCGTGTTCCCTTTCATGTTTTTGGCTAATTGGTAAAATACTGCAGTGACCCGAAAATTAGGGGGATGACTGATATTTATTTGGCCTCTCCAGAGGGTACCCCCTGTTATTCGGTTAATGACTGTTATTTATTTTCACCTGCCGTTCAAACGTTACTGATATGTCCGGTATTGCAACTATCCGTTGAATTAAACTTTTAGTTGACTTGTATCAAAAGCCTGAGCTATAATGCTAGGTTATACTTAAAAATGTACTTTCAAAACTAAAGTAAGCTTTAAAGTTGGAACTTCGTTTCATTTGGTACTGGAGTCATTTATGCAATACAATTAGGGACAATTGACATTTATAGACTCTAATTAAAGTTAAGGGACTCTAACCGCTTACGGACTCTTTTCGGGATACAGACTCCTATTGATTGGGACTCAAAATGAAATCCCTCTTATTACTCCGTCTTATGTGAGTCACAATTTTAGCCCCCTTTAGCAAGGGGAGCTGGCTATGACACTTGCTGGTGGGCAAGAAAGAAAATTTAAACTGAAAATATTTAGCATTTTTCAGAATTCCATTGACTTATGTTTCGATTATTACAGCAGTGACATGACCGTATAAAATAGGAGCACCTACTTAATGCCCAATATTTATTTTGAGCCTGGCCCGTTGTCAGCGGTGGGCCCGGGGGCTCATTCTTTTGAAAAGTTTGCACCCCTCCCCAAAAAACTTTCAATCTTTGTTGTAACTCACCGTAAACCCTTGTACGCAATACAGAAACTTTTTAACTCCTCTCTAGCATGGTTAGCTAGCAATTGCTGCATGGGTAACGAGATAGTGTTAACCTCTGGTATCTTGAAATTGAAATAATAAGATTTCAATTGAGTGTATTTCGCTGTGGTGGTGTTTAAAACAATTGAGCACACCACATGCAAGTGTAGAAATACTGCTTGTAAACTGCGATAGATTACTAGTTTTCGACTGCACTTTCTAATGTCAGATAGTTACAAAGTTCGTTCTAAAGTCAAATAGTTAAAAAGTTAATTAGAATATTAATCTAATTCTAAAAACTCTCAAATTGATGTTAGCTTGATCTGTCATTGACGACCAAAAATTAGTAAGTTTTGTCGAAATTGGATAATTTAAAAGTTTTCAATTCTTGTAAACTGCATTAGATGACTAGTTTTTGACTGTACTTTCTAAAATCAATAGAATATTAACCTTTTTCTGATAACTCTCAAACTGAAGTTAGCTTGATCTGTTATAGACGACTAAAAATTAGTAAATTCTGTCGATATATGATAATTTAAAAGTTTTCAATTTCTATTTTTGTCAAACCAGGAATATGCGTAACTTTGAAATAATCAATTCGGTTCAAAGGCGTGGTTCATTTGAGTATATTGCTACAGTATTACTTACTCTATTACAATGTTATTATCAGACCATTAATATATTTATATCAGTTAACATATATGTCTATCAAACGCAAGCTAATTTATCACACGCACAGTCACTGACTGGCACATGAAGCTAAACCTCTCAAAGATATCACATTTTTAATTGATAGAGCAGTACTAGCGAACTCGCCACTATGGGTGTCGGAAGGCATGAGCAGTGGGAGACCCACTCTTTCCACCGAATTCTGTAAGCAATAATGTATAGGTATTGAGAAGAAAGTTCATATACGTGGAAAATTTGAAGCTGTGGCAACTTTTACTCAATCCGCTGGACAACGCAATATTCTGGCGTCGCTTATAACTGCAACAAAGCACTGCGTAAACGTATAACAATGAACTCACGAGGATAAACCATAAGAGCCAGTTGACATTTAACTAAAAAAACAACGTCACCGATTTTGAAGCGTATCCAATTAAATTCATCCTTTTGTTTCAAAAAAGTATTTTTGCTATTTTCAACTTGATTTGACAAGTGATGAGGCGTATCAAATGTCAACAAAATATATTACGAACCAAAACAATTTTTGTTTTTAACAATTGAGGTTGAGCAATATTAGGTTTGTTGAGTAAAAATTAAGGTTAAACTTTTACCGCATAGAGTATACGGCCAATGTTACTTTAAGGTGCGTAACAGTAGATTAAGCGTATTTGTAAGCCTAAGCCCTAAGCCTAAGCGTTGCAAAAATGAGTTCGTAAGCCTAAGTCTAAGCCTAAGCATAAGTCTAAGCCTAAGCGTTGCAAAAATGAGTTCCTAAGCCTAAGCCTAAGCCTAAGCCTAAGCCTAAGCATAAGTCTAAGCCTAAGCCTAAGCCTAAGCCTAAGCCTAAGCAAAAAAATGTAATCTAGAATCTAAAACTACCTTTTTATGGACCGACCAGAAACCTGGACGTTCCTTACAGTAACATTGGCCGAGTATACAGTGAGCAACTAACGACAAATAGCGTACGAGTACGTGCGATAAATACGCAATGTGCAATGTTTAACAATTATGAATGTGATGTATAAAGTATCTGCATGACTTTAGACCCCCCTTGGATTCGAGGAAGAAGCTCGTATAGTTCAGGGGTCAAGCTAAACGCCTTCCACCCTTAAACATAAAATAGTTGAAAGTTGAAACGTTTGCGAAATTTTTTATGTGTACACAAACAAACAATGGTACTGTTCTCTTGTCTCTTGCTAATTTGCCGGAAGTTGAAGAAAACACTTTTAAAACGTAAATATAGTCGTATGTTTAAACAAATTGAGAACTTGTGACCATGTGTACTGTAGTGACCCGAATAAGAGGGGAGGGATTGATATTTATTTGGCCTCCAGAGGGTACCCCCTTGCTATTCGGTTACGGACTGTTATTTATTTTCAATCAGCCCTCCGCCACCCTTCCTTTACTGCTATATATCAGGTATTGCAACTATCCGTTGAATTAAACGTTTTTTGGCTTGTATCAAAAGCTTGAGCGATAATGCAAGGTTTACTTTGAAATGTTGCTTTCAAAACTTAAGTGTATATTCTTTAAAATTTCGAACTCAAGATTATTTGGTCCTCTAGTTATTAATGCGCTTAAATTACGAATAATTCACATTTATATAATGGACTCTAATCAGTGTTTAGGGACTCTATCCGCTTACGGACTCTTATTAGGAATACGGTCTCCTATTGACTATGACTCAAAATGGGGACCCCCTTTTATTACCCCCTCTTATTCGGGTCACTACAGTAGTCTTAGAATTTAGGATTTCAGCTCAAGTTCTTTGGATTAGTAGTTTTTCACAAAGGGGCATAAGGGCTTTCGTTGACTTATTCGCAAGTAAAGTTGAAACGTTTGTAGGTGGGCAAAATTTTTCCAGGGAGGGTAGCTAAAGCGCACCCCTCTGCCCTCCCTCTCTTGGCAACGGCTCGGATTCGAGATGTTTATGTTAGCTTGTTGTACGCGAAGGTTGATTGTATAACGGCACGAAAAACTATAAATACTTTCTTGCTGTTTTGCTTAATTTACAAATTAACGCATTTATTTATTCAGAAAATTTTTACACTTTTGCCTTACGTTACTGACCAGACGGAAACCGGTGACATGCTAATTCCCTTGTATGGCTGCAAATCGGAGCCTTTTTTCACGGAACGCGATATAGAGAAAGCTTAAGCGCTAATTTTTTTTGCTTAGACTTAAGCTTACACTGCAAAAAATGGTGAGTCAAATTGAGTCTCTCCGAAATAGGCTTTTCCTGACTACGTAAGCTGAGGCAAAATTCGACTTCGGTAGAGTCAAATTGAGGCGAATTTGGCTCAGGCGGATTCAAATTTTGACTCAGCAGGCGGAGTCAAATTTTGACTCAGTTTGTGTAGTCAGGAAAAGTCTATTTCGGAGACGGTCAATTTGACTCACCATTTTTTGCAGTGTACGTAAACACCTACGCTTAGCTATTGACTTTGTTTCTCTGCGGTTTACGATCAGGACCCATATTCTCAAATGCGTACAACACCTATCATCAGTTACCGATAGGTATTCAAATTGACGAACAACTACAACTACAGATGTCAAAATATGTACAGAGGTAGGGCAAATCAAAAGCGAACAGTGTGCTTAATTTCAAACCTCACCGTGAGATGGTTACAAAGTTACAGGATCTATCACCAACTGGTGATAGGGCAACACACATTTGAGAATACGGGCTTAGGTGTAGTGGGATTAGACGTTGGAATAGGCTTATACTACTGTTACGGTCCTCGACATGTAAAAAAGATATAAGTAAAATAAATACATCACAAAATTGCTATAAGGATCATAATAAATTACCACTTTTTCATGTTACAATTAAAAAAGTAAAAAATAATGTGCTTCGATATTGAAATCTCTGGCCTTGGTGGTAGTTACATTTATACTCTGCCGAAATGAAACCTAGGCTACGTTTCGAAATGTCGGCGAAATATTTTATTACATGGTATATATTTTTTGTGTTTAAGTTACATTCAAAGCAGCGGTTGTCAGTCTTCAATTTGTGAACGGATTAATTTTTAATTAAAGTAATTCTTGCCATACCAAACTGAACAGCTTTTGTTAATACTGACCACTATGCTTCCTCTGTCTTGGCACATGTTTAAGCTGCAGTTTAGGTTCCAGGATGTCTTCGATGGGATGATATCATATCTGATGTGGAATAAAATAGAAGTCGTCAAAATATGCATACTTAACAAAATTTAGACAGCTTCTTGGATTGAAGTCTAAGAGTTGAAACTTAACGCTGTAAGTTATATTTTAGTTGTTTTGATTTTAGTACACTACGGCCCCGGGCCGGAGCAGTTACCCGCCATACCCCTTTTTATTGGGCCCCATTCGTAAAGAGGCCCCTTCCTAACGGGTTGATACAAAAACCATTTAAGTTTAAAATGCGCCTGGCCTTATCGATCGCTTCGCTCGCGAGTTTGGAGGCCCCCACGCTGGAATTTGTGGGAAGCCCCCACACCTGATTGCTCCGGAACTGACTACGTCAAAGACCTAAATTTCAAAAATTTACTTTACCAAATTTCTATATGTCCATTTATGTGAATGATTGCAGTGAATTTATACATATATATCAGGATGCGACCGGATACCTAAACATGCCGGAGTCGGATAATCAAATATCCGACCGGACGCGGAGTCGGATAATGAATTAAAATCTAATACTAGATTGCATTTAAATATCGCACGTAGCTTACAATTCTTCGTTCCGTGGCTTAAGGTACCCATAGTGTTTACGTGACCAAGTATAACATCCCACACCGATGCATTTTTAACACTTTACCATCGATCCTATTTACACTATTCCATGTTTTTTAGCGTTGCGTTCAGTTGCAATATTCGGTTGGTTCATGTTCCTTTTAAAGGAATCCAATTTTTTTGTAAGTACTATAAAACAGAGGTGGCGAAGATCAGGAATGGGAGTTTCGGTCTCAGTTATGGCAAGTCTCGATATTTGGCAGGTCTCGGTTTCTTGAAACTCGGTGGTTTGGAACCGACACTAGAAGTCGACGATTTAGCAAATGCTGGCAAACCTGTAAAAAGCAGAAGTTAATATTGTTGAAGCAAGTGATGCCTGATGGATAAAATTTAGTTATGAGTCTATGAATGTTCATAGTTACGCAATAATTAAGAGCAGAGGTTCTGAAAAAGCACAAAAAACATTGAAAATCTCAAGGAACTGCGAAATACCTATTAGAAAATATTTTACTATCAAAATTCTGATGTTTTTGGTTAAGGTCAAAAATTGATCGTGACCAAGACTTTTCATGGCCGGTCTCCGCCGATTTCTGGCTAGGACTAACGCTATTATTTTTGCTTTGGTTAAGGCTTAGACTTATATACCCATTTTTACACTGAAGTTTAGGCTTAGCGTTTAGGAATAATGGGAATATGCTGAAAAATTTCTTATGTCACGCCACAAGAATAACAGCCGTCATCTATATTTGGTTTTTCAGCGTTATTGTAACCCAATAAAGATTGTGAACTTACATGGTCACATGCAAACATTTACATTACATGTGTGGGCAGAAAAATATGTAAAAGTAAGGCAATCGGTTCGATTGTAGTTGGCATGAATACGAATGAAGATGTAAATTTTTTGAAGTATTTTAAAAAATAACCGGGTCGATATTTTGCCGGAACCAAAGCCGGAGCCGGATATCCGGTCGCACTCCGACATTATACAGTTCCGCTCATATGCTGTGTTCTTCAAAATATTTTGCGCGGTAGCAAGAATCAGGTCACATGGATGAATTCATAAATACTAGCTACATGTGTAAAAACATTATTCCTAAGAATGCCAAAACTTTTCTATCCTTCCTGACCAATTTCCATAACTCGAAGCCTTGATTCCTGTTGATTTTCTAATCGACACTACAGTTTTTGTTTTTGTCTTTTAGACTCTGTTCAATCACGCAATTATAGTCTCAAAAACGCTGGTTTTGAAATTACGGTATTAAGGGTTGTCCACTTCATTTATGCCACCAACGTTGCCGAGTCACACATTTGCTGCCAAAATCAGGATTTCCTAAAGCCAACAATAATTTACTTTCTTCTTTGCCCGTAGTCGTTTCTCTATTTTTCCAATTTCGCTTTTAAGCTTCCATGTTCTTTGTAAGCATGGATGCCAGCAAGTACGTGCCAAAGGGTGCATTCCCTTGTGTCCATTATTAAGAACCTTTTCGTACAGGTAGGTATCTTGAGTAAAAATAAGAAAATTTGAAGATGCCACGGATTATTCCAAAGTTTCTTCAACGTACCCTACTATATAGCACATCCCAATTATCTAGCGGTGTCTATATATTACACAGGCATGGCCCAGATTTTGAAAAGAAGCGCTATATTCTATAAAAATATCGATAGGAGTGATTTTTGGTATTTCCAATTGAAAAAGGTCCAAAAACCCCTACACCTAAAATCGCAAGGGGAGGGTTTGATCATTACCCCCCACCTCGGAGCCAGGCCCCTAATACAGAGAAACCGCACTTAAACTACTACAGTTGTTCAATTATGAGTTCGCAGTTACATGGCAGTTTTGTGCTGATATATTGCATAGATTTATGAAAAATTAGTTTCGAAAACTCATATATTCTTCCAGCTTAAGCCCGGTTTATGCATCACTGGTTTCGGTTACCAGCTGAAAAACGGCAGAACCTAAATATGGTTTTTGTTTTTCGCTTTCCGGATAATTACACTGATTTGTAACTGTACATATGTCAGTAAAATGGCAAAGACCTGGTTTTGATATCGAAATGCCAGATTTTGTTGCTAGAATCATTGTTTATGGCAAAATGTTAACCGATAGAACCAACGGGCAGGTTTTTTGTAACTGAGTTATTTCGAAAACGAAATTGCAGTGAAGCAAAAACAAATTAGAAATTGCAGCTACTCCGCTGCTGGTGTTGAAAATTATCTGAAAATATGGAAATAAAAATACATGAAATTGGGGTGATTTTGAGCCTATTTCAGTAAACAGGGATTATTTAGCAAAGCAACACTTATGTATATTTAATAAATTATTTTGCAGAAACACTTAGCATATACTCAGAGTGTGAAATGGAAATAGCAAATAACGAATAAAAAGTATCTTCAAGAGTGCATAATACAAGAGCGTGCAACTCTTAAGGCTTCGCATGGTTCAAAATGTACCACCGGAGGTTGCGTTTTTGTCCGACCCCCCATGTTTAGAGGGGGTCTCTATCACATGATGAATACCAGCTAAAATAAGCTATAAGGGGAGCAAATTTGACACTGTATACACAAATTACCATGGGTCGCACCGGTTGTACTCCCGTTTAAATAAAGGGCGAGGGGTAGAGCAAAAACTCAGCGCGTGTCGGGTACATTTTTTCTATACAAAGGCTACCCAGTTGCATATTCTTGTTGAAGTATGCATCATCTACTCGTGGTATCATGCAAAATTCAGATTTAAATTACTTGCAAAAACTCTAGGCTAAAACTTTCACAATCAATTTCTGGTAAGCGTTAAGGTAAACCAAATTTTGGATTGATTCATTCAGCAGAAGTACAGTTAGGAACGTTACGATATCGTGCGCTTGCTGGCTTATGTTTTTGTTAAGTGCTTCTCTGCCTACTTCAAACAATTTTCTGAACAACATGTACGCATAGCTATCCAAAGCATCGGTTAACTATAATAAATATATGGCAATTATTAGGCATAGCGGCCCCACACCCTAACCGGTTGAATCAAAAACCGCCGAAGTTTTAAAATGTGTCTGGCTTCTCACTCGCTTCTCTCGCGAGTTTGGGGGACCTCACTCTGGAGTTTCGTGGTAGCCCCACCCTGAAGTTTGTGGGGTCCCCACTTCTGTGCGCTACGGCACTGTGAAAAGCAAATATCATCCCACGCAGTTAAACCACAAACCTTATTGTAACTCACTTGTATACTTTAATGTTTTTCGGCGTTTTATGTTTGCTCGAATTATAACACGCAACGAAAAATTGTTGGCCCCAATTATAGTTGAAGTTATTTTTCGGCTACTGAGTATTACAATTATCGTTTCTCTCAGCTTATAGCAAGCATGACAAATACGATATGCAGCTTTGTTCTTATCAATAATGGTCGATTTAATCACAGTACTTCAAGTTGACTGTTTTTCCTTTAATTTTATAGTTCAGTTTCATGAAAACGTTACTAACTGTCGAATATCAATTTCTAGCAATGTTTCCTTGTTAATACAACCGTTTGAACTTAAAGTGATTTGGCCAATCTTCCTAAGTGTTCTTCTCAGAGCAACATATAAGAGCAATCACTAACTGATCTTTAATACGCAATCTGCTCGCTAATATGCAACAGTTGGCATGCAATTTAGTATTCGTGTTGAACGCGCATAAAGTAGCATTTTCGCTCGAATAGCTAAAATGGCTAATATCATCAGTACTTGCGCAGACAAAAGGTCAATTTCTATCGGTCAGTTGTTACTTACGAATGACCGGCCGAGACCAGGAATGTAGCATGATGGGGTGCGAAAAAGGCCATAATCCAGTGGTGTATTCAAACACTTTTGATAAGAAATTACGAGATATGTTCGAGAAAAAATTTAACTTCATGAGCGAGAAACCAAACGCAATTTTAGTACTAAAGCTTAATACAAAATTTTGGTTCTGGCTGACAGCCCTGCGATGCTGCAGTGCCAGAGACCCTAAAACGACCTTAAAAATGTATTTCTGAACCAAATGTTAGCTGCAACAAATTGGCATTACAAACCACATACCAATGTTATAGTGACCCCCCAAATCAAGATTCAGACTAAGCCACTACTAATGAATGAAAAGATCGAACGTTTCCTGGCAAATATGCTGCGTTTTAGGCTAGACGTTCCTGCATACGGTTGGCTTAGCATTGCGCCTGACGTATACTGGCACTTTAGTGAAACTAGTCTGCTTTTCAATTACCTTTTTCATTTTCTAGCAAACATTCTGTCCCAAGTCGGAGGAAATTATTCGGTCTTTAATCTCAAGCGATTGCGAAGTATTTCAACGGCAAAACCAATTGCTCGCATTTTAAAACTTTTGTTTAGTTTCGACACAAGGATCGGCTAAACTACGTATAGCGCCTATCACCCGATAGTATTTAGGCTTTCATAAAATCAAATTGGTGGCCTTTGGTTTAAACAAGCAGGTGACGGATTACCAAAGGATTTAAATTTTGGGATGCTATACCTATTCTTATTTGTTCGCTTGCAAACAAGCGTAGTAAATGATAAAATATTTTTGGAATCTAAAGAGCCAGAAAGTTGTTCTGGCACCTGCCGAACGCCGGTTTTTTTCTTTTTTTCGAAATTTGATATCAGAATATATTCTTCGATCTTATCTCTACGTAGGTGTTTGCAGATGAAAACCAAATAAAAATAAACGTGAATGAGTTCATGGAACAAAACTCAATAAAATATCAGCCAAAATTTAAACTTTTGATGAAATTCAGAAATTCTGAAATTTTAAAATTTGTTTGTCGTCTGTTTCTCTATCGTTTAAACTGCTTGGTATTAGTTATACTTCGTACTACGTGAGGTCGTTTTAAAGGGTGTAAGAAAATGTATCCTTGCCCCCCCAAATTTCGTGACAGATTCGAAAAAGACAATTTTACAGGTCACACAATAACCTACAGAGGTCAGAAAATTTTTTTGCTTGCTATGCTCGCTCGCAAAAACAAACTATTTTGCACGTTGTTATCTTCTTGCGAAATGAAATCTTGGCTACCGCCCTTGGTATATGGGGATAATTTCATGAAGCCGCTTGCTACTCATCTAAAGCTCATAAATGTTTCTCGTGCGTGTTGACATTTCACTTTCCTACTTAAGCACAAACCTGCTGAATAATTAACGCATAGCGTATGTGACATTAGGCCAGGCGTTTATACTGCGCGGTCGCGATCCCAATAGAATTTGCCAGAATCTACAATCTGACTCATGATTATGTATTAATTAAAATCTACCAAAACAATACTACTGATAAGAATGAGCAATAAACAATCGTTCAGTTTGAGGTTGCTTGCAAGAAACTATGCTTGAAGTTGAAGATATATTAGCAAGTTTTTCTAAATTTTAAAGCTGTTTATTGCGATACTGTTGCTGAAACAAGGCTATTTCGGCCACTTATATATAAAGTATATATAAATATAAATATATATACATTATACATATATATATGTATATGTATATATAAGTAATTTATTAAACGATCACAGATCGAACACGACTGTACTGTAGTGTATTTTTCCAAAATATTCCTGGCTCTTTCTGTTAATGTTTCAACAAAAGTTACAAGGACGCCAAACGAAATTGTTCCTACAACAATTTACAACCACATCAAGCAAAATATGCTGTTCCTGTTCACCTGAGATGTGACAGAATCTTTAGCCTGCGGGTACGCCTGCGAGCTTTGTTCAAATTTTGAGCATAGCCGAAATAGTTGTTGCCCGTTTGAAACAAGTTTAACTGTCAAATGGTGTCAAAGAAAGACAACGTAAACTGTTGCGAGCGTCATTTTGGTGAAATTTGATAGGACAGAAATTTTTATGTGTCGAAAATACATAAACCTGACCAACGCCCAGAGTGAAATTAAGCATTTGGTCCAGTGTCTTTAGCTTCTTATATGATATAATTTGGGTGAAATTGCATGCTTGCGTAAAATATTGTGGTGCACAATTTGCATCCGAATTGTGAAAGTACGTCAACAAAAATGGTTACTTTGAAATCGAGTTTGGTTGATCAAGGTTGTACCTGATTATTGCTTTTGGTCATTTACGTAAAAATATGTGTTTAATGAACTCCAAACACGCCTCTGAGGGGTCCCAGGCCGATTTTCCAAACCAAGAACTTTATAACAGTCTCAGAAGGTTTTTATACCTCATACGCGTTGAGTTTGATGCTGGAGACGTCGCTCCTGCTCGTGTTCAACTTGCGACTCTGCATTGCTGAAAGTAAATAAGCTTATCTGGTCGTTTTCCAACAAAACTTATGCCGACCGTTGATTGGTTGTATAGTTGTTTTCCCACGAGACACAAAATCAAAGTGAACTTTTTAGCCGTTGGTTTTAGCAATGAAAACCGGTCACAGGACCCCAAATTACAAAAAACCTTTATGCGAATGCGTTTTCTAGGCTTCCGCTTTATCAGATTATAGATGTTTGGGCTGAATAGGAAAGCGAGACGAGCTAAAATCAGTCTTGATCTATAGGTCGGCATCCAAAAACGAGCTATTTTTTTTAGAATTAGCCCCTTTAAGTCTGATTGCAAATTTGATCTGTTTGACCGAGTTTAGTTATACCACAAATGTCTAGGTATTGATTTGAACCGACAGTCCTGTGGTCATTAGCGAAAACAATACCGTCTGCGTGTTCAAATTCTATTGGATATACCAAAATCACATACGTGCGAGCAATTGCCGCTGGGTTTTCTAGCTGCAAGCGCTCTAGTACTTTTTGTCCCACATTTCGAAACTCAGGCTGTGAGTTAAGCCTCATTTACACGTGGAAGTTTTCGTTGCCAGAACTCGCACCTGTAATTCGCACGTACAAGTTTTTTGACAAACAGAGTTCGTAGCTGCAACTCGCACTGCAAAACTTTGCAGCAAAAACTTGCGCAATGCAACATGAAGCTGCAAGCTTTCTTTTAAGCTAATTAATTAAGCTTTCAGCTGCAAGTTGCAGCTCCAAGTTGTCGATGAACTCGCAGCTGCAATTTACAACTGGTAGTTTTTGATGCAAAAACTTGCACATGAAAATTGCAGCGATGAGCGTCTTATACGTGCGAATGTCGCTTATAAGTCCTGGATGGAGCTTATAAGTCATGGGTCTAAGTATAATTAAACAATTGTATTTTAAGACAATTAGGACTAAAATTCCACCAATCAGTGTCGATTATCGTGCATTTATGGTGCCTTTTCTTGATTCGTTTACAGTCTGATGCAAAAATTTTTCTTGAACTTTTTAATGCTGTCGCCAAATTTGGCCAATGTATAGAACAGGGCGGGTAACACTAGTATAAGCATATTCCTAAGCTTAAGCCTGAACCTAAACCTAAGCATAAGAATGAGATTATACCTATGCTTATAGGCTCATGAAAAGAGCGCGGTCGGAATGTTTTCATGTAAAGACTGCAATAGAGTAAGTTTAGGCTTTAGACTAATTGTTTACTTAGGCTTAAGAATACGCTTATACTACTGTGACGGTCCTGCTCTATACATTGAACCACACGTTCAACAGTTAATGAGAAAATGACAAAATTGATTTGTGTGACATTAACGATAGTTATGTCTGTGTGAACCAATGCCATATGTTAGATTAACCCCCAATACTATTTTCAAACCGCAGACATAACGTATCAGTCACATTTGATGCTTGATTTGCTATTCTAAAATTGAGTTTTGTTGTCTTTAGACTACGTGGTGGCTTTCGACATTTCTCGTAATGACATTTTAACAATATTAGTTTATTTTGGTCACGATGTCTTACGGGCCTGCAACAAGAAGGTAGCCAGGGGGGCTCAGCCGCTCCCGTCACAAAATTTTGGCCCCATGTAGGAAATTTCCAATCTTGCTTGTATAAGTTAACGAAAACCCTTTTCTTGTATGCCGCTCATGAAAAGATTTTAGACTACTAGCAATGTGAGCTGGCTATAGGCCTGCTATGTTAAGTGCAAACATAAACAATTAAAATGGCAAAAGCAAATAGCTCCTATACATTTTTTCTGATATTAATATTCTCAGCGATTCTACAAAATTTGAAAACAAACTGTGGCGATCAAGAAATAATCAATTTTCAAAATGAGCTTGACCCAGGTATGGTCCACTGGAAATTTTCGTGAAACCGTTGACAAAATTATTGTGAATGACATATTGCTCAGGATTGTAAGCCATGATTTTAGTTCCTCAAGGCATAGCCTTATCTGTCCACAAAATTTTCGACGATAGGTGCCCGTTTTTACAGCAATGTTATCTAGTGGGTCCAACTCATGTTCGTAAAATTTGGATGCTTGATGGGAAAACTGTGAATTCGTTGTGCGCCCGATTGGAGTTTAGTCAGCATTAAAGGCTCGCATTCAATAACAGACGTTGTAAATCAGTACATTGTTAGATACGAGAATAGCTTTGTTAGCTGAAGAACTTAGATTTTTATTTAAAAAAATCACAACAGAACATCTGATAATACCACTCACGGTCTATCTTACTTTAAGGGGAATACCGTTTCTCCGCGGTATTGCAACAGAGGGCTTAGTCTATTTTTGCCTAGGCTTGAACTTAGGCCTATACGTAGTCTTTGTAATGCTGGTATTCTTACGCTAAGGTTTAGGCTTAGCAATATGCTAACACAAACTAGTATTTGTTTCAACTTATTATTTCTACAGGTTCAAGCCAAAGTTCCACACCACTTGTTTCTACTGTAGCGTTATGTCAATTGTACCGGAAACTTTGTCTACATATCACCGGAGAAGCCATTTTAATTTCAAGTCCTACTCTCTAAAACTACTAAACTGTAAAGAAAATGGTATTTTTTCTTGAGCTCTTTCTGTATTTTTGAAAGCCGTGTATTCTAAATTTGCCGTGTTGTTTTCCTTCTCTAAGGAAAGGTTAATTGAAATTCAAGTCTCATGCACCTGTTTAAGACATAGAGATCTTAAAAACGTAGACGGGACACGAAAGAGTTTTAGCAAAACATGGTTTAGGTGCGAGCGATGCCATATAATATATATATATATAATGTATTATATATTATGTATTATATATTATGTATATTAAATATATATTTATATATATGAATGTGTTTATGCATGGTTTTTTAGAAATGTCAAGTTGAAATGTTTTGTTCATGATGTTATGTTTAATTGTAGAGGAATAGAAGCTTTGTAAGTTTGTATAGATTACTATAAAGTAACTGGCCAATGTTACTTTTAGGATCTTCAAGTTTTCAGTGGGACTGCGAAAGAGTAGGCTTAGGTTGTTCATTATATTTTTTGCTTTGGTTAATTAGGCTTACATTTAGGCTAAGGATTTCACTTTTTCCACACTTAGGTTTAAGTCAAGACTTAGGAATATGCTTAATCTGTAGCTATGGTCCTGAAGCTAAACATTCGTCATGAAATTAAGAGTGATTTTTAGGTTTTAACGTGAGTTTTTTTAAAGTAGCCGACCGCAATGTTTAGCAGTATTGGTGTTCTGGCTAAATCAGTACGCAGTGTAGACAGGTTGTAGACAGCTTGCTGTGTTAAAAAGTGTGTACAATAATATTGTCACGCAAGTTGCTTTGGTTTTCAAGAATTTTTGTGACACCGTTAACAAAATTATTGCACACAACGCAATACAAGCGAAATCTAAAACTTTTCGAGAATGGCGTAGATTTTTCTATGATACATCTGATGATCCTATATTTCCTTCTGGCTACGACGGGGGCACATTAGCTTTTAGTAGCCATTCGTTCATTTACAGCGTTAAAAATATATGTTGTGGGCCTGTGCATAAGGCGATTCAGATTTAAAGTCTTCTTCGCAGTTCTTAAACGAGTCCAGGTTAATTATACAAGTATTCGAATATTTTGTCTTTAAATATTTTCTGATTTAAAAATATTAAACACAATTGAAATAAATAAATAATATAAAAACTATGTAATATTCAGAGTTCAATCGAAAGCAACGGGCCCATAGCCAATGGGGACAGAGGGGACTCAGTCCCATTGAAAAATTTTGGACCCCCTAGAAATATTCAACTTTGCGTTTAATTCATCGAAAACTCTTGTATGCCCATCTAAAAATTTTTTAGCCCCAGAAGCAAGGTGAGCTGGCAACTGACCTGAATGAAAATCATGTATCTACTAAAGCTAGCGATGCATTCATTAGTGTTAGTTTGATTCCAGAAGTCAACCTTATCCGCTCCACCCTTTTGAGTATGTTGTAGTACGTCTTGAGTAATTGTTTGGCTGAAAAGTTGTTCCCAGCAACACACCACGAGAATCAACAGATTAAAAGGTAAAGTTTAATATCATTCTTACGATTGTTGCTGGACTATTAGTACATGGCAGGGACGGATGCCAAAAGTATTTTTAACAAGGGCCGTACGATATTATTATGAGTGGGATCAAATGCTAACAACGAAAAGCGAGCTGGAAGATAAACGGAATTTTTGTACTAATTCTTGATACGAAACATTTTGTTCGATTCGTATTGAGAGGATCAATGTCATGGGTGACTTCCCTGCAAATTTTTTCACTGGTAACTGGTATCACTGTGTACTCTGCTGAATAATTTATGACCGCATGCCGCAGTTCTGCGATTTATACGCAAACAGTATCTGCAACAAAATCCCAAAGGACTACTGTGTTGTAATAATCCTTGATTAAAATGCCGTTTGGATTAAGCTCAGCAACGGCATTAGGATGTGTAGTTTTGAACCAGGAAACGGTTGTTTTTTGTGTCAACAAAGAAAATGTGATTAAAATGGAAAAAGATGTGGTGCCATGAATACACCGTAGTAGTTTTGTTACTTCCAAAAAATTCTATCCAACATGAACACCGGATTGGCTCATGCTAATTATAGAAACCTGTCCAGCCAAGAGATAGAGGTATTGGGAAACTCTGAAGCTGGAAGACTTTAGCTTAAGCCTATCTTTAGTCTTAGGCCTATGTTTAGTATTCGGTCATGAGCCACTGGAACAATAATATGGCATTAGGTTTCGAGCCTGTAGCTAGAGCGGGAACAACGGGATCTACTTCCCTAGAAAGAATTTTGGCCCATTTACAAAATTTTCGACTTTGCTTGTAAGTCATCGAAATCCCTTGTACGCGTCTCCTTAGAAATGTTTAGCCCCATGCAAGATAAACGCCCGGTTTCCCGTCAAAAATTTTTGGATCCGCCTCTGGCCTGGCAACGCCCGCAGTATCGAATAGTTAAAATGTACAAAATATTAATACAAACATCTTATTATAACGCTTTAGCCATTATTTTGAACTATTTCATATTAACATGAAATTTTATTGACCGCTTCAAGTGCTCGTTAAAACTTTAAATTTGAAAAATAATTCATCCAAATATCCTGTTTTTATTAATAGAAACGTATTGAAATTCAAGTATTTACAACTATGCTCAATGACGAATGCTGATTCACGAGCAAGTAGCACTTGCTATAATTTTCTAAGAACTGCATACGCAACAGTGTGTTTTAATATTTGGTGATCGCCTAGTGGCAACGGCCGGTGTAAAGATCAGGAATGGAACATTTTTCTACGGGACTGCAATAGATTAAAGCTTATAAGCTTTAGACAAACTTTTTGCTTTCAGGCTTTAGGCTTTGGTATAAAACCTCACTTTAACACTTACGCTTAGGCTTTGAAATATGTTTATACTACTGTTACGGCCGTGTTCTATACATTAGCCGTGCCAAGGCATATCGTCATTGTGTAGGGGCATATAGAAATTCGTTTTGGGGATTTATCCCACTAAATTTCAGGCGATGCGAGATACAATGCACATATTTTAGAATATATATTGGAATATCATATCAAGTCTACAAATTAAGTTTTCTCACTTGATACGATCGCTCGAAAAAATAACCTATTCCTTTGTTAGCGCTCGGCGAAATATACTGCAGTGACCTGAAGGGGGGAATAAGTAAGAGGAAGTCCCCATTTTATGTCATAATCAGTGGGAGTACGTATCCTTAATAAAAGTCCGTAAGCATATACAGTCTCTAAACCCTAGAGTCAATAAATGTAATTTATCCCAAATTATGGTGCATTGACGACTCCAGGAAAAAAGTTGGGTTCGAATCTTTCAACCGTACTTAAGATTTGACAGTACACTACTAAGTATAACCTCGCATTATCGCTCAAGTTTTTCATTGCAAGACAAATAAACATTGAATTCGACGAATAATTGCAGTACCAAATATATATCAGTAACTAAGGGTGCTGGAGGGTGGGCTAAAAATAAATAACAATCGGTAACCGAATAACAGGGGGTTCCCTGTGGAGAAGCCAAATAAATATGTCACTCCCGTATTAGGGCCACTACAGTAGCTAATTTATTATTTTACCTATGCTTATAAAACGGGCCCGTAGTCATAGGAAGCCCAACGAGGCGCAGTGCCCCCTGCAAGAAATTGGAACCCACCTAGAAAATTTTCAACCTTGCTAGTAAGTAATCGAAAACCCTTGTGTGCTCCTTTTAGAAAATTTTTAGCCCCTTAGCAAGGTAATTTGGCTACGTGCCTGTTACAAAAACTTCAGATTCGTCTGAAAACAAGTAAAGACGTAAACACTAAAGACGGTTTGAAAGATCTTGAGTTAAAACCTTTTATTAACTTCACAGAGAACATGTACCAGTTTTCAGCGATATAGTATGGCTTGAAAACGAATATAGAATCACCTGCTCGAATGAATATATTAATAAAAATGAAAACCACAAGTTTTCGCTTTTATTTTTGTCAAGTTTCGCACGAATATAAAGAAAAATGGCAATTGTTTATAACTGGTTATTATTTATAGAAGTTAGTTTTTCAATTGAAGCCAAAATGATTGCTAGAAACGCCGCGGTACACAAGCAAGCGACCGCCTTTTTTTCGTATCTCGCGTATTAAGACAGACACATTAGCACCGAAGTAGGCTATGGTGGGTGTAACCCAAAATTCTGGGGTAGGATCCCCTTGCGATGATCAAAACATTTCTTCAGATTTTTTGTTTAAAATCTTGTTAGGGTTGGGGCCCCTCTTTGGAAAGCCCCCCCCCCCCGAATGGGGGTATGGGGGTGGCTGCTCCGGCCCTGCTGGTGACAAGTGTCGCCAGGAGGGTTTCGGGATCAAACCCCTCGTTGGAATTTCGCACAATGGTTCTAGACAGTTTTTCAGTTTGTAACACAAGAACTGACCTTCAAAATTTTATCGAACGTAACGCCCACTCACTGAAATCCTGGCACGCTCATGACTCGGTGGTTATCTTTTCCCACATATATATTTTGTTCGTGGGCGCAGTCAGGTATGTGCAAAAAGGTGCGCCTATGCTGTATCCCCTTTGTTCAGTAAGTAACCAAGTTTTACCTAGGCAAATGGTATATAAAGTATGTACAAAACATTAATGCTAAATAGTGTGAATATGGTTCAGTGTAATTGTATATTTTGCTCAGAAACCGCCTTTGCGCACCCAACTCAATGTTCTGGCAACGTCCATAACTGTGTTGTCATTCGGAAAAATTTATTTTTTCTCAAGCCTACAATTTTCCCATCGTTCTGCTCAATATAATTCAATATATATTTTTCAATCAAATATTATAAAAACTAACGTTAATTTTATTCAGATTGAGATAAAATCACACTACTGGGCCTTGAGGCTGATTTTTTTCTTAAAGGCTATATTTATATTTCTCACAGGTGATCGCATAACAACAGCCACATGAAGGGGTCGTTGATTATGTGAATACAGAACGTCCGTACAGGATTTGGGGATGTTTCGTTTCGGCCCATGTATAGAACAGGGTCGGATCGTTTTCCGGATGGGCTATAATAGAGTCAGTTTAAGCTTTAGACTAATTTTTTGCTTGGGTTTAGGTTTAGGCTTAGGCTTAGGTTTAGGCTTAGGAATAGCCTTATCCATACGCTTAGGCTTAGGCTTAGGAATATGCTTATACTACTGTTCCGGCCCTGTTCTATACATGGGCCGATGTTTCTTAAGTTAGTAAGACAGTGTCGTGATATGATTTAGATTTTTGATACATCCCACCACTGACGCTGTCGGTGTCTCTCAAGCTCAAAATTTCTGTGGACGCTCGTGTTTTTTCTGTGTTCAACCTCAAGCCTGATTAAATGCTTTTGGCTTAGTTTGCGATCATCTGATTATCGTTTATTTATGCGACAATATACAGGCGACTGTATTGGGTCTTAATTGCGTTGCTATATTTAGCCAAAAAACTCAATAGGCACCGGCTTCTCGGATAAGGATGTGCTTCGAAATCGTCGGTCGATTAAGAGTTTAACGCCCGAGCCTAACAACTCTCAAGGATTGTGGAGATTTGGCACTGCGCATATGCATAGTAATTTGTTAAACACTGCTCTTTATGTATTGTCTGGTGTGTATGTCGTAGCCGAAGTCGTAATTTTTGCCCAATTCCGAATTGGGCTAGTCCAGGGTTTCAATTCTTTCTATCCGACAAGTGTACGCCTTGTGATCGGTTAATACTTAAATGCCATATTCAAATTCGACTGGAACAGTTTTTTTCTGATTGGCAAAATAATCGCCACCTATTGCCTTCGTAACATTATGTTTTACTGAGTACAGGGGAATCAAACAGGATTACGACTATCAAGTAACCAATTAAGAAACGTACAGATTTATCTGTGATGATTACGCCTTGGGCTAGCCTAAGTCGTAATTCCGTTTTGGACTAGCCCAATTCAAAATTGGGCTGAATTACGACTTAGGCTACGACATATACAGCTTGTCCTAAGTTATTCATAGTAATAGCAGCTAATATTCATTCTCTAACTATGCAATAGTACGAGTTACAAACTTTTCACTTGTTTCCCTTGTGAAATTGTTCGTTATACAACAGAATGTAAAACATTTTGATGGAAATTGATATAATTTATTTTTACAATTTCATTTTTGCCGTTTATTGATTGATTCATTACAACCGTGAGGTCGCTTACCCGGCCCGTAGCCAAGGGGGGCCAGGGGAGTTTCAGTTCCTCCTGGAAAAATTTTGGCGGCACAAGACAATTTTCAATCTTGCTTGTAAGTCATTGCAAACCCTTGAATGCCCCTCCTGAAAAATTTTTGCCCCCCCCCTGCAGCAAAGTGAGCTGGCTACGGGCCTGTCATTCGCAGGGCGTCGCTACATCTGCCGCCGAATATGAAAGTAAAAATATCGCAACGGCAACAGAAGCTAAAATCGTAAACTAAAAGATTTCTATCAAAATACGAAACACATTTAACTTTAAACTCGTAATACCTTCTTTTGTCCATTTGTCAATTGAGCCCCCACTCATTCTTTCTGGAAATCTTGACTCCACCACTGCAAACTGCGTTTTGCAAACTGCAAACTCTTGCAAAATAATTAGAATTTAATTTTTAAGCATTATTTTCAATTGCAAGTTATCGGCATAAAACACTAAATACATAATAATGTTTGGTATTTAGCACTGATATTCATTTTCAAGTGTTTCAAATAGACAATTGAAATCGTGTCAACAACAGAGGACAAATATGCTAATTAGCGAGCAATGGATTTAACCGGATCCTTTTGATTCGTTAGTCTTCGCTGACGTACGTAGTCACAAACAATAAATATTAAATTACAGCTAAGACAGATTTTAGACTTATATAACTATAAAAGCAAGCCGTTTGTGTCTAGGCATTGTTTAGAACGAAAATATTAACTTTGATTTAGCTTAAAGGTTAGATATGATTTGTATATAAAGAGCGTAGTTTCAGCAATTTTTAACGGAATACAGGTGAAAAAAGAGCCTGAGCGAATCGAGCGAGAATCCAAACGCAATTTTAGAAAACATTTGTATATAAAGAGCGTAGTTTCAGCAATTTTTAACGGAATACAGGTGAAAAAAGAGCCTGAGCGAATCGAGCGAGAATCCAAACGCAATTTTAGAAAACTACATAATACAATAATTTGGTATTGATCGTTGATTGGCGGACCTGGTTCGGGTGACACCCCCCTTAAGCTTGCCAGTGTATTTATTGTGGCGAATGTAATTGTAATTAGTGCAACCAAGAGTCGTTGATGACGCTTGGACGAAAGTATGGAAATATGTACGTTCTGTGTAGAAAAGAATGTACCCAGTACACGTTGCGTTTTTGGCATGTCTCCCATTTCAGGGGGGTGTCAAGTTTGCTTAATTGTAACAAAAAACGATTTGGTGGATCTGAAACGCTCCGTACATATTCTCGTGCAATTTTCTTTCAACTTGTTTACAAATGTGACAGCTGACCCTTTCCTCAAAAATGGGATGGATTGTGACGAAAACCTGGCACGAGATGGGGCATTTTGTGCAATGGTAAAATCCGTAACTTGCATACTCTGTTCTAAAGAAATCATTCGCTCTTAATGCAACAAACACGATGGGTTACACGAGCTGGAAAGTAAGAAAAAGTCATGTAGGCATGTTCTATTTTAGCTCTTAAAAATTTCCAGGCCACTGTAAAATTGCCGGAAAATAATATTTAAAATTGACGTCGACTTACCCCTTGTGCTTCGAACACTTTCGTTATGAATTTATACAAAAAGTCTTTTTCGCCAGCTAATAAAATAAGCAATTTTTAGTTTAATTTAGCAAGCATAATCTATTTCAGTTAATGGTGGTTATTTGCCTGTCAGCATAATGTTACATATTTACCACCCAATGCCAATATGTTCTACTGTTTCTCGTTGACCAGGGCCCCATGTCAAGTTCACGGGCGGAACGTTTTTCTGTGGGACTAGAACAGAGTAAGCTTAAAAAGTTTTAGACTAATTTTTCTGCTTAGTTTAGGCTTAGGCTTAGGCTAAGGAATACGCTCATTGTTAGGCTGAGGCTTAGGCTTAGGATTATGCTTATAATACTGTTCCGCCCCTGTTCTTCACACTGGCCTTGACCAGTATGACCTACCACTTATGAGGGTAATAGCCAATCATGAGGTTTTACATAAATAGTTTTCGTGTTAGTTTAGTTTCAGTGCGTATAGTCTTTGTGCCCTCTGGTTTGCTATAACGCTGCCTTGTGTTTAGAGTAATTGATTAGGTCTTGTGCGAGGTATACAAGCATAAATCCAATTTGGGCTAAAATAAAGCCCCTGTGGCGTAAACAGATTCTCGTTCTACGCATGGCGTTGTGCCTGGAACGTTGTAAGATATGGTGATGAACATGAAACCAGAGGTCGTGTGGGTTAGCCAATAGGTTGGTTGCCGATAATTTAAATTTAGTTTGTCTCAGCTTAAAATATTTTTGAAATTAATATATATGGGGCTGGCCAACCACACCGTGCCTGTCCAGGAATCAAAAACCAAAATTTTGTATTAAGATTTAATGCTGTACTAATTGCGTTCGGTTGATTGTGTAATGTGTTTGGATCCGTCACTGGCTTGACCGTTGGTGTTGACAAAATTTGACTTGGTTTACGTAGGACAGTTTTCAAATTAGTTTGTTTTTCAAACATTTGAAATTCAATGGGTTCTTCTGTAGTTGCTACCACCACAATTGCCACTCTTACATGTTTTGCAATAAATACTAAGTGAATCAAGCCTAACTCAGGTACGGATTTGAGAAGACCTTTTGTGTTTGTGTCAAATGCACAGTGTCTTCATTGGTCTGAACATAATTTATACATTAAAACTGGAACGCACCATATACGTATTTTGGGCAGCTTTCCAGCAAATTCACATGTTTACGTACCGTAGGCAAATTAATAGAAGTTTGCATAGGCAGAAAATTATTGTTCTGGTTTTCTCAGTAAAAGAACATTGTTTTTAGAAGTTTTACGTTTTGTTCCATAGAAAAATTTGGTTGGGTGTTTTTATTGGATATTTGTATGTTATCTTTAGCTATGCTCTAGTTGCGAAGGGTATGATGCAGTATATATAGGTGAATCCCAGGTTCAATCTTTCCTTTACCAAGAATGGATGCAGTGACGAAGCAAAGACCCCATACTTCTCTGATTGGGCGTCTCCTGCCTTCAGAAAGACCCACCTGGTCAAACTTTTGACCATTCCAAAACCTTCAGAGACGCTAAGACATCAGTTGCACATGTGTTCAACTACGGATTACCAGTATATATTATATACACTCTATTAAAGCCATTGTCTTACCAGATTTTGGAACATACGCTGTTACGGTGTCTAGTGAAACATCACTAATTGCAGATATTTCACGAAATAGTAGTCGTTAGTCAAAACCAGCAAAACATTTTCATGCTTTTATGGCAATTTGAAACAATGAATTTCTGTTTAAAACTAACTGCAGATTTTAGAGTGGCGCTAGACGACCATGGGCGGCTCCAGAATCTATTAAATTACCTAAAAAGTATAGTACCATCGCGCAAGCTTGAAATCACAACAACTATAAACACAAAAGAAAACACTGGGTATCAGATAGATGTATAGATATATTATTAGCTAAGTTATTTCGGTGAAAACTTTGCACCAAAAATGCACTTACGAAAATTTGAAAAAACTCATTTCACTAATGGTTTCATACCGTGTTCCGTGACAAGCGCAATCACAATGTCTCAAATGTGAAAAATTATATATATCAAGAAAGCGTCTGGAGCTAAAATTGAAAGTAAATCTACTGAGTGTTGCTAGTGAGCTGTCGATGTGAATAATACTTATTTGCGAAATTTAAACTATTTTTGCTTTAGCTGCTGAAAATGTAGTGGCGTCGTGCGCTCGCCATCTGTGATAGTGCTCAATTTTGTAGCCTGATGCTTTGAGAACTATTATAGTTAATGCCCATTTTACTATAAAAGGTTTAATTTCGCTTTAAAGTCTAAATGTAACAGCGTAAAAGTTTCCAATTTAAAGTTGTATAACCACAGGTGTTTTGCTGAAACCATGGCTGTACGCCAAATGATTGTTTTGGTCTTGTGCAACCATAATCGGCCCGTGTATAGAACACGGCCGGATGTAATAGAGTCAGTTTAAGCTTTAGACTAAATTTTTTGCTTAGTCTTTGTTAATTTTGGGTCACAAATATTAAAACATTTTGAAATTTTTAACTTGATTTTACAGATTCGTTTCTGAACAAAGCGCAGTTGAAGTGTTTGCCGACTGTAAACTCCAGTGAACTGATGTTAATTCAAAATAAGATGAATCATTAAGTCTGCATTAGACCTTTCAGACTTCAGAATTCTGAACTGATTGAACTCATTCTGAGTTAATTTAATCCATTACTCTGGAATTAAATCAACTCAGAGTGAGCGAATATTTTAAATGTTATTTACGCACAAATTGCCAGAAATAACTAATTTGTTCTCAGAGTTGATTAATCAACTCACTAGAGTTTATAGTGCAAAAAGACTCAAGTCAACGTGTATATTTCTAGATACATCAAGCGAATATCCCCGGGTCGTCCGGATTTTTATAAGCATAGGTTTTAAACTTCAAGATGCTAATTTAAAACACATTCTCAACTGTGCATAGCACCTATTATCACTTAGTTATTGATCGTTTCTTTAACAATTGAAGTGTCATACAGCTACGAATCTGAAATTTGTGTACTGCAACAGGGTAAATTGATATGTATATAACAAGCTTTGAAGCTACCCTTTTATTCTGCAATGATACTGATAGTTGCTACACATATTTGAGAATACGGGCGTTGGCAGTAAGATGCGTTAAACACTACGGAAACGAGTTAAATTTTCAGCTTCAAATCCTTTAATTTCTATCTACAAATAAAATTAGAACCAGTGAAATGTGACAACTTTATTTTTGGTACCACATTTATCACGATTACTGTCAGAAAATACGATATATCCGTAGCCAGAGGGGTGCCAAGTGGGTTTCTGTTCCCCTAGAACAATTTTACCCCCCCCCCCCAGAATATTGTCAGCCTTGCTTGTCAGTCATCGAAAAACCTTATATCCCTCTCCTGAACAATTTTTAGCCCCTCCTCCTAGCAAGGTGAGCCGCCTACGGGCCTTTATCAGCGTTAGGCGCTGACACGCTTGTGACCTTTTAGCGTACCAACTAGAAATCAAGTAATTATACTTTTCTTCAGATACACCCAGTTTGCTTTTAAACGCTAAATAGTTACAATTATTGAAATGTGATAGCTGTGTTTCTTCATACCATACTCATGTCTATTAGTGTCAAATCAAATAATATACTTTTGACCGTTGCTAAACTGCTCATTTGCGTCGTGTTCGTAGTTGCAACATCGCAAATTCGTACTTCAACCGCAGATACGCTTGTAACGCTTAAATTTACCAATTGGGAACTCAAAACAACATTTCGTCAGTTGTGCAATACAACATGCCAACGTTGTCACAAGTGTGCAATGACTAAAACTGCAGAATTGACACTGGCAGTTGTTGTTCAACCGCACCAAGACGACGCGACCGCACAACAAACGTTTCTGTGGCCGCCTTCAGAATCCAACGGAGGACATCGAAAACACAACTCGCGGCCTGAGTATGATTTTGAACCGACAGATTTGACCGATATTCGTGAACATTACTGGAAATGGCTGAGTTTACCTCGACGTGGACAACCATTACTGCAAGGCGGACCGTCGTTCTTGAATCCTGTTGCTGTTAATGTTGAACGTAAATTAATATGTTTAATAGCTGAATTTGTGTTGTTTTTATTATGTATATATGTTGCGTTTTGAACACCTTGATGACTCTAAGACAATAGTATGCAAACGGGTAGATTCTGTGTAGAAAACAATGTATCCAGCACGAGTTGCGTTTTTGGCGCACCCTCCGTTCCTGGGGGGACGCTAATTTTGTTCCTAGGGGGAGGCTAACTTTGTTCCTAGGGGGGAGGCTAACTTTGTTCCTAAGGAGGCTTACTTCGTTTCTGGAGGGTGGGGGCTAACTTTGCTAATTGAAACTAATCAATGATAATCCGTTGACTTTTAACTGCCTCGCATATATTTTAGGACAATTTTCTTCAAAATGGTACTGTAGTGACCCGAATAAGAGGAGGGGGACTGATATTTATTTGGCCTCTCCAGCGGGTACCCCCCTGGTTATTCGGTTACGGACTGTTATTTATTTTTAACCCGCCCTCCACTGTTCTTCGTTAACAATATATATTCGGTACTGCAACTGTCCGTTGAATTAAACGTTTAGGGCGATAATGCAAGGCTATACTTAGGAATGTACTTTCAAAATTTAAGTATATACGCTTTAAAGTATCGAACTCAAATTTAGTTTGGTCCTGGAGTCATTTATGCGCTACAATTAGGGTTAATTGACATTTATGGACTCTAATTAGGGCTTAGGGACTCTATCCGCTTACGAACACTTATTAGGGATACGGACTCCTATTGATTTGGTACTCAAAAATGGCGACCCCCCTCTTATTACGTCCCCCTCTTATTCGGGTCAATACAGTACGGCAAATCAGATTGACAATTGATTCCTTTACCCAAAAGTAGAGTCAAAATTAAAATATCATTAATGTTTTTGGTAAAACAACTTAAAACACGTAACTGTTAAAATAGTGTAGTATGTCAATTTCAGGTGTGAAGACAAAGGTGCTTATTTGGCTAGAGCTTGCTGGTGGCTCACGGTTTTCAAGTTGTGAATACACTGCGTCCCTTGCAGTCAACGTTAGCGACCGCGTTCACAAACCAACACAGGTCACTAACTTAGAAGGCGATTGTTTTTCGTTAGGAGTCGAAATTAGTGCAATGTGTGCACCGTTTTATCACGGACGACAATGCGATATGTTAACTAGTCAAAATAACGCCAAACAGCCCGGTGATGGCCGAAATTCTAGAGGATCAGAGCTGATCGCGGTAAACGGGAAACGAAATTATTTTACGCTGTTTGTGCTAACAGGTAAATGTCAATATTTTCAAAAAGCATCTGTCACCAGTTAGTGATAGGTTTTCAAACTGACTAACTTCCGCAAATCGTATCTGACAAAATTGACCGAGAAGTAGAACAAATCAAATGCAAAAATATGGCTCAATTTCAGAACTCGTTTTTACAGATTCAAAAACTATAAAACCTATCACTAACTTTTGATAGATGCTGCACACTTTTTAGAGAGCTATCAGCAGATGGGTACTGCATATTTTTAGAATACGGCCAAACATATATCAAAACCTGGTCCGTGTTAATAGGGACTGAAGAACTTGTGAGATGCTTAGGCTTATGTTTAAACATTTACGCTTAGGTTTAGGTTTAACTTAACCTTAGCTTTAGTGGGCAGGCACTTGTTAACATTGGCCAAAAATTTCGTCAAAATTTGTATGAATGAAAAGTTGCTGTCAAAATTGAAATGTTTTTGGTTCAGGATTTCTAGATAGACAGAGATTGGTAGTGAGAAAAAGATGGCTGAAAGAGTGTGCGGACAAGAAATCCATTTGATTTCTAACTGGTAATCTTGATACATGTGAGTTGAAAATGCAGTAAAACCTACAACTACAATAGAAAACATTAATCGCTAAAGCTATTGACACAAGACAAATAAACGTTTAATTCAACAGATAGTTGCAATACCGGATATATATCAGTAACGAAAGGTAGCGGAGGGCGGGTTAAAAATAATTAACAATCCGTAACCGAATAACAGGGGGTGCTGTCTGAAGAGGCGAAATAAATATCAGTCCCCCTCTTATTCGTGTCACTACAGTATATACCTTGATTTTTCAAAGTAGCGTTCATAAAAAGTTAACTTCTCCATATATATAACGGGTTGTATTTACTTTCAATTGCTGAACACAGCAATTTCGTTTCGCGGATATGTCTAAGCAAATCTTATACAAACGTATCCGGTCGCACTTGATACGAGTTATCTTGACTCAAAATTTGATTGACAGGTTATTTCCAACAATTGTCGACTAAATATACAGATGTCTGGAGAATACGTCACTCTAAAGCAGCCAGATACGTTCAGTTGCCTATTTAAAAGCTAATCACTAGCGTATTTATTCAATAGTTTGGGTTTTTGAATTGCGTATTGAGGTGAAACTACGCGTAAAATCTGTTGCAGTTCATATAATTTTTAAATTGGAAGAAGTTTGTTCATTTATATTTGAAGCAGGAAAAAATTTACGTCTGTCAACCTACCATAGGTAACCTAAAATTCTAATGCGATTATAAGTTTTGGATGTTGATCATCCCACACACGCATAGGCTTTTCGTATTTGGGCTTAGGTTTAGGTGTACGAAAAATTTCAACCATGCCAAAGCCTAAACTATTACCCAATGCCGAAGCCAGAATTTGTAGTAAAAGTGTACAAGGGCCAGATTTTTATCTACTGCGTAAAACACATTAAATATTTTTCTAGGCATTGTTTTATGCCTGACAATACTATCAGTATTATGTGCGATACTCGGTTATTCGTGTATGCGAATACATCAACGATTTTCGTCGAAAGCCGGCCGTAAAGAGCAGAGTCCACCGACGCACGTGTCACGCTACAAAGGCCAAGACAAAAACGGGGGCGCCACATTGTTGCTTCATAGCCCCCTTGAACCAATGGATCCGCCAAATCATTCCAATAACGTAATTTACGCTAATGGATCTCCAAACGCGTACAGTCAAACCAGTAATCGGGCTTATGATGCGTCATGCTTGGGGGGTGGCGTATACGAAGCGAAAGTCTATAATCGAAACCCGAACAGGGGTCGCCAAGTTGATACCCCAAACACCCCTCAATCGAGTGCCACTATTCCACTGGCGAGTGTTCAACCTCAACATTTAGCGAGCGCAGAAGAATTTCGTTCTAGTGATGACGGTAATAATTCGGCGTGTGGAACGCTTGGAAATCGTTCTGTTCGTGATATAATCGCATCGCAATCACAACAACATCAACAACAGCAACAACAGCAACAACATGTTGACGAGCAACAACGATTTATTATTGCCACTGGTTGCGACGATGACATAGCTAAGCCTGACATCGACGCTAATGGCAGCGGTTTAGGCCAAAACGGTGCGCCGAAATTGAATAATTATAGTTATACGGGATACTATTAAAGCGAATATTAATACCCATAGCTACATTTTTGTTGACGTTACGGTCCGGACTCTATAGTTTGGGTTTCCGATGAAGGATGAAGGTTAATAGAAAATTGCCAAATTGCACAACTCTAAATTTGACTTTATTTTGTAAAAGCATCGAAGTATCGTATTGAAAATCGTAAACCTAGAAGTATGGGTATTTCAACCAGGTAACCGCAAAAGTATCGAAGAAAAAAGAGATGACATATATAAATATGTATATATATAAATAATATATATATATATATATTTGTATTGGCATAGCAAGTACTACTAAGGTGGGGTTCTAGTTTTCAACATTTTGGTGCCCTTTGCGCGACCGTCTGTGTGAGAGTGCAAGCGGAGGTGAAAAATACCGCATCAGGAGCTGAAGGCCAATAAAATTTGTCGGAAACGGATGTAAACCCTGAGCTTCCGGTGAAGCCAGGGTGAAACGAAATTACGCAATTAAAATAATGTTTAATTTGATTTTTTTAGCAAATATCTATCAAGTAACTGTCAAAAAATTTCGGTTTTGGTCTTATTTTTTCAAGTAATCCCGACAATTTGTTCTTTAAAACAGTCCGACGCAGCCAAAACAAAACGCACAGCACGATTCAGTTTTTGTCAAACTATAACAAATTTCACTACCGATATTGTCGAAACCTTCACCGGAAATTCTGCCACAGCTGAAGCAGCAGGTGGAGTTTCTGGTGGAGCCGAAGCTGGTGGCAGACCTGCGGATGTACCAAACTCATTCTTGTGCTGTGATTGCTAAACATACTCTTTCAGGTAATGTAGAATTTTGAGCATAGATAAAAGTTATCTATGTGTAAGCTAAAGATTTCAGAGCTTGTACTTAAAAAGTGATACTTGGAAATGGCGTAAAATGTTTTGTTATGGCTTTAACCATGTGCTTTTAGTTTGCTTATATTTAATTAATAAATGTTTGCTTTTGTTCTCGCAACCGGGATGTGATTAAAATGATGTTGTTACTCTAATAAGCGTCGACCGAACAGATTCGGGCCATAAACAACTGACATTGAATCGCTAGAAACTAATCGTTTTATCACGGGGCGTAACATAAGCTTGTGATACAGTGCTACCAAAATTAGTGACCATAAAACCATGCATGTAGTCAGCGGCGGATCCAGAAATTTCTGGCTGCGAAGGTGGAGCGTGCTGGCAAATGTTCGTCGTTATGTCCCGCCCTTAAAACCAGGTGTGTGGACAATTTTTTACAGTAGCGTAGACAGTATTACGTGGATGACCCATAATCAAGTCCGTGCTAAGTATTTACTTAACTATTTTGTGGTTTTTAAAAGAAGTGTACTTAAGTAAATGCTTAAGTCGCTGACTAAACTTGATATATTGCAAATTAACCGTTCAGACATACTAACCTTGGTGTAATTAAAACTGTAGGCTCTAACCGTTCAGACATACTAACCTTGGTGTAATTGAAACCGTAGGCTCTAACCGTTCAGACATACTAACCTTGGTCTAATTGAAACTGTAGGCTCGTGATGTTTCCTTAATTTAAAGCTAAATTACTTTATTCTTATGACAATGGTTGACATTTGGCGTTCATGTGTTTTTGCGCAAAAAGTTAACATTACATAAATCTGCGACTTAAGCAATTACTTAAGTATAAGCTAAGTAAATACTTAAGTAAGATTTCAGAAACCCAGCCAATGTCTCATCGCACATTTGTGTCAGAACTTTTTGCAAATCGTAAAGAGGTTGTACTAATGACGGATTCCAATCTGGACAGAGGTGGAAACCAGGTCCGATAACGACCAGGACTACGGTTTGGAAGCCGAACTAATCGCATCAAAAAGCGCCGACAGCAGTTCTGACAACAGTATCGAACCAAACTCTGATCCAGACGTGTCCCATACGCTAGCCGAGAACGTAAGCGAACAACAAATGTATCGCAGCGGAGCCATCGTTGGCGAAAACCTTTCCCGGCGGTGAATACGTGTAAGTTTCACGGTGAACAACCATAAGAAGTGAGTGGTTAGGTAAGACATGCATAAACATGTCTGGTCTTATAATGAAGAAGTACTTCGGCTTATGGGCGCCAATCCAGGGGAGGCGGGTGGGGGGACATTGACCCCGCCCACTTTTTGAGTATAAATCTTAGTAGGCGTTTTGACCCCCCCCCCACTTGTGAAAGACAAAAAGTTGACAAGCTTATTTTTACTATCCAAAACTTCTGACGGGCTCATCGCCAGATGTAATCATGTGCATCACAGTTCACGTAGCAGCTTTCTGTTTCCTGTTCATGGGTGTTGTAAATGCACCGACTTATGCACCGTCCACTTTAATTTGCGTCCGTGCTGTGGAAATTAAAATCGTCAATTAGCCGTCTGAGCAAACGCAAAGTGCTCAGACGGCAAACAGAAAACAAAAAATAGAGTAGTAGTACATGTAAATTTTAAAATTTAGTCAAAAGGTCAATTGGATTCAAAAGGTTAATTTAAATCACTACTTGATGTTTTAACAACCATTCGCAGGAGGAAATTACATTTGGTGAACTCGAATCGTGTGGGATACGGTATTTTCAGTTTAAGAGACAAGAGGGAAATTGAAAACTACAAAATTCACAGGTGGTAAATTGAAATAAAATTTAAGATTTATAACTTTGAATTTACTCTTGTAGAATATTGAAAATTCTGGAAAGGGAAACTGGGTTTGTACAAGAGCGTGGGTGGCACAGATGCGGTAAAAGTCTAAGATTTAAAGATATGACTGCAGATTTGTAGCAGAAAACTGAGAAAACGGGTCAGGAATACCTCCCCGGAATTGTACTCAGTATAAAAAATAAGAGTTGTCGGCTACAGATCCATTAAATCAGCGTTGTAATTACCCCTGCTTCGGCATGTTGTTGACCTTTGCAGCCCATGTATAGAACAGGGCCGGATTGTTTTCCGGAGGGGCTATAATAGAGTCAGTTTAAGCTTAAGACTAATTTTTTGCATAGGCTTAGGCTTAGCCAAAGGCTTAGGAATAGGCTGATTAATACGCTTAGGCTTAGGCTTACGCTTACGCTTAGGCTTAGGAATATGCTTATACTACTGTTCCGGCCCAGTTCTATACATGGGACACCTTTACATACGGCATAAGTTCATCAATAATATGTTATGCTGAATTCGACAACAAAACTTTATAACCCGCTATGTACACGTACTTGTTTATTTTCTACTTTAAACCTAAACCTAAACGTCTTGATATACTGGGTGTGCCTTCGACGAATTCCCGAGCAATAATTCTCTACATCGTAAAAATTTTAACATGCAAATTTGTCTTCGGGAGTCATATGATCATTGGTGCTCAGTTATTTAGGCTTTGGATTAAATTCAGACCCGCTATGCACACGTACTTTTTATTTTCTACTTCTTTTACGGCCTGCCTACTAAACCTAATCCTAAACCTAAGCCTAAGCCTAAACCTAAGCCTAAGCCAAAACCTAAATGTAAAATGTCTGCACGAGTCTTAGGTCGTTGGTGTGCGACTTTTTAGGCTTTGTGTTAAATTCGGACCCAATCGGGACCCATCTCGCCTTCATTTTGCAATTAGCCTTTCTCTGAAACTTCTGATCCCCCACACATATATGCCAGCACCGTAAACACATGCCAAGCAATATACATAACGTTTCATACGCTCAGCATTAACGTTTCAGACAATGTTCTTTTATTTAGATGTATGCGTGTATTAAAGTTTACGCTACAGCTGTTATATATTGCTTCGTATTTTTGTTTGCCCGGATGGTGACCGGTCTAATAGATTCAGAGGTTTCGAAAGCAGCAAGAGGCCTAAGCCTAAACCTTAGCCTAAGTCTAAACCTAAAATTAATTCTGAGCCTAAGCTTTAGCCTAGGTAACCAAGTCTGTTAAGTGCACCGAATTTCTGTCTTTCAGTAGCTATGCGGATACAGTTAATATATGTTGAGTGTGTGGCATCGCTAGAGGATGGTCAGGGGGCTCAGCGTTCATGAGAAGAGTTTTCTTTGTTTCATGCGTCTAGCTTTGTTCATTGCCATCTGTTACGATAGTTTGCGGAAAATGCCACCGTAACGTGTTGGTGCATGATTCGCAAACGTTAAAACTGCGGAAATTGCTCAACTTCAGTAAAATAGCATAGTTATCATAAGGACACGGTAGTGTCTCTTATTATCATAAGGACACGGTAGTGTCTCTTATAATATGTTTTACCCAAGTTTTTTGATTCTTGCACCTAGCTATATTTCTCCAGTATCAATAAAGAAACACTCCATTTTTTGTATGCTGCAACAAGTAGTCATTCACTTTTCTCAAAGCGCTGGAGAACATCGCTGCTTATAGTGGAAAGGTGTCAGAGTTAATTGATTAAGAAAATTTGTGCAAGTTTTTTCTGCATTTTGGTTCAGATTAACGGCGTCGGAGTACTCTTAACGACCAGGCAGCCTCAAGAGTTGTTATTGTCAATTCATTTGAAGTATAAGCTACGCCGTTGGTTAGAATTATTTGCTTCAGAAATAAAGGGCTTGTTTTCTTGTACACGATGTTTAAATATTGTTTAAAATCCTGCTAGATAACCGGCAGAATAAAAAATCTGGAATATACATAGCTAGTCAAAGCAGTAAAAGTATTGCATTTTACTAAGACTAATCCGAATGCTGAATTCAAAGCCGCATGGTTGGAGGCATTTAACTGTCTATTCTGTTTTGAATGCATGTTTATTGCACTCACGGCATGTCACTCTAGTTTGTGTAGGTAAGTAAGGTTGTACCTTTCATCGGATCTTCGACTAAAAACCGTGTTCATAGCTCGGCAGTTTACCAGTCGGTTAGGTGTTTGAGCTAGCAACCAACGATTTTTAGGCAACTGCTCCACCGCTGCGCCACGTGTGTCACCTATGCAACTATTTTTCTCCTCAACCATATACCGAAACGTATGCTGCTGGCTAGCATACATACAGCGCACTGAAATATATTGTATGTGCTCATAACGGACAAGAGTCCCAGAGACAGTCAATGCGATACATCCTTATATATACATATGAAGAATTTTTATATCAATCGTGTCAGCAGAAACAATGCTGCTAATATTGAGACAGTATAAATCATACATGGCACGGTGCACTGTAAATGTGTGCTTGCTAGCAACATACACACCAACAATAAGACAGCCTAACTACGCGGCATCAATTTTTAAAATGCAATAGGCTGGTTGCGGCGACATGACTTAACTTTGACTAAACTTGAGTCGACACTTTGCTTACGTTTGGCAGGTCAAGTTAAGTCAGGATTTAAATAATTTTTTCTGTTTGTGAAATTAATGGATGTTGATAGAAACTGGTGGTATTCTTGTGTTTCTAGTGTTGGGTTCAAAATAGCAAGTTACATTAACCCTTTCTCACATGAATATTTTCTATTTCCCCTGAGACCTACTTTTATGCTAGGATTCGAACTCCAGTGATTGGAGTGGGAGGCGTATACCATCACCACTCAGCTGTAGGAGCTCGACGCTCGAGCCCGAGGGGGCTGTCACGTCTTGTGGTGATTTAGTACTATGTATACGTGTTGCAATTGTTAAACACGGTGGGATATATACTGTTGTAAACACTAAAGTATTTATGTATATACTACGGAAGCTATGTGAGGAAACGTTCGCAGTAATCATGTTCACTATCATCGGATGAAGTAGACCTATATTAGCCAGCGCTTTCAACACTGTAGGGACGACCGGAAGATCCACTGATATAATTAATTTCATCTCCAATTTTACGGCACAATAATTACGTACGCTTTCAGCTGTTAGGCTTACGTTGTGGATTAGGTCTGTGTGTTATTTTGGTCATAGCTCTGTTTCCACACCAATTCCTTGAGTCCTACTTATTAGGTACAAAGAAAGATGTATGCCTATAAAATCTTATCCGCGTTTTATTATACTTGAGGCAAATCGCGTATATAGCAGATTTCGGCGGTTCGTATGGACTTACGCTGGTCTTGGCCTCTAACAACGTATATAAGAAGATGCATGCCACAGGTCCGATTGAGTTACGTTAAACTAACATTATACAAAAAACTTCAAAATAACTTCCGTTAAAAGAAAGCTTACTACGAATTGTAGGCTATATTTATGTCTAGGGCACTTACAATTCGACAAAATAAATAAATTCATCTTCGAAGGCCCTCTAAATGGTGGCATTCGAATTGCGGGCACTAATTGTTATGGCCTTCTTAGTCTGCATAGGTAATCCCTATTGCAGTGGCTAAAATTAAAAAATGTAATAAAAATGTCTAAGTTAGAACTAGGGATGTGCCAATTACAAAATTTTGCCGTACCAATGCAGTTTCTTAATTTGAATACATGCCGATGTCGAACCGTTGCAGGTACCGAGGTCGATGCTGATTCCAACTTTAGTACAGCATGCTTAAGAATAGAAAGGATATATTACATTACATTACTATGCGAAGACTTTCCCCTAACCATCATTAACAATTGTAATTTTAATATGAGAACGGTTCATTTGAATTGTTTTTTCAAACACAAACGCAAGAGAGATTAACAGTTTCGCTGATCAGAAACACCATACTGATATACGCGAAGAAGTCAAACTAATAGAATTCCAACTGACTATTATGTGCAACAAGTCTCAGTAAACAATCGGCAACTTTTTGCAGTGCCGATACCGATGCTCACGAAAGGTACCTATTAAAAATGACAATATCGATTAATCGGCACATTCCTAGTTAAAACACAAAATGTTTTGACACGCTTGTCAGTTGAGCACCGCACCTTTATTGAAAATATTACACCCGCGTATGAAACATGCACATTCAAAATATTGTTCTGAATTTGCACGGGTTACTAAGCAAAGTAACAAATGATGATGGATGTTATGTTGTTAAGCCACTGATATTTCACTGCTTCCAAGTTAACATAAATTAAATTAGCTCTTGGAACGCATTACTTGTTTGTTTCAGAAGATTGGCCACATTGTCAAGCGAAGAAGAATTTGTACCTAGCGAACCGTGCCTGATTTGTGAGTTAATGCGACGTTTGGTGCAATATTGCATGCCTGAACGTGATCGACTACTGGCGGTTTCCATATAGAAATAAACCACGTTTCCAGCCGAGCTATCACGATCAAGCACCATCCTTTACGTGACATGCCAGCAGAACCTAGAATCTGTACATTTGAAAGCTATGTATTTTCTGGAATACTGTTTATGTTTTCGCCGTCGTTTTTTAGTATTCAATGGCATTTACTGCTCCAACACAAAATTTAGACTCATATTTATAGCTGCCAGGGGTGTGCCCAGGCGCTGAACCTGTGGGCGATAATTTAAGTCTTAAGTAAATTGTTAGCGCTAACAACTACGTGCAATTAAAATTGCCGATTGCAACCCAAATTTTAAAAGATGGAAATTCAGCAAAATTAAAGGTAGTTTCATAAATAATATTTTCACTAAATGGTTGCAAGACTCGGATAAGTACTGAGTTATGTCGCATGAACAAACTTATTTTTATTATGCTTGTATTATATGTAAAATATTTATACTGGGTTTTCCTGCTGAACTAACATAAATGTGACAAAATATCGAATAATGTAATATAATAAATATTGCGCTTTTTATTTATTGAGCATATTGTAAATGCTAAACCTTTTAAAGTATATTTGTTAATTACAATTTTAATAAAAACGTGTACTTGAAACAAGGATTGGATGTTTGCGATATCGAACCCATTTCTTTGTAAAAGCTTTAGAATTTGTTTCGGTTGTTCAGAGAACCGGCTTTGTAGTCGCTACGGCCAGTTTACTTGGGCTCCAATTTATAGTTTACCAGCGGACGGATCTTGTGTATATATATATAAGTGCGTGTGTATATATATTTATATATCTATACATATACTCTTGTAAAGTATAGAAACAAGTTGTTAAAGTGCCCCTAGTTGGGCCATGCAAGGTAATATGTTTTGGTACTCATTTATTTAATGTCGAAGCATGTAAAGTTTTGAAACAAGGATTATTAATTTTGCCTTGAGAAAATCATGCCGGTTGTTTTTGCGCTCACTGAACCGCCTACTTTTGCAGCATGGCAGTTTTCAGCTCAAAAAAATTAAATTGTGGTTTGTGATCATTTGTACAAGTGCGATGCAGTACACAAACATATTCGCAAGTTTAGTTATTACCCAAATTCGAATGATATTGTTCTTATTGACGGCGCATAATGTATATGCAACGAAATAACTGCTCAATAGCACCTTTAAGTTACAAATACTTGACGCTATACTGCTGCAATTTCAATATATACTCGATCTAATGTCTATTTTTCCTCATTTTGCATGCTACATCAATATAAGTCTGTACCTAATAGTCAAAGCCGTGTGTTAAGTATGATTTTCTATTGTTTTGATTTGCTAACTGATCAATTTTCTTGGTCGAAATACTTTGCAAGGGTAAGTTTTATTTAAAAATTAGTATTAACATAACTGATTAATATCGACATGTTTGAACTTCAATGGAAAACTACAGCTACTACGGCTAAGCACCAGGTAAAATTTTTAAGTTAGCTTAGGATTACTTTTGACTGTTATGAATATATCTGATTGACAAGAACATAGTCTGCATAATAAAGCCTTGCGAATATGTTTGTGTACTGCATCGCACTTGTACAAATGATCACAAACCACAATTTAACTTTTTTGGACTGAAAACTGCCATGCTGCAAAAGTAGGTGGTTCAGTGAGCGCAAAAATAACCGGCATGATTTTCTCAAGGCAAAATTAATAATCCTTGTTTCAAAACTTTACATGCTTCGACATTAAATAAATGAGTACCAAAACATATTACCTTGCATGGCCCAACTAGGGGCACTTTAACAACTTGTAGATTGTTATGTCTTCATTGTTATTGTTGATGCTGTATCGGTAATTGTAGAATCTGGTTCTGTCGTGCTTTCACAAATTTCATGCACAACTGGGATTTTTCATTATTGATATCGGGGCTGTAGTTGCGGGCTACTGGAACAGAAACCTGTTTTCACTAGATTTATAAAATTTAAATATGCAAATGCTTGCAGATCCTTTCCTCTATGCAAATTACCTTGGAAACGTCAATTCGAATGCTGTTACAGTTCAGTTCACTAGTCATTTGCACAATTGGTTATCGTGAAAGTTGTGTTAAGCTACTGTAGGCTTTATTTTATGTTTAGACTTACTATGGCGCTATACTTTTGATTCACGTTCGGTGCCATCCATCACCAACCAGGGCTGTCTGTCGCCGGTTGTCTCGGCGTCGCCGTACGGTATCGTACGCGAATCACGGTGCTAAACAGCAATTAGTGTAGTGCCGCCCTCAGGCCCAGGTCAATTAGTACGAGGCATTTTTTGTAATAACTTGCTAGATTGTTGACTTTACACCTGGTACGGTCGTATGTCACTCTCCCCGTCAGAAAATTTTTTGTGATAAAATTATTAGATGCCTGCAATTTTCTCCATCACCAAACTGGCAAATATGTATAGCATACTGTAAAAATTGTTTCCTAAATTTTGGTAGCCACCCTCTGTTAGAAAAGTTTCGATCCATCACTGGCTCTGGCTGTATTTTGAGAAGTAATAATTTCAGTGGCTTCTCCGGTTTTTATCTTGGCTTATGAATAGAAAATTAGTTATATATAGATAGGTTTAGCAGTTATTACCTTTGTAAACTCGACATTGTTTACTGATGGATCCAACATTATTGCCACATAGTAACGAAACTTATTTAATGTCCTCACCAACGCAAGATCCTAACTTTATAGCGGAGTGTGGTAAGTATCTATCATTTGTAAAACCATAGGTTTTTAGTATCACACATGCAAGAAAACGCAGCAGTGTAGAATCAAAGTAAAGCATCAGTTTCATTAAAAGTTAAATTCATACACCGTCTTGTTCTGTAAAAAATCATGGTTAATCAGAAAATTGATTTTACGAAATGCTGAACTGAATTAGACAGCCGTTAGTGAATAAGACTGGAATACAAGTACGCGGAAACCAAGCTTTTATTTTTACTTTCGCGGTTAATATTTTGCTTGTAGAAAAAGCGACCGCTTAATGTTATTTTTCGTCAATACCACTGGGCGCTGCTAGACAGTTGAAGTCATAGAGGCAGAGTTATATTGTTTCGAAACATGTAAACAGTCTTGAAATACAATTTTAGGACGCCCCAAAATTATTCGTGCCCCCGGTGAAAATTCAAGTTGAGAGGTCAACTTCTTTATTAATTACGTCGATGCAACTGCATCAAAATTCATGTTGAGAGGTCAACTTCTTGATTAAACGTTAAATAAAGATTTCGCATGATTGAGCATGCATTCAATGACTGCTAGGGGCGCAATATTCAATGAACGCATTAAGCGTAAAACCATCAACGCGAGAAAAATCCTAATCATTCAACGAAAGCACTAACTCTAAAGCATCAGCGCAAGAAAAAGTCTCTAAAATAGGCTTGTGCCAATTCTCTTTCACCCTACATGTAAGTTTGTTTTAAAACTTTGAATCATCAAATAGGAAACGGTTTTAAACCCGTCTGTTTGTTTACAATTAATAAGGCCACGATAAGTCGTTTATACAGGTCCTTGGTACGTTTCAGAGCCGCTCATTCCAATCATTCCCTGTATACACTGCCGCATGACAATCAAAGAATGATGTTTATCAAGATGTTATCGCTTTTATACTTTCATTCAATAATATTTTATATCTATTTCTTCAAGTGTTGAAGGAACGTATCCAAAGTTACGAAAATGTACAGTTTTAGAATAGGGGTCAAATACTGGTCTACACTCTAAACTTTTCATTTTCTTTTATTTTATTTAGAGTTATAACCAATTTCCAATTTTTAATATTACAGTAAAGGTCAATTTGCAATTCAACGTATTAAAACTGATGTCATGTGGGAATTTGTGTTTAGAATGTTTCTTTCACTATGGAAATTACAAATTTAAGTTGAAAGGAAAATCGAAGTTAAATTATGAAAAATTTAAAATCAAATTCCCACTTGACATCACAATTCTAGAAGTCCAATTTACTACTCGTGAATTGACGATTTTTATTTCCACAGCACGGGCGCAAATTAAAGTGGACGGTTCCTTATTGGATGCGTTGGGAAAAATCTATGCGGTTCGGCCCAATGGTCGCTGCCATGCAAGAAACCGCTTCGAGGAAACTAAGCGGTTCCTACATTTCAATGACAATGCACAAATTCCTGCTGCAAACTCAGAAAATGCGTACGATCTGTTCAAAATTCTACCAGTCATCGATCCTTTACGTCAAGGTTGCCTCGCGCTGGTTCCATCAGAATACCACAGTGTGGATGAGCAAGTGATTCCTTTCAACGGCCGTCACAAATTCAAGCCATATTCTCCGGCAAAGCCCACGAAATGTTTCTGTATAAAGTACTCACGCTGTGAGACCGATGGTATGTTGTTGGATTTTTTCTGTAAATCGGCAAACAAAGAACGGATATTCAGTGTCCGGATTGGGTGCGAGGGGTAACATTGTCCTAAAGCTGTGCCAAACACTGCCGCAAGCCAAAGGTTTATAGTTTATGGCGCAAATTATTTACGTCGTTGGACATTATACTTGAGTTGAGGAATCGGGGTATTGGGTGTTTGGGAGCTATTCGAGGAAACACGATAAAATGTTGCGCAGAAACTGTGACGGAAGCTCAACTTAGTGCTCTAGGACGGTATAGTTATAATTAACATATAGATGCTAATTTTGAAATTGGACTAGTTTATTGGCTTGACAATCGTCATGCCCGGTTTGCATCATCATACGTGTACATTAAACCGCTGAGAAGGATTTCACGCTGCGATACCAAGGAAAAAAGGGTCGATGTTCACTGCCAGCTGTGATGAACGCCTACAATAAACACACGGGAGTGGTGGAGTTACATGACATGCTTCAAGCGGATTACCGTTTTGGAGCACAAGAGCATATGGTGGTATATCCAAATTGCTTGCTGGGCTCTTGGTGTTGCAGTTGTATACGCTTGGAATGTATATAGAAAACATTTTCAAGCGATTCGTGACTCTCTGCCTGCCAAAGTGAGAGATCGGTCCACAACTGAGTGAAGTAAGAAAACGGATCAAACTAAATTCATCGCCGTCGTATAGCGTTGACGAAGAAACTACCGTTCCGCAGCGGCGCGCCTTTTAGCCATTTCCGCATTAAGAAGTTCGTTTCGACGGCTACAGCCACTTTCCAAAGCTTAGCGATACCCGATTACGTTGCAAAACTCCGGGTTGTAAACTGCTGTCATTAGCTATTTGTCATAATAAGTGTTGTGTTGCTCTGTGCTGCGATAAGATTAATAATTGTTTTACGAGTTCCATATGAAAAATAATTGAAGATTTGATTTGTTTGTTAACGTTACGCTCTAAACTGGTATTTTGTATACTATCTATTTTTCTAGAGTTGCCGATGTTTTATAATCATAATATCTACTGCCAAGTAGTTTAAAATGTGCGAATGGAAAAATATTAAACGCGCATGTAACACGTCGCGTCAAAATTGACTATAAGGTATAATTATTGCGACAAATTTAAACCATATTTCGCATTAAACCCGTAGTTTGTTCAAACTAAAACTGTTTCTGCATCAAAACTAACTGTTTTCATACGAATTTCGTCTGGTATTTTATTTGTTATTTCAAATTTTTATTTAATTTGTGTGGAGTTCCAACTAGTGCAAATATGCACCACCATAAATGAGGAATTCGGTCTGAGCTGAAATTTAATTCACAAGTGTGTTAAAGACTAAAAACGAAAACTCAAATTCTAAATCAAACATACTGTTTTATATGCCATGCGGATTGACACAATAGCTCCACGAGTGGTTAAGTTTAAGGTATGAGTTTGTAAAATCTTATCACCAGAAATATTCTTTATACGTATTACAGCAGAATTCGTTCGATAAGGGTGAAAATTTTGCACAATCGTACACTACACGTAAAAATTTTCAGAATTTCAGAACTAACTACATACTTCTGCTGAAAACTGCCGAGTGGTGAGTAAATTTTAATCAGCATTTGTGAAACCAGAAAAAATAAAATGCCGAATCTCCAACCGAAATGTAGAAAAAGCAACATGTATGAATTTCCCAATCGAACCAAGCGAAAAATTAACCTGTGAATTTCCAAATCGAGCAGGAGCGAAATACACAAAAATGCGATATCCATGCACCTGGCCCATATCAGGACATTTTTCAATTGTGAATATTCGGCGTGCGTTAAACTTGTATTGCTTAGGTTTTCCTTTTGTTTGTTCAGTTAAAAAACTAATGAATGTGTTTAATTTCATCACTGAATGATAGCCTTCTGTGCACAGTATCGCGTCAGGGTGATCCCGCTTTACCGCAGTATAATTGTAGCGGATGCACCATACTGCTAAATTTTTTGGCCTAAGCTTAGGTTTAATTTTAGGCTTATTTTCCTTACAGACTTCTGTTATTGAACGGCTGGGTTTACTGTGGTTCTGTCTGAAATTTACTTAGCCAGTAATTTTAATCAAAGAATCTGGAGTTGCAATCTGAATTTCGAGTAGTCAGCGTTTGTTTATTAAATAAAAATTACATCAGAAGAAATTACTGAACTCGAACAAAACGCGTTATTTGTCGCTTAAATCAGTGTTGTAAGTTAATTTGACATACATAGACAAAATTCGGTAAATTAGAATTCGAAACTCACATCACAGCGCGATGATTGTTAATGTCTACCAAAGCAGATATCGCGGCACGGTCCTAGAGACAAAAAGAAATTTTTACAATAAACCACAGTTCGCGTACCGAATGTGCTTGCGCTTCGTGTGCACGTGGTAAGTATCTAACTGCATTTCGCTGTTTATATACCTACTGTTCGGTGGCTTACGCATGGACATAGTTGACGATGAAAACAATTAGAGGGAGAGGACGTGCGTGGCTCGGTGGTAGAGCGTTCGATTGGGAATTCGTAAACCACACCTGCCAAAACAGAAATCGGAATTGTGCGCTGTCAGTCTAGGTAGGAACCGGGACTTCATACATTTTAACTAAACAGCTCGGCCTTCTGCGTGTCAGGCAGATTGCTGTTACTTGTGCGCCGCGCAGCCCGTCTCTCCAACTACCTTTTATTATCGACTATATTTCGACCGTGTCCTACCGGCTAGCATACTATACAATGTGCATTGCATATATTGCATTTGCACCAGGACAAGCATGCCTCACATGCTTCCATGCCCGGATTTTCAACAAGGTCGTCCTTTGAACCGGGACTTCAGACGTCTTTACTAAGCAGCTGGAAAAGCGGGTCAAGGGTGGTTTACCTCATATCATCGACTATATGTCGACCGTATGCTGCCAGCTAGCATACTATACGATGCTGATTGCATATGCACCAGGACAAGCATGTCCCGCATGCTTACACGCGCCTGCTGTACGAATTACTATAATATTGGAATTGTGGTGATTAAGTCAAAGACAAAAATTATTCACAAAATTTGCATACGTATATAAGTATGAATGCGTATAACAAGCGATAAGGCTTCACTAATATTCAGCACAAAAACGGCTCGCCACACCTAATTCACAGTAAAATATGTTCTATATGTCGGTACTGTAGTGCTTCAAAAATTTGCGTAGGTAACATTTTCGAAATCGCTTGTGTGTTCGGTGCTGTAAGAAGAGATTCCGGACGCGAATTTTACTACGAAACAACTCGAAAAAACTTGGGCTAACGAGGTACATGCGACAGGCCTTTTCAAGCTAAGGTTAAACCCACGTGATCTAAAACTGTTCAAAAAGGATATTTACGAATCACAGTTTATGTCTAAAAACATTTGAACGTTGAATTAATTTTTCTGTTGGGTTTGTTCACAATCATATCGCAATGAGCAGAAAATCTAACTGAAGAATGAAAACCAACTTCTATGTCCTTAACTAAATGCACACTTTTCAATCTCGTATTGTTGAGTTGGTTTTGGTATTTTGTATTACAAATCCCAAAATTTATAACTATGCATTTTTCTATGCCAAATGTTACCTTCGTTATGCCAATTTTTTGTACCGTATATATGTACATTTCTATTAAGTAATACATAATTTAGGTCAAACATTAGCTACGTATATGACACGTGGATCTAGTCAGTTTTATGATGGCAGGTGCAGCGATGAATTTATCTTACGAAGATCGCGGATCGTATATGATTAGAGGTGTCAGTGTTAAATATCCCTACAAGCCATATCCCGGTCAAATGTGTATGATGGATAGGGTGAGCATTGTTTAATTGCGTTAGATTGTGAGATAACTACATTGCCAAGCAGAGTGTAAACAAGTTTTATTGAAAGGCAACAACGTCAGTAGGTGTTCAAAATTACATAGGATTAAATATATACATAGGAACAAGGTTGTACCAGACCATTAAAATGAGCTGTTCTTGTTATAGATTATAACTGCTTTGGAACGAAGAAAAGGATGTCTTATCGAGAGTCCAACTGGCAGTGGAAAAAGTTTGGCATTACTTTGTGCAAGTATCGCTTGGCTGCAACGTCAAAAAGGTTGGGCAGGGATCTGATGAGTTGATGCAAAAGTCGATTTCCTGCAAGCAAAATTTTTGTTGCTTTGTGGCAAATTAACCATATATAATTATTTAAATAGGAAATATTCAGTATTTTAAAATTTATTATAAATTCCGTTATTTGTAAGTATGATAAAACGTTATAATAAGACCTCAAAAATTTCGGTTAAGACGCGATTTTGCTAGTTTTCTAAAAACTGCATTAACTAGTTTTCTAAAAAGTAAAACATTACACAAACCGGCTGTGAAAATTTTCAAATTACGTTTCCTGTTCGGGAAAACAGTTGTGTTAATGGTAAGAGGTCCCAGGCTGAACTAACGGTGTGATGCTATACTGCCATGAACACTTTTCGGCTGAATAGCTCTATATATACCGTAACCAGGATTCATTCATATTTAAGTGCAGCTTAACCCCGAAAAAGTAGATGACCTCAATTTAGATGACGGAATCTTTCAAATAATTATTTGCCCGTAAGTTTCGTAGTAGTGCTAGGAAACGCGTACTATATAAATACGTCATGAAACCTTTTGAGTTGAAGAGCTCTCTCACAATTTTCAACCGATAGCGGTAAGTAGTGTATATTCAGTAGGCAGTATATACCATATAGAGCATCCTGTCTAATCTCTGACAGGTTAGCGTGTTTAATATCATTTTAGTGGGCCTTTCGGAAGCTTCCAATAGTGATAATGCTTCACCAAGCTGTGATACAAAACAAAGGTGAGTATATTTAAAAGCTGTTTATCAATTCAGAAGACTAGAAAAACTTTGCTCTGTTTTTCTGTGCTACCCAATAATTCGTTATATGACTTGGTTTGTCATCTATTAATTTTAATAAGACTGGTTTTCCGCAACTTCACATAGAAAAGCTTCATTTCTGTGGTAGTAAGCGAATATTGAATTGTACGCCAGTATCTAGTTTCACATAAACCTTACTAAACCTTCTTGAGAATGCGTGCTTGAAATGTCAAAACCTGCTAAGTAATTAAACTTTATTTTTGCTACATTGTTCGTAGTGTAATTCAGCGATACTTGAGAGTAGACTTATCCGGTATATATTTTGACCTCAAGTATTTAAAACATGTTTTAGCGATAAACCGCCGAAAATATTTATTGGAACTAGAACACACAAGCAAATTGCTCAGCTTGTTCGCGAATTACGTAAAACGGGTTATAAGGATGTCAAGTACGTTTATTTTAAAACGCATTTTATACATTTTATTTTTTGCTACTACATAAATTTTGCTTATAAAAATGACTAATTCTTTCTAGATTTCGCTTTTATTTTATATAAGTTTGTCGGTTTCAAAAACTTTTTCACCTAATGATTATTTCCGCATTAAAAGCTTATTTGATTGAAATGTGGATCACATAATAGGTTGCCGGTTTTAAGCATATGTGTAGATTTGCGCACATTAGATGAATGCCTGCTTAAACTAAAATAGTTAAAACTGGTGCGGGCAACATACGTATTTTGGGAAGTTTTAAGTGCAAGGCTTTCAATGTCATTGCAAAAATTGTTTATTTAGATTGACAATACTTTCAAGTCGCGAGCATAGTTGTATCAATGCAGAAGTGCGTCGGCAGCCCAATAAAACTGAGGCGTGCAAGGAGTTGCTTTTGAATAGAAAGGTGCGATTAGATTGTTTTGCGTGTCGTTAGTACTGCTTGGTGTTTTGAATATAGCGTACATGACCTTTGGGCTGAGTGTGAGCGTATCTAATAGCATTGACGCTCACAATCAAAGGTCATGTGCGCTATATTATAACGCTCGCACTATTTGCAAGGGCATAACCAAGCTAGATGGTTAAGGTCAAACGTCTCCTTTGGGATTTTTATATAAAGGATTTTATACTTTTTTAATTTAACGAAGGAAACCCCCGCTCTGTGAACTTGTACAGAATATAACACCCATTACTAAAATCCTGGCTACGCCGATGTTTACTAATGCAAAAAAAATTTAGCAATTTAATGGCAATGCACCATTTGTTTTACAGTTTATACATCCCCTGTTTAATAATGAAACTTTTTTGTTTGACTTGCAAAATGTGAACATTAATAATTTACTGAAGATTTTGTCAAATATAACGAGTGGTGCTTGAGCAGATCGAATAAACTATAAGTCTTATTTGGGTTTTTTGTTTAGGGGCCTAGTTGCAGTTACTTGGCAAAACTGAAAGCAAAATTTGATGAACCGGCCCCTGTACGCGATCGGCTAAATAAATTTTGCGGCAACACAATTTGGGATGTTGAAGACTTAACGGCAGTTGCGCATAAAGCTGGGTTTTGCTCCTATTTTGCTTCGACTCGTGTTCTAACACAGGATGCTGAAATAGTGCTTTGCCCGTACAACTATATTATAGGTAGTCGCTTTTTATTTTTACACAGATATAGTTTGTATTTACCGCTGTTTGGATTCTTCCTTGTGAACTCAAAATTTTAGTTTTTGGATATATCATATATGTATGACTTTATGCGATATTAAATGTGTTTTGCTGGATTTGGAATGCAATTGTTGAGCAAAAGCAAAGTTTGTGCTTCGATACCTAGCGTCGTGCGATTTGAAAATTGGTCAGTGCTTTGGGTAGGCGGTGCCCAAATCATTTTATCGCGCCAAGATGTCAAGGTTGCATTAAAATATGCATTGAAGAAGTAAATTTGGTTTGGTTTTCTGTCATTGGTTGCATCGTGGCTTGTTCAAATTGTGGCGAAAACAGAACAATATTTTAGTTTAGATGTGAGAAGTTACTTCCAACAATGTTAGTATTTTATGTAGATGGTGAATTTTTTAGATCCGGTAATACGTCATAACATCGGTGTGGATTTGACAGGCCAGGTGGTTATTCTTGATGAAGCGCATAATCTTGAAGATATATGTCGGGAAGCAGTTAGTTTCAACGTGCCGTTCGAATTGTTGTTAAAAGCTGAAGCCAATTTTTCGGAATTGGGTTAGTTAACGTGGTTAAACTTTGGTATTTTATACGTTTGTGACGTCAGTCTATAGCCTCCAACTGTTTTCTACAAAAAGTAGTAATATTAATCATTCTGCCTTTGAGTATTTGTATATCGTTGCATCGAATTTAACTAAAAAGTAATTTTGAATTTCTCACGTTAATTGAAAACCGCAATACTACATATTTTTAGAATGACCGCTTTATGAACAACATGCGACCGGATATTAATTTTCCGAATATCGGACCCGGATATTGTATATGTTAAAATAATTTATTGTTTCGTTTTATTTTTAGCGTGCTCAAGGTGTTAGTCTGTTATAAAGTTCATAATTGCTGCTGATAAACTGAAATTTGTTAATACAGAAATGTGTTTAAGTCTCGTTCAAGTTCATAAGTTAAAAGTAGCTGAAATGTATAAAAACTTGAACTTCTTGACTTCCCCAGAAATGTAATCGCAGCAGATGTTAAAGACGCTCATTTGTAAAAAGCAGTTTTATGATATTCGGCATCACAACCATAAAATATCCGGCAGGTTTATACCGGACACCGGAACCGGATACGGATGTCAGTTTTAGCCTCATATTAAACTGTTTTAGTTCTCAATGGGATTGACACTCACCTTAACGGCCCTTTGCGCAATTTATGCGGTACCGTAATATCATGGATCAATGAGCAGCTAAACACAACACCGTCAATTCTACACCCACACAAGCGCGACAAAAGCGGGTTTAAAAGATACAATGTTTGGTCCGAAGTGGAAACCTTGGACATTTGTGAAAATAAGTTTGGATATAACGAGGCCGATGTTACTGAATTATGGGTGAGTATCAAACTCGAACTTCTTAACGGGCGCTTGCTGTACGATTGCGAACGGTGACGGACGGCGATGGATGACTTTAAAATTTATTATTAAGTATAGCGCAACACTTACTTTGGCTGTCCGATATTTATAGTTTAGTTTATGACCTACAAGAAGGAAAACTCCTCAATCATAAATGTAGTAATTTTCAATGTGCATAAATTGTCTAAATAGGCGCCTTTTGCTTCCGTTTAGTGGATCTGTAATTGTTTACCGCCGTCCGTTGCCGATCGCCAATATTCGGTATCGTACGCGAAGACTATGGCGCACGGCAACGAAATCACAAAGTATAGTACTGAATTAAATATTGTACCTCTATCACTGTGTTTGTGTGTGATGGTCCTCGTGCTCAGCCGGACCCGCAGCGGCGTACTGAAATGTCTGGTCCTGTCGTATGTACCATTTTTTGGTTAATTTAAGTAAAATGTTACAATTAGGCGTAATTTGGCTTCTGTTTCAGTATAAATTTTTAGTTAAAATTAAAATTGCATTGTATCAGCTGAAATGTTATTTAAAATCATGCACTGATGTTGCGTTTTTCTATTTATAGACCTGTGTGCAGTCACTCTCGAATGATGACCAGCAAGATAATCGTTCGTCAAAGTCTGAGGAGGAAGTAGAAAAACAATCGGAAATAAAACCACATGCCGCTTCGCTTGTGTTGGTGGAACGAATTTTGTACTTTCTGTCGTATTTATACAAAAATAACAAACGCTACGCAAGTGACTATAAGTACGTACGTATGATTTGATTTTTTTGCAACGCTATTCGGTTAAAAGTAAGGTTATCCTTGTGCTACTCGGTCTAAGGACGGATGACATCGTAATTCGCACATTTTTGTGTAAAAGTTAATTTTCGGTTTGTCAGCGCCGTACGGCAACTGGCGTATAACACTTAGTATATCATGATATGGTAAAAACTGTTACAGAGATTGAATGGGCGGGGTTGCGTATTTTTGCAATTTTATGCCGCTTAGTGAAACGAAACCTCTTTGTGACGTATAGTTTCGATATAAATATGTAGTGAGTAATACCGATTTCGGAAAAAATTCGTAGTTCTGAATACTATCAAAGCAATGTTCGATAAGCATTTAATACTCTGTTCAACGTCTGGGAATTTGATGATTTTCAAGCGCTACTGTAACCCGCTTTGGTTAACGTAGAAGGGGGCCCATCCACCCTCGAGCTCCGCTCCATTTTTACCCCTCCCCAGTTTATTTCTCTCCATTTCTTCATCTTTAAGTATAATTGTTAACACTATTTTTTAACTGTGCTTGCGTCTATATATACTGGATATATATAACTAGTAGTGAAAGATTCTTTCTGTGGTAGTGGTGAGTGCTTGTCTCGCGCCGTCCATTCGCCAGCACCCCACGGAAACCCTGCACCCGTTCGTTCGTCCGCAGATTATGAATGAATAAATTCATTGTTTTATTAATTAGAATCTGTTTGATGCAAGAGCTTATTCGAGATCCTGATCGACTGCGAATAATGAGGTTGTCGCGTAATTCTCAATGGATAACGGCAAATGAAGATGATGAGTGGGAAACATGTTTGCACTGTTGGTGCTTTAATCCCGCAGTGGTAAAATTGCTATTTTGATGTGTCTCGCTTTTGCATACTTTTTCTGTTTAAGGTTTAGGATTAGTCTCTGGCAAAATCTTGAGTCTACAAGAGCCGATGTGTCATTTGAAAGCTTTCAAATACGAATTGCAAAATTGAGCTAAGTTGATTTATTATGGCTTTGTAAAAGTGAGCATTAGAAGCTTGCGTGTAACTTTATAATGCAGCGTTGATTAGCATTTTTGTTATAGTATCCACATGGTCGACTTTACATTACTTTGTTTGTACTGTTTTCTGAAATACAACGACGAAGCCCAAAACCGCAATGCCAAAACGTTACCAAAAAATGGCTCATTCTGTTCAAACATAATTTTAAAAATACAAATAGATGTTTGTTAAAATGATGGTTTCTGCCTTTTTAAAACCAAATCCTATCCAAACTTTGAATTTCTGCTGAATTTGGAACCGAGTCAGAACTTTTGTTGCCACGCTGTACTGCAACAGTTATATGACCAAGGAGCTCCTTCTTCGGGATTTTTGCGCAGATGTTTTAATCACCGTTTCAGTTTGCAAAACAAGACAATCCCTGTAAAGTTTTATAGAGCGTAAACCCGTTTTCCAAAGTCCTCGCTATGTCCGTGATAATGGCTGAGTGTATTTTTTAGGCTTTTGAAGACATTGGCAAGATGACGCGCTGTGTCGTTGTTGCCAGCGGTACATTATCGCCAATGTTGACATTCCAGTCTGAGCTTGGCTACGAGTTTCCGCTACAACTTGAAGCCCCTCACATTCTCGCAACTGATCGCGTTTGGCTTGGAACAATTAGTCGGGTACACTAAATAGGTTGAACCTGTATACAGGAGCGTAAACTTTTTTACGTGTACTGAAAATTTTAAAACCCCAATGCGATGTTAACACCCCTGGATTATAGACTTTAGAACAAAAAAATTGTCAAGGTCCGTTCAGTGGTTTTCGAGATTTTCGTCGGACGGATGGACAGACGTACGCATGTTCACCTTTTGACCTCCGAGTACAAATCATAAAACGCTTCACGAAACTGTGAGCTTCAATCGGAGGTTAGCTTCGCTCAACCACCGTGCTGGGAGATATAGTAGCAGAAACTGCACTGCGCAGAACCATTTGACAGCCCTTGCAACGGGACAGCTCTGCTCAAATACATGTTGCATCATGTGTTGTTGATCTCGATATGAAAAAGGATTCAATAATGAAAGCGTTCTTCAAAATTTTCATTCGTATTATTAATGCCGACTCAGTTGTGAAGGGCATCTGTAGTCTGCACTCACATTAAGCGGTATCGTTTTCTCGCTATCTATTTCGGCCGAATTTTATATTTTGCAAAGCCTGTTTAATTAAAATTGTTGAGACCATTACCTATGAACGGGTACAATAATTCCCGGTAAGTTGAAATTCCCTCAGCACCGCCTAATTGGGTTAAGCTTCCATAATCCGTCAAAGGACAATATACTTATAGTATTTTAAATAATTTAAGGGTCCGTCCAATCGAGAGCTTCGTGCTACGTACCAGTATATCTATACGGCGGAGTTTCAAGATGAAGTTGGCAAGATTTTATTTGACGTCTGTGAGCGTGTTCCCGGTGGGGTCCTTTGTTTTTTCTCGTCATACAGTCTGTTGCAATCAATGCTAAAACGATGGAATGTGACCGGTGTAGCTTCTGCAATTGGAAAATTCAAACAGACTGTTTTCGAACCGAAAACTGCTGATGAGCTCAGTGTAAGTTGTACAGAGACGTAGACAAAGAGAAAGGGCAAATAACGGAAACCCTTTATGAAAATGTGTCAATTAAGCTATGGTTTACACCTCTAGCAATGTATGCGGCACAATGTAATCGTAGATTGTGCAGCTCAAAATTATTTTTTCATCAGCTATTTTTACGGTATGGTTCAAGCACAAGATGTAGCACAACTATTTTAAAAGTTTGCTGTTTTGAAAAATGTTTTCTTACATCTGTAGTTAATTTAATTACAGTCCTGTACTGTCGTTGCATTTTTATTTTATATTCGCTAGTAATTTTGCCAGGTTTTTCACTATGAACCACTTTCGCGGCTCAGACCTACCTTACCTTCATAAATAACTCATGATTTTGGACTACAAAGAGAAACTCAAATTGTTATATACGCGGTGTAATCTTGCTAAGTTTTTGTTACTGATTGATCGTTTTATAGGAAACTATGAAACAGTTCTACGAATGTATTGACAATCCCACTGATTTTGGCCAATCCGTTACTGGCTCTTTGTTTTTGGCAGTTTGCCGTGGAAAGGTTTCTGAAGGGCTCGATTTCGCTGATGATTCTGCTAGAGCTCTTGTCACTGTTGGTATACCGTATCCGTCGCTATCCGATATTCAGGTTTATAGCTTATTTTAATATTTTTAATATAGGAAAGTTACATTGACTTAGTTTACATGGTTTACATTCTTATTTACTATTTGTTTCAATTGATTTGTGTGGATTTTTGTAATTACCTGTTAATAATTGTGCTTAAACACATTTTTGATGTGATTGACATAATTTTTACAAGATGGAGAACTGTGTTAAGCTACGTTTGGCAGCTTGATATGCTATTCAGGGAAGTTGTTGTTAACCAACAGTATGCGTTATTATAATATTGTAAAAAAAATAAATAACGGCCTTTGCTTTTTAGTTACCTGATTGCTATAGTTATGAACCTTCAATTGCATTATTAAAGCAAGAGAGTTGTAATTATGTTATCATATTCGTGTGCGTTTTAAGTATTTGATGTAACGTGGTTTATTAATTTATGGCAATTTCTTCGTTGTTTTAGGTTGAATTGAAACGGAATTATAACGATCAGAACCGAGTATGTCGCAAACTGCTCTCAGGTTCTGAGTGGTACGAAATTCAAGCGTTCCGAGCACTAAACCAAGCTCTTGGTAAGTATAAATGCATGGATGCACCCGAATATCCGTTGCCGGTAAAAATCGGTGTCGGTTTCTGTTATGGAAATGCCGACTATTGTGTTAGCTTTATAAATATGCACAATTGTACAACTTAATGATATCTACTGCGTTCAGATGCTGTGTCAGAAATATGCAGAGGACGTATGTAAGCGTCCTATATTACGAATTTAGTATTAGGAGATTATAGTGTTATTTTGCAATGAAAAATATTATAAGGAATTTATATAAAACACAGTTTAATGTACATTACATAAATTTTACCAAAACATACAACAATATTTTTAAATAAATTTATTTTGACAGCTGAGTTTTATAATTTTATACTTTTAGGGCGATGTTTGCGACACAAACAGGACTGGGCTGCTATATTACTCATTGATGCGCGTTTTAGTGAATCGACTAAAGGACCATACAATTTTTCAAGTCGATATGTTAAGGGGCTTTCGAAGTGGGTCCAGCGATATCTCAGTCATCATACTAACTATAACGATATGTTGTTATCATTATCTGAATTTGCTGTTCGCTTGTCAGCCTCCTCCAATCCAAAAAACAACATAATTTATAGGTTACAAAAACACGAGCCCGGGAATGCTGAAAACGAATGGAATTTATTGAAAACAAAATTGGTCAAGTCAAAGCATTCAAATCGGCGCTGTAAAACAAAAGCTAAAACTGCGAGTCTTGAAACAGCGGGTATTACCGACACGGATAATTCAAAGCCAGTTTCAAGTCTGTTTTATGGAATATCAGCCACCAAGGGACGAACTAGACGGAAAAGAACATTAGTTGAAATTTCGGATCTAGGCACTGCGACGCCTAATACAATTGGAGAAGGTTTTAGTTATTCAAATTCAAAAATTATGTCAAACGAAAATAGTTCTGACGTAAATTTAAGCGAAGAACAAGCAAAATTTCACGATGCGGTTAATGACGACGGGAAAGAAGGCAGAACTGGCAGTTATACGATTGGGAATAGCGCGGAACGAAATATTGAATTAAATGGTTCTGAAACTGTGTCTGGTGTTTTTAGTGTCTCGCTAGTGACCAATGCGGACAAAAGCAACGGCTGTCTAGATGACCATGTTGAAGATGGATCCACAAAAATTTCGACTACTTCTAATCATTGCCTTATAGATAAAAGCATTGTGTCTCCTATGGTAACAGAAAACAACGGAAATTCTAGCAGGTTTGGTGATCTTACTGGTGAACGTTTGAATAGCGAGTTGCGCACCAAAATTAGTCGGCCTTCCGGTTCAACTGGGATTGAGGTCAATGCTTCAACTCCGAAGGGCGGAACGCCGAGTATTGCAGCATCAGTTCGTGGCAAAACACAAAGTATAAGACCGTTTTCAATCAAAAATTATGGTGGCCTTAGCGAAACAAACAGAAATATGTCGTCATCGTCAATAAGATTGGATGAACATTTTCAAAACTTGCGATCTGCACTTTCAGTTGCTATGTCAGATACGTCCATTTCAACAAGTGTGCAAGAATCTGCTTCAGAATGGGGGCCAAATTATAGTGCTGTTGATCAAGATCACTGCGAGACGCCGCCAATGGAACCAGAACTGTTGGTTGTGTACGATGGAAAAAACCCAAACGTTGATGAGTCGGTAAATAATGAGGAGGGTGGGTTTTTAACTGATGATATGTGTTGTGATTCTGAAAATGGTTGTATTTCTGGGCCTGCTGTTAGAAACGTGGATACTAGTGGCATTAAGGACGACTCCTTAAGTTGTCGAAATGGGTTTACCCTGGTTGAAAAGTGTGAAGTAGAAAACGGGAAACCTGTGAAATGTTGTGAAAACTACGAAATAAATCACGGGGCAGATGTCAAATGTGCAGCCTGTGAATCAAGAAAAGTCGGGCCCGATCTCAACTGTTATGGTGCATCCACAAGTGCCAATGGTGCATTCATTGCCGATCAACATGTGTCACTAGCTAGTCCAGTATTGCTCGATAGTCCCCAAGAACAGAAATATCGAGGAGAGTCAATATATGCAACATCAAAAAACGAGGGCAAATTATTACCTGTTCGTTCAGTTGACAAACGCAGGGGAAGCATGTCAAATGAAAAAAGATACAAAACAAAGGTACGTGCAACCGAATTTTGGCCAATGGTTTTGGCCCATTTTAATTACCAGGGCATATCCGCTCGGTTTAAAACTAACTAAGCTAAACGTAAACCTAATCTTTTCAGTCTCTAAGTGCCACAGACTTCCTGTCTCGCGATGACCAGGCATCTGTAGTAATTTACACGGGCCAGTGGTTTTGTTATAATTGTATGCAGGGCTCCAGCAAGAACTAAGTTTTACCGGAACAGGAACAGAAATCGAATTGTGAAATGATTTTCATCCGCGTCTTTGAATGCAGCAACAAGAACAATTCCGGTCGGAACAGGCCTTCCGGTGGAAGCCTAGATATAGTACCTCCCTAACGAATAAAATACATACATACTTACGCTTGTGTTAATTTTCAGTGTAATCTGCCGATTTTGAGAGGTCAAAACTATATCGACAAATTAAGTTTGAATGTTGTACATATTGTTGTAACCAGTCCCGGAATAGACAGTGGTCGGGCTCCCGTTAAACTTCAGGGTGAAGTCCCAAATGAAGAAGCGGATTCAGGATTTTTAATTCCTGGGTGGGGGCCTAAACCCAGTGGAGCTCCAGGATTTCTCTGTGTTGGATCCGAGTTTGTCCCAGCGTAAGCTCGTGTTAGAAGTAACGACCCTCCTAAAAATAAAAATAATTTCATGTGAAGTTGCAAAATGGTGAATCACGGACGTGAACCCATCTTTAAATAATGAAGAATTTAATACACTACATCGAGTGGAGCGCGATTTTTTGTCATTTTCTGCTAAACTAGCTAAACGGTGCATATTTTAGATGAAAGCTGATACAATATTATGGTCCAACCAGTTTTAGAGAGCACACGACACACCTCACCCCAAACCTGTTTTATTATCGTTCTTCAACATTTCATTTCGGGATAGTCATATTATCTTAAGTAAAAATGTTGGTGAACTAGCTTAGCGAGCGAGAAATTTTGTTGACGTTTATCAAAAACCGGTAAGGATAGAATAGTTTCAAAAACTCGCAAGAGAAGCCTCGGCGGTTTTGGTTTTAACTGGTTAGGTGCGGACCCATTTAGGGGGCTCCCGAATAGAGGGTGTGGCGAATGACTACATGGCCCTGGTTGCTACACCGAATCAAAAAATGTCGGGAAGAACAAAAATAAAAAATGCGTTACAATGGCTATCGTGACAGGAGAGCATTATGTCAATGGAGTTCATTGAAAATAAGCCTCAAAATGAGTTTGAATTTTGTCTAAAGTTTTTCCGGGTGTCTTGTGATAAAATGAATCAAAGTTATTAATTTAAGACTATCTTCAATTGCGTCCGCTTGCAAGTTGTTGTAACACGAATTGTCTCCATGATCAAACGGGTTTAGTTGTTTTGTTTTATTACATACAACGTATTTATTAAAAATTTTGTTTCAGAGCCCAGGTGATATCGGTAACGTATTTCCGATTGTAGCATGCCAAGTTTGTAAAAGTATTCTGCTGTCTGATACGACTAGGGGTAAGTAACGAATACTTTATTATTGTATTGATTTTTAATTGCATTGACAAATATTTTGTAAAATATTTTGGATATTTTTGTTTTAAGTTTTGGTGATTTAGTATTGTTTATTTTTTATTGCTGTTTGGTTCGCGCATCTCTGCTTACCTTTAACCACCGTACTATGTTGGGTTTGGTGAAATACGTTTGGCCTAGGTCCAACTTTGGGAAAAATTTATGACTGTATGATGATTTGATGGTCGATGCATTTGCACCTTCTGAATTGACGGGCACGATTATTTCGTCTGTGTAGTTGTTTTGCAGTTTTTAGTCGCAGCAGAAAATGATTCAGACACACAAGCTAGTTGCGATTATGATTTTTCAGTTTTGCACTGCTTTGCGTTGTGTCAAGTGACACTGCAGTAGGAATAACTGCTAAATTCTGTTTCTCAATCATAATTATTGGAGCGTCATATACAAAACTTGATATTGTTGTTATTTTTAGAAAAATGCAAAATATACGATGTTCATTTGCCGTTTCTTTCGGACGATTCGGTGCTTTCACTGTGTGCCAACGAATCCCATTTGCAAACGCAACAACCAGAAAGTAGTCGCCGCTTTTTAATTTCAAGTCTCGACCAAGTTTCAGGATGTGATACGTTGTCAACGGAGCTAAGCGGTACGCAACATTCAGTAAGCAGTAAGCGCGTATCCAGGAGGTTTAAAGGCGATCCTTCTCTTAGAGAATTTTATCCTGAAGTTTTTACGAGCGATTTTAGATGTCAATACAAGAGCCCGTTTTGAAATTTTTATATAACGTGATTCTTTTTTCAGAGTCAGAACTACGATCATGTTGAGAAAGTGGCTTCTATTGTTTGTAAAATACGTGTTATATGCAGTTACTATCCTTTTGATTTTTTATCTCGCAAACTGCTTTTCATTGTCGCAGAAAAAGTTTTTTGCGGAAACGTTTACTGCCATTCCAACATGCGAAGGTTTAAACACTACGATATCGTCAATTAATGAACCAAGCTTGAACAGCCACAACTGTGTGAATCATTGTTAAACCCTGGCCGTGGCCTGGCACGGGGTCCCAATTCCGGCTCCGGTAAAAATCATAACCCTGGCCCAGCGCTGCTTTACCGTATTAGTTTTAGATAACGTATCGCTGAGTGTGCATTGGAACTATCGTCTTAATGTCGGTTTTGAATACTTAATATGTCGTTCGTGTAATAGCAAACGAAAGGCTAAGAATCGGCGCCGTGGTGATGCAGTTAATTGTGCAATTGTCGCTATCAAAATTGTTGCTTCGTCGTGCTCTTGCCAATCAACGCGAAATGGAGTTCGGATACCTGAACCAAATTTAAACGTTGAAACGGCTGGAATTATTCAATATTTAGCACAGATGGTCAGTTCATTTAGTATTGGTATGACAGTGTCGCAGCTAGGGTATTCGAAAGCTTCTCTGAACCTGTGTGATAGGGAGCGTCTTCTAGGGGTGCTGTAAGTGATTCAAAATGTGATCACACTGTGCTGTAGTAGTGTATAACAAAGATCCATTGCCGCTCTATATGTGTTCATATTATCCGGGTCTTGGTATAACATTCCTGCTTTGATTTTTGTTCACAGGTTTGTTTGAAAGTTTAAATCGTGATTGTGTTTATATTTTGCTCACCTTTGCAACTTGAAACAAAGTTTATATGTATGTTGTTCTGCAATGAACTGTGTAATATGAATTTAAATCGTTAGATGACGGATTCGTTATAGTTACTTTTTAGGTCATTCTATCTCAGAATGCATCAATTTGCGACGGTGACATGATTCAGCATATTGAAACAAATCATGATTTGATAAAGTTGTTATGCTCAAATACAATAGAATGAGAAAAAATAACAAAATGGTAAAATATGAGACTATGTCAATGTTTAAGCAACTTAAAGGGTTTCATTCAGTATTATAGAATTTTGGGCTAACTATAAACAACTGATGGGGATTATAAAGAACCGCCAGATTAAGTGTAAATTTCAAATCTTGCCCTTACTATCCTTTGCATTGTTTATGGTGTTCAAAATTTTGGCCCATGTATGGCCAATTTAACATAAAGGTTAAAGATGTCAAGCGCGATTTGAAAAATGAGTATTGTCATTTTACTCGTGCTAATTTAGTTTTGATAATATAGTGTTTTTGTTACTGACTTTGATTATTGTGAATAAATTTTATGTCAAATGTTGTTACATTTATCAAGCACTAAAGATCTCGCCGAGCGGATAAAGTTGAAACTTATTTAGCGTTTAAAACAGTAAGTTCGGACTGCTACCGCAGATTAGCAAAAACTAGATAACCTGTTTGTTACCGAATTTCAAATGTGCACAAGTCAAGGTCTTTGGGTCAGGCACAAAAGCTCCACTTTGATATAGTATATACGCTGATTTCCCTTGTCAATATGCTTGTCTCTCTAAGGAGGAATATTTTATAATTTCCTACAGAAGCGAGCCTCCATTTTGTTCGCAAGCGAATTTGTTCAACCAGATGCATAAAATATATGTTTGACTTCTTTTACACTTCGCGTTGAGTTCAGTACCGCTATTCTCATACGAACCTCGCCCTATCAGGGGTCGAACTCGGACGGGCCCATGTTAATTATATATCCCTCTCTCTAAGAAGCGCAAGGGGATTAGAAGTCAGGCACTGCGGCCAATGTATGGAACAGGCCGTACAGTAGTGTAAAGCATATGCCTAATCGTAAGAATGACCTTTACACTTAACCTAACCCTTAGCAAAAATAGTCTAAAGTTTACGCTTTACTCTTTTACAGTCCCACAGAAAAACTTTCCGCCTCTGATCTTTACATTGGCGAGGCTAATATGCTTAAGCGTATGTTTAGGTTTACGCTTAGGTGTAGCCGATCAGGCCCTTCTAGTTAACATGAGCAGTAAAGTTTCAGTCGAAATTGATCTGAGGCTATATATTAAATGGATAATAACAATATGTCATTTTCAATGAGCGGAAGCTCTGGCGTGACCGGGGCCTCTGCGACCACTATCGACCCTCGAAGAATGGGTTTGGCATCGCAAACGAATCAAATTGGTATTTGCGATGACGCGCTTGGTTTGTCGCCGGCACCTGGAGTTTCAATTCGAAGCATTGACGGATTTGCTATACCATCGGTGCCGCATACTTCAGGTGCTGTTGTTCAAACGTCACAATTGACATTGTCGAGTAACAGCGCATCGGATGTAACACCACCTAAGGTGAATGCTATGTTTTTTGTCGTAGTTGTTCATAGATAGTCGGTATAATTTAAATGGTGAATGTTATTTATTTATGGTGTCGCAGTATGACAGGCGTGTTCAGCGCTTAAGTCTGCAAAAAATTAGTCAAAAACCATAAGCCTACTGTATTCGAGTCGCACAGAAAATCGGTACGTACGTCTAAAAAGTGACATTGGACATGAAAGTAGCCTTCTTTACTTCCATATACGTGTAGAAGTAGTACTTACGGCAAACCTCTAATGGTTGTTGTTTAAGTGGACATACAGGAAACTGGTCTTGTAAAACTTGTGCACGATTTTGTGATTTTTCAATGCTTACTTCGGACTCGTTAATTTTTTCTTATTTTTTCTTAGTTGCAATTTTTAAACTGAAACTATGCTTGAGCCAGAATCGAAGTTGTAATTTTTTAAACTTTGAATTGATATTTTTGAAACTTTGACTCTGGTATTTTGAAAACGCCTAACACTAAGAATATATGGGGCTTTGTACATCACAGCACTTCGGTTAAGGTTTAGGGTTATGCTTAGTCATAGGTAAATCTTTCCCTTAACCTTAGCCTAAGTCTAGTTGTGGGGGAAGGTGTACAAGAACGTTGCCAGTGAAAATAGGAGTTGAACAACCCTTGGGAATTCTGTACAGGGGTTTTTAAACGCAGTGTTCGTTTGTGACACAAGAACTCCCCTGTGAGATTTTGATTCACCGTAACCCCTTTCCAAAACCCTTTCTACGCCTATGTACAAGAGCCCAGTGTTTGTGTTATGCTTATTGTTATTTAGGTTGCACCTTTGTTTCCACCTGCCACACCATTGATTAGCTCTGGAGTCGTTCAATCGACGTCATCAAGCAACGTAACCGGCTCTGCTATACAGTCTCATTCTGGGGTTCCGTCGGTTACAAATCCGAGCTCGAACATCCCTGCTGTAGTTCCAGCAACGCCAGCAATTGACAATATTCCAGTACCTTCGCTCCAAAATATTGTTTCGACGGTAAACCTAGGTACGTCCGCTATTCGTTGATAAGCTGACACTGGAAATGTATTTTTAGAGCGAAAATATCGTTCTTTCTTTTGATTATTTGGAATGTGAAAACAGTAAGCAGAGATCGACCGGATATAAATTTTACCAGATACCGCGACTGGAGTCGGACAATAAATTTGGTGCCGGACCCGCGCCGGATGTTAGCCGGAGATATAGGACAAATTTTTGCACTGTTGGAATATTTTTAGAGCGAAAATATCGTTCTTTAAACTTTTTATTATTTGGAATGTGAAAACAGTAAGCAGAGATCGACCGGATATAAATTTTACCAGATACCGCGACTGGAGCCGGACAATAAATTTGGTGCCGGATGTTAGCCGGACATAGGACAAATTTTTGCACTGTTGGAAGCATTTCAGTCGTTGCAAAAATATCTATGATTAATTGTTGACTTGGATGCTTCATTCCGTGTTTGTGTCGACGGTTGAGTGCGCGGAATTGCAGTCGCTACGAAATAACTAGTATTTCTACATGTAAAAACAGTTTTATGATATTTGGAACCATAACCGCAAATATCCGGTTCCGGTAGGTTTATACAGGGTACCGGGACTGGATACGGATGTCAATGTTTTGCAGAATAATTAGATGGAACCGTATATCCGGTCGATCCCTGACCGTAAGCTAAAATATGTGGCGTTCTATGTAGGGTGTCTTATAAACAAAATACATGTAGTATTAATAATTATAAATTGTACCAAAAATATTTTCACAAAAAATAATACTACTTGTTATAATAGAGATAATATAAGAGGCGTTAATCCTCGTGTGTATATCTAACAAGTTTTACAATGTTGAAGAATTTTTGAGCTGTCAGATAATTAACGATGAAGTGAAATAGATATACAATCATGTTCGCCGATACGTACATTGCAAGAGATTGCAGTTGCAATCACCTAGGTTCCCTCTGCTATTTTATATAGGCAAGTATGTTATATCAGTAAAATTGCCTTTAGAGATTGAAAATTTGCTATTGCAGCAGAGCTTCATCGCAATCCGATGTGGTGCTTATAATCAGATGTGAATCGTGACCTAACCGGGTCCTGAGGCCAATTTGCTTTCCCGTTTTATGGGAAACTTTATATTATAATCTTAAGTTTCAATGATGTTTTATGAATGCTTTGTCTTAGTTATCACAGGTCTCTAGGAATCGCGGGTCATGAGGCCGCAACCTCGCTGGCCTGCATTATACTCTGCCCTGCCCATATTCACAATCACTAGCTTTTATGCAATGGGTTTATATAAATAATAGTATAAATAATTGAAGGTTGCAAATTGGACTTGAAAAAGATTGCGTTGCACGCGCGAAACGCAGAATACAATCCAAAACGTTTTGCTGCTGTAATTATGCGAATTCGGGAGCCACGTACAACAGCACTAATCTTTTCATCAGGTAAGTGTGCAGTTAAACTCTAACCGTGCTAGCAATTTGCTTATGGTTGGTTTCAGTAACGCTGTCTATTACTAAGGCTTTACTAGCGGGGAGAATGTAGCTTAAACGTGAGTTTCCCTAATCCGACCCTTTCTTCAAGTTGATTCCGCAGTTTTTTCCACTGCCCCGCCTGCAAGAACAAAAAAGTTTACAGTTTGCAGATTTGCAAAGTACGCATATTCACGCAAAATTTAACGGCGCGTATTGCAAGTGGGTGCAGCGTACTTGCACCGGAAATTTTTTGCGTTTATGTACGCTAGATATCTATCAAGTGAAGAGCGTAGGGCGCAGAAAAATGGCATTTTAATTATAACGGATTTAGGGTTGCGCTATACTCTACTGTGCCGGCGTGCGCCGGCGCAGGCGCGCGGCGAGTATAGCACAACGCTTACTGTTCTCCCCTCCACATTTCGCTTCAGTTCAGCTTCTATCTTGGCAGGTAGTGGATGAGGGCATCTCTAACTCGTTAGCCTGTTCACAGCTGTTTATGGTTATAGATAACGCGTGTATTTATTCATAGTTACTTATCTTATTGTTATAGGCAGAATGGTTTGTACTGGAGCGAAATCCGAAGAGTTATCTCGTCTTGCTGCTCGAAAATACGCGCGTATCATTCAACGGCTTGGGTTTGAGGCGAGGTTCATGGAATTTAAAGTAAGATTGTATTGTTTGTTTTCCACTTATGCGATACGTATGTAGACTGAGTTGCATCTTTGGCTGCATGCTATTTTATTGTTAGTTTTAGGTCATTTAGATTCGGTATCAGCTTTGAAAGTTGTATACAGGCCACGGAAATCAAGCGCAAGAAATGAGCAAAATTTCGGATCGTACTATTCTCTGGTTCGAAAGTTATAACACCTATCATCGACTGGTTATAGGTACTACATACATTTAAGAATTATTGGCACAGGTTTATGAAGTACTCCGAGAATTTCATGATTTTGCTGTATTAATAGTTTTAGTGTATTCAGTATTGCTTTTAGATTCAAAATATGGTTGGATCTGTTGATGTAAAATTTCCAATTCAACTTGAAAGTTTGTGTCTCACTCATTCACAGTTCGCACAATACGAACCGGAGTTGTTCCCGGGTCTCATTTATCGAATGGTCAAACCACGTGTTGTATTGTTGATTTTTGTGTCTGGGAAAGTTGTCATTACTGGAGCAAAAGATAAGCAAAATATCAACGACGCATTTCACAACATTTATCCAATCTTGAAAGGATTTCGTAAGCAGTGAGTAGAGTTGCAACTTTTAAAAATAAATCCGCATGTACAGTCACGGACAAAAAATTTAGTGCCATGTCGATCGTGTTCCCGATTACTACAAGTGTAACCGCGGCTACAGTCGCGATTGTTAGTTTTAAATTTACGGTTACTTGTCTTGCAAACGCGGTTACCACTGTGGTTTGAACCGCGAATGCAATCGCGTCTCTAAACGCGGCTGGAAACGAGCAAAGAAAATGCAACCGCGATTATAAAACAGCGACGACAGACAGTCACGATTACTGCGCACTTAATTATGTCCGTACTGTAACTCTAGCGATGGATTTCGTAATTTTGAATATTATGATGTGAAATTATACCTTCCGTTGTATGTTGTAGTAAGAAATAAATGCAGGTTAATGCGTACGTTTTTCATGGTTTGTGGGTAATTTTCGATATTCATGCCTTTGAGTTTAGGTACTTGCATACATAGCACCAAGGAGAAATGAAGCGGGAGGTAGAAGGCCGCGGTTTCCTTCCGACCATAATTCGTTTCATCAGGCAGAGTTATTCACTTACTGAATAATCGTTAATGATATAACGGCTCCGTTTTAAGAGTCAATTTTCTGGTGTTCTTTGGGTACCGGTATCGTAGGATATTTTGCCTCCATAAGGTATGCTGTTGCAGTACCCCCGTGGTATTTTGCTGCCATGGTATTTTGATATTTTGACACCCTAACATCAAGACCCACCACAACTAGTTTGTGATAGGTTTGTATGTTTCATACATGCAGATAGTGAGCGTCGAAATTTAACACGTTATTCAAACTTGACATACCCTACTGCTGCGTAATCATTCAGATGCCTAACTGCAGGTGTTCAGCAGTTTTAAAACCTATAACTAACTGGTGATGGGTGCTATAACTATTTGAAAATATGGGCATTGGACGCTTGTGTAAATAATGGCCAACTTTGCTTTTGCGGCCGTGAACAGTATGCTAAGCATGCAAACTTATTTCTAAGCCTAAGCTTGAGCGTATGGATAAGTATAAAAAAAATAATAAGCTAGCCTAGACCAATTTAAGAAATTATGTTAAAGCACAGATGTATTCTATTGCAGTTCCGTGGAAAACGGGACGACCCTGTGAAAAAATAACATGTGTTTAACATTGAAACATATCCAGTTATTCCGTGTGGTAAATATAATGAGTAGAAAACAAATAATATCTTGTTGTTTTATGTGAATATTTAGAATCTGTAAACATTTTAATCAGAAACATTGGCTTCCAAACTGCTGTAGTTGTTTTCCAATAAAATAGAGCCAAAATATTCTGGGTGGGACAAAATCTCATGGCGGGGAGGCAAAATACCACGTAGCGACGTGGGATGAGTATCGCTTAACTCAAATACAGCGAATTGCACTCGGTTGTCAAAATTGAACGTCAAAATGATTTGGTTTTGTAAAGCTAATTTATGGGATTGTATTTTATTGTATAGATCGTATTTTGTTCGCCTTTATTATGATGGTGTTCCATGCTAATTATAGAGGCTTGCGCACTGGGAGACCGTGGATATAAGGGGCTCAGAGTCTGGGAAGCGTAGGTTTAGGCTTAGGCTTAATAAGCAAGTCCCTATAGTTAACATCGGCCGTGATGATTATACATTTTAAATACGTTTTTCGATATGTGGAATGTAATTTGAATTGTAGTCTAACCAATTAGGACTGTATGTAATTATAATAGTTGTCATTCGTGACTTAGAAGAGTCTTTGGTCATTTTTCTTCAAACGTTTAACTTCCCAGCTTATGGGAATGCAAAATCAAGTTGTCTCTGCGTAAGTTTAGTAGTTTTTTGGACAAAATTATGCCCACATAAAATGGTTTCTTCTTTTATTGCATTGGTACTGTTTCGTTTCTCGGCTTTGTCAGTTTTTTGTTTCCAGGAGTAAACGAATTAAAGTTGGCACTGCACTTTTTGTTTATGTTTGTGCCCCAACTTTAGAAATCATGCCGGTGTCCTGTTATAATTTAAAGTTCATTTTTTTTGCTCTGCTCAAAATAAGGGTCCATATAAAGATCAGGGGTGGAACGTTTTTCTGTGGGACTGTAATAGAGTGCCGTTAAGCTTTAGGCTAATTGTTAGCTTAGTCTTATGCTTATACCACTGTTACGTCCCTGTTCTATACATTGGTTTAAACAAGTACGAATAGATCCCTAGGTTCATTTGCGCCGTAAGATCCTGGTTTAAACGTGTTTTGGTGTTTATAAATTTGACTGTTATACACCATATTTTCTTGTGAGTAAAAATCTTGAGGCTGAACAAGTGATGAACGCTAGTGTGGCAAGGGTTACTCGCCAAAATTCGTTTTGTTTCTTGCGGGGTTCACGTTATAACTGGGGCAGCCTGGAACACGATTTTTCCCTATGACTATAGCTGGTAACATTTTGTCTGACCGCTTATCCGCTATGAGATTCAAAAAATTTGAATTGTCTGCTAACCTGATGTGACATCTAGTGTTTGTCCTGCAATATCATATGATATTCCAAATATTGTCTGCGAGTATCATATCATATGTTTGAAAATGTCGGCAAAGTTGTGGTAAACTAGTTTGATTGTCCTATAGAATGTCATGATAGTAAAATTTGAAATTTGAAATATCAGTGTTGAGGAATATATTTTGGGAAAAATACAGCGAGAAACAAAAACGTAGAAGCGAATTCAACTTTCGAAATCATTTAATGCTGCATTATATATCTGACTTTTTACTGTTTTAGCGCGCACAAATTCCATTGTCTTGCACAATATCATATGATATTTAGTAGAATTTCGGAATATCATATGATATTCGCATAAATGTCTTGCAGTATCATATGACAAATTGCTATTTGTATACGATGATCGCTTGAGATCAGTGATTTGTAAGTCAGTCATGTGACATTCACATTTTGTCTACATAACCGCTATTCGGACCATAAAATTTTAAGTTGACGTTGAATCAACTTGGACAAAACGTGTTCCAAGCTGCCCCAGTTATAACGTGAACCCCACAAAACGTAGTATCAGGGAACTGTTTAGCGGTCTCAAAATAATTTCTTTTGTGTCGTCCTATACAAATGGTTTGTGTAAATAAAAACGCTTGCGTTCCGGTTTTGTAGAGCTTTTTATATATGTTATGAACACTGTTAATGTTAATGGAACAAGTAAATTTTTTGAGCCTTTCCCGCATAAATATTTTTGCTTTTGGTGGATTCAATTCCTAGCGTTTAACGCGAAGCTCTAAGATGAAACGCACTTGGTGTATAAAAATCGAGATAAGCTTGAAGTTCGGGTTCAGCTAAAACTCTAATGTCTTGGGGGAACTGTGCTAGTATATATTGTGCAGTTACCACTTTTTCTATTGGCCGGCGGGAGGTTTGACCGGCCAGCCGGCCAATATGCAAATTTTAAAAATTATTAAGCATTTTTATAAATGGTATTTATCGGTGCGTTTCTAGAAGCTATATCGGCGAATGTATAGAACAGGGTGGAACGTTCTCCTGCGGGGTTCTAATAGAGTCAGCTTAAAGGTTTACACTAACTTTTTTGCTAAGCTTTTAGGAATAGGCTCATCCGAACGCTTAGGCTTAGTCTTGGGCTTAAGCTTAGGAATATGCTTATACTACGGTTCCGGCGGTTGGCACAATCGTAGCTATCACATCAAACAAAACTTAAACCTAAAACTTCATTTATGTGGAACCTAGCTATAAAATATTAAATTTTGATGTCCTCATTGATCAGTGAGAAAATCTAAGACGATTTAATCGCTTTACATTATCGTATTCTCTGTATTGTCAAAAAATGTTTAATCGAATTTGACTTTGGCGGTTTCGAATTTGACTCAGTTTGTGTACTCCCATAGAGCCTATTTCGGAGATAGTCAGTTTGACTCACTATTTTTTGCGGTATATATTTTTATAAAAAGCAATTGAACCCAGATCATCCAAAGCGCTTTATCTCATCACGAGCTGTCGAGAATACAACAGCAACCAAAGTAGTTTTAACTAGTGATTCAAACTTAACATTGGCTATAGTGATTACGGTCCTTGTTACTTTTAGGGGCGTCCAGGTTTATGGTGAGTAAATTAATGATGTCACAATGTTTTTAGTTTATCAGTTATGACAAATTTACTGGCTGGCCGGCTATGAAAGAACAACGATAACAAATTTGTAAAACATCAACACTCCAGTTTTTGCGACCCTCAGTAACCGCACATTTTGCATAATGTCGCTTCCAATCTTATTTAATTTGATTATAATGGAATTCATTTTCAAAATTTTAATGTCTGCGACATTTTGTTTCGTTTCCAGTCGCTTTTTTCCGCTTCATTACCATGCTTATTGCTTCATAGGGTCCTATATCTAAATTTAAAGGAAGGATCCAAACCCTAGATTGTCCAGTGGAAGGCAGGCACAGGTACTAGTTTAGGCTACAAAGGCACACATAGAAGTCGCAGTTGCAAGTTCTCGTTACAAAAACTTCACATTATATATGAATCTAGCTTTAGCAAGTTAATTGCTTACAACTAAATTACACTAAAGCGATATGTTTTGCGGTTAAAAATTTTCACCTATATACAGGTTTCTGTGGGACTCTAACGGAGCAAGATTAAGCTTTAGAATAATTTTTTGCTTATGCAGGAACTTCCGGCAAAAATTATACCGCAGCTGGAGGCGAAGGTCGATTTTCAACTGGAACCGGATGCAGAGCTCCGGTTGTACCCTGGATACGAATCGAATCCTTGCGTGACACAAGTTGTAATTATTTCGTTAAAATAGTTAGTTTTTGAGGTTGAACAAAAACAAAACTCATATAAAACGTCGAAAAAGTGCCATGCGGGTGTTTTTTAGTTCAGTTTAACAGACATTTAATATTAGTTGTTGTAGAAAAAAAAACCGTATTTGTACTAAATGCAAGCGTCCACAAGAAATTATAATTTATTTAATCACATTTGTAAACTTGGCAATATTGTGTAGTTTTCCGCGAGGTTGTGAGTTCTAAAATGTCAAAACTTTGTTTACGAACGCCAACTGAGTTTAACCGCAACTTGCACACTTTACTGTCAACAAAATTTTCTCATCAGTAGCGCATGTTTTTGTATTCTTTGCAATTTTAGATTCATTTTCAATATTTTAGTTATTAGCGCAGCGGGCGGGTAGACTCGGTGACAACACGCCTCGGTTGTAATTTTAGACAATTAGTTTGCGTTGAATACAAATTGCAAATACCGTTATTTTATTCAAGTTTACGAAATTAGTTTCTGAAAATGAGTTCAGGTAAAGTACTTAGAAAGTTTTAGATTAATTGTGTAAGAATTTGGTTGATATTTGACTTATGTTCACTTTTTTGGTTCGAAGGCGCAGCCACAGTTTTAAAACTGAGGGTCCAAGGCGTGTATTATATATAGGTTGAGAACTAACCCCGGATCCTCTAGTGGAGCGGTCAGTGTAAAACAAAAGACGTCCACGAGTGCGTGTGGTCATTAGTGTTACCCACCGGCCGCTAACCGGTAGGCTAAGACTATTGGTCAGCCAAGCAGTAATTGCTTATCGCAGAAAAAAACAAAAAACATTGTGACATCATCAGTTGTATAATTTTAATCATATTTAGATTTTATTCTAAAACTTTTTAGTTGAAATCTGAAATGTTGTTTACTGTTATCATTATTATCAATGTTAAGATTGGAAACTACTTTGGTTGCATGTGCATTCGAGACAGCTTGTCTGCTAAAATAAAGCGCTTCAGATGATCTGGGTTCCATTGTCTTTTACGAAAATATAGTGAAATTTTCCACTGGAATACATATAAATATTTTTTGACAATAATAAAGGGAATAATAAGGTAATTGAATTAAATCTTCTCAGATTTTCTCACCGATGATGAGACTTTTGAAAACTAAAATTTTTTTAGCTAAGTTCAACAGAAATGAAGTTAGTTTAGGTTTAATTTTTGTTTGTCATACCTATGAGTTGTGGCTACAGTTTTTGAACTGGTAAGGAGTCATTGTCGCAAAATGTCAGAAATATATAGGTGTAATGTAAATAGAGCCGCAGGCAAAATTTTCACGTGTAGGTATTTTGGTCAGCCGGATATAAACTTCTAAGCCCAAAAGGGTCACGTTGACACCTGAAACCCGCTGCCTACGCGATTGTTTATAGCATATAAATAATTTTGTTAGGCTACCGCACCACTTAAACCCCTGTGATTTTAAGGGATCCTAATAAAGCAGGATTCGGGTTGCCTCCCTCAAACCCCCGCATTATGCGATTCTTATGCTAAAAGCTCCAAAAAAATAGTTAAATACTTTATTAGAAATTTATGTCCCAGTAAAAAAATTAAAATTCCAAACGTGGAGGGCAGGCAATTATTTTTTCGTGAAATGAAATCTTGATTACGTTACACAGAGCGGTTGGTTCAGAGAGAATCGAATAAATGAAATGTATATACCGCTAGGTATTCTTTACAGAACATCTGGTTTTGACATGATTGGTTAAGATGACGAACACGGCCTAAAATCTGGCGCTTTTTGTAATGCATATCAAAAATACGTTGAAGATTTACATGAAAAAATAGACGACCATATGGTCTCTACACTTTAAAAACAAATTGAGAAATTTTAATCTACGAATACATAACTTTAAACAAAGTAAGCTTAAGCTTTATACTAGTTTTTTCGCGTAGGCTTAGGTGTAAGCTCATTCTTACGCCTAGGTTTAGCCTTACGCTTCTACGCTTTTAAAACATTTTGAGAAATTTCATTCTACAAATGCATAATTATATTTAGAGCAAGCTTAAACGTTAGATTAATATTTTTTCACTTAATCTTAGGTAAAACTCGTTCCTACGCTTAGGCTTAGGCTTAGGTCTTTAAACATTGAAAACAATTTGAGAAATTTCAATCTACGAATACATAACTATATTTAGAGTAAGCTTAAGCGTTAGACTAATTTTTTTCGTTTAGGCTTACGTGTAAGCTCATTCGTACGCTTAGGTTTAGGCTTAGGCCTCCACTTTGAAAACGTTTTGAGAAATTTCAATTTAGGCCTCTATACTTTGAAAACGTTTTGAGAAATTTCAATCTTCGAATACATGGCTTAAATAGAGTAGGCTTAAGCTTTAGACTAATTTTTTCGCTTAGGCTTAGGCATAGACTGAGGAATATGCTTATACTACTGTACGGCCTTGTTGTATACATTAACCGTGATGGAGAACAATTTAAACTACACTCATTATTTGGCACCAAATGCGTCACGTTTATCAAGTTTTTAAATCGAATTATTTTTTATTTTGAGTCATTTCTATAGAAATATTCGTTTCATGATTGCTAAAATATTATCTTGCATTACGGTTGGATTTGCAATAACTTACAGATTCATACAGTGCAATGCTTGAAAAATCTAGTCTGTGAGATGAAATTTTTATGTAGAATTTCTTAATCCTACTTTTTTATAGTAAAAGTTTTGCATTTTAAGCACATTCAAGGGCGTTTTGTTGACAAAGTTTTGTCAACTGCTTTAAACGCTTCCTACAATAAAATAATATCGCTTTTTAGACTGACGGGCTATTTTCATCTTGCAAAAATAACACTCAGCCATCAGTTTAGAACCGGATATAAAAAAATAATGCCCGAACCCGAACCGGGTTCTTACTGTAGTGACTGAATAAGAAGAAAAACTGATACTTGTTTTGCATCTTCAGAGGGTACCATTTTTAATGAGTTACAGACTCTTTATTATTTTGATTCACCCAAGTTAAACTCAATACCTTTCTTTTTTATATTCTTTCTTTTGGGCAGAACTAACAGGCTCCGTAGAATGTTGATTGCCATACCCGTTAATGTTTTTTTCTGAATTTAACAACGTTTATGCGGGTTGTGTATGTGCCTGTTACAGATTTGAGCAGTCTAGGCCAATCTTATAGTTTGGTCTCATTTATGGACTGTAATTAAGTCTTCATATGGACTCTGTCCACTGACAGACTCAAATTCGGTATACGGACTCCTATTGATTGCGACTGAAATTGGATATACCCTTTTATTACCCAACTCTTCTTTTTCGTATTACATCAGTAAGTAAGTAAGTACATATTTGAGCAAAAATTAAAACTTAATTACCGTTGTGTATCAGTTGGTGTAATTTGTAATAATTTGGGGCCTACAAGGGTTTTTATATTAACTGTGCTTCTTCGTATACTTAATATCGTTTCGAACAAAAGTAACGTTCAAATATGATTTGGTCATATTACTTAAAAAATAACATTATACTTTCAAGCGACAAAATTACAGCAATGTTAAAATTCCATAACTGAGTGTCGATTTTTGTCGAAGCCGGGTATTTGGTTTTTCGCTGATCCGGTTCAACATTTACATCCAATTAAGATTTGCTACGATATACCAGTATCAAAAGCATAAATTCGGTTATTATTGCTTGGTTCTGTGCTGTATATACTGTATTTGTATTATATACGTTTGCTAACTAAACGATATTGTAAAATTAGGCCTATGTAAAGAACAGGGGCTGAACAGTATTATAATTATATTTCTAAGCGTAAGCCTAGGCCTAAGCCTAAGCGTAAGAAAGAGCATATTTCCAAACCTAAGCCTAAGGCGAGCAAAAAATTTAGTCTAAAGCTTCAGCTTACTCTATTGCAGTCCCACAGAAAAATGTTCCGCCCCTGATTTTTACATGGGCCAAAATTTTGGAAGCAAATCAGTGCTCTTTAAAAACTTAAAGCTAAATTAGGTATAGCTTAACTAAACTTGATAATTAGTTGAAGTAACTCCTAGTGAAATCGCTGGACGTGGACCATACTGAAGGTTAAGTTAAACTTATTTTCGGTTTTATTAACAAGTGTGTAGCCAATAAATTATGTATACCTAAAAATTTATTAAGTTTAGCTTAAACTAAAAATAGGTAAGATTTTAAATGAGTTTATTAAGTGTAAACCTACTTGTTAGTTTTAAATCTAGAAAGTTTAGCTTAAAGCTGACGGATTAGCTAGCTTAAATTAAGTTAGTTTATGCTTTCAAAGAGTATTCGTTAGTTCAACCTTTACCGTATCGGCTACAGCATATTTGAGATAGGTTCTATATATGGTGCGGCAATTTGTTCTATATGAGAATTTGAAAATTGTTTTGTAGCATTTCAAAATTTAATCATCAGTTACTTTAAAACAAGCAATCATAGAAATTTTATTGAACTTTGTAGTGTCTTTATTTTTCGCTACACGTTTTTTCTATTTTGAAACATTATTAAGACACTTCAGTGCGCATCATAAAAGCGATATTTATTTTATTTTTAATAGATATTTTGTGTGAAAACAAAGCTAAAATTAGCAAATAATGATTGTAAATTAGCGCAAGTGTGAATTGCAATCGCGTATAATTACAGTATGCACACAAATAGGTGCACTTTTGTCTTTTTATCACATTTTAAACGCAAAAAAGACAGTGTAAAACAATACAACATTATTAATATTTTAAATAAATGGTAAAATTTACAATTTTCGATATTCCCCCCACATTTTATTTTTTAGAGTGAGAGAAAATAAATGAGCGTTTAATGAATGTTACAGAAATAAATAAATTTTGAAATTTTCTAGCACTCCAGCACACGCCAGGTATCATGCGTGCAAACTCACTTGCGCCGGATTGAGCAGTATTAAACGTGGAACTCTGCGATATATAATAAAGAAAAATTCGCCAGCGAAGCTCTTGCTAATAGGCAAACTTAATTCTAGCACTAATACCAAAATTTTGGTTTTAATCCCTGGTATGATGGGAAGGGCGGCACGCCCGGTGTGTGTCCCATTTGAATTTGCATGTGGAAGCTCAACAGTGGCGGATCCAGGATGTCAAAATGGGGGGGGGGCAACATTTCACAGGTAATAAACTTACTTTTGACCCGCACACAAACCACGAATTATTGTCATAAAATTGCTATATAATTTTTGTCGAGATGCTGTTGGGGGGCCACAGCCGGGGTGGCCCCCCCATGGATCCGCCATTGAAGCTCAATATTTTTGTAACAATTTGTCACTGTAATTTGATTAATTTCGCATTTTTACCGTGAAACAATATTTATCATTTTGCTGATTCATCAGAACAAATTGAAGGATTTCAAAAGTATTTTACACCGTTTAAATGCTGTCGTGATTGATGCATTTTGTATTGTCAGTGTGAATGCATTTCAAGTTTTTTTGCACTTTTTTATTGTGCTTTTACCGAAATGCAAAAAAATGTTGTTAATATGTGGTTTTCACTCATTAAACATTGTTTTTTAAGCGATTATAAAGTTTTTTTGACAATAATGTTGATATTCTGAACTGGTTACACGGTAACAGTTTAAATCATAACTGTTACCAGTGGCGGATCCACGGGGGGGCCCACCCCGGCCGTGGGCCCCCTATCAGCATCTCGACAAAAATTATATAGTGTCAATTGCTGTTCTACGCTGTTTATTTCTCTGTTTTATACACAATAGTATAAGCACGCTTTAAAGTTTCTTGGCCCTTGAGTCATTTATGCGCTACAATTAGGGATAATAGCCATTCATGGACTCTAAACAAGGGTTTATAAGGACTCTACCCGCTTACGGATTCATATTAGGGATACGGACTCCTATTAATTGGGACTCAAAATGGGGACCTCCCCCTCTTATTTGGGTCACTACAGTATGGTCAAAAATAAGTTTATTACCTGTGAAATTTTGGCCCCCCATTTTGAGACCCTGGATCCGCCACTGACTGTTACGGACACTTAACTCGGTTGATTGTTCTATTTTGTCAATTTCTCAAATGTAACGAACACCCATCGTCAGTGCTGGTGATAGGTCTTGTGACTTATGAACCAATTAATGGTGAGTATTGAAAGTTGGCACGTGTATTGTACGCAACCTGTTCTGCTACATGCTCGTAGCCAGGTCACCTTGATATACTGGGTTAAACATTTTTCAGGAGGGGCATGCAAACGTTTTCGATGACTGACAAGAAACTTTGAAAATTGTCTAGGGGGAAGGCTAAATTCTCACTGGGGGCTGAGCATTTTCTGCCCCCTTGGCTTTGGGTTCGGTATGCTGTTGTAAGGAATTTTAGATTTGTTGCAGTCACAGCTCGCTTGTTTTGGAACATATTACTTATTGGCAATAGACGCTTCAGACTGCTGACAATACGGCTATTTAATTTGGAATGGTAGATGTCCAAGCAATGTAGTGTATAACATTTAAGTTTCTACCCTTTGCTATACCTGCGAGCCCTTGTATTTGTTTCTAGTCACATAGCATGCGCATTTAAATTTGTTTAGTTATAACCGGTGAATATAAGACAATGTTACAAGCAAACAAGTCGACTTTCTACTCTTAAATTCGCCGGCCGCAACTGGCTGCAGGAAACCCTGACCCAACTCACCTTGCTAGGGGAGGTAAAAATTTAAAAATATCCTGTAAGGATTTCTAATGACTTGCAAGCGAAGATCAAACTTTTCTAGTTAACGGTCAAAGTGGTTCTGGACCCACCTGACCCCCCTCGGTTATCAACTTTACAGGTTACCGGTGTAAACATAACTTTTAAGCCTAACGGTGGTTAGTTTCTGAATGTTAATAGGATGTATAACGTATAGAGTAGTGTGTTTGCTATAATTCTATTACGTGTTCAGATTTTTTTAACACAACCAAAATGTACTAATAGGTTTTATATGTAGGTGATACGTGCTGTAAAGCCAGCAACATATTTTATGCCTGTTGAAATTTCGATTTATAGGAATTTTGAATTTTCTGTCTGTATTGAAATTGGAAATTAGAGTTTGAATTTCCAAAGTTTCATACATATTAACATGTTTTTGTGTTTAAAAATAACACGAACTCAAAAATGTTTTTGCTTATATATGCTATATTCGGCACATGTTACTTTTAGGGCCGTCCCGGTTTCTGATGAGTCTGTAAAAGAGTAGGCTTAGATTTAAGGCTGTATTTCTTCGCTTAAGGCTTAGGCTGGTGAACTTTTGCAACGCATATGCTTAGGCTTAGGAACAAGCTTATTCTACTGTTACGGCCCTAAAAGTAACATTGGCTTTAAATTCGATATAGCATAGAGCCAAGTTGTGGCATTTAGGGAGTTCTGCTATAATACCATGGATCATGCATTCGCAGGAGTGCAACAAGATGGGAGCGACCCTTCTAGACTTGCAAAACGAAAACGTTGTACAACGATGTAACGCTAAAATTGCGTATAGGATCCTGTTCGCTTGAAACTTCCGACGATAGCCTTGCGCTCTGTTTTCCAAGCATGAAATATTTGTTGAAAACAGTAGACACAGTCTTATTCAATCGGGTACAATTTGCGAATGCACAATTATGACTGATTTAAGTGTTTTTGCTATTTGTCTGTCTAAACCGCATTTAACCTGGAACTACGTTTTTGGGCTTTGACTTAGGCTCGCGTTTTAATGAAGCTAAATGAAGCAAAAACCAAAATTCTATTCGGGTCTTTTGGGTTACCCCTCACACCACAGCCGGTGTTTGCCGAAAAACGGTTGAATTTCAAATATGTTGATACATTTTTCAAATATTCAAATTTGAACGTGGAATGTTTTAGCGGAGGTCACGAAATGCTCAAGTAAGCCAAAATATTTAAAATCCGGCCATTTTTGGGCAAACGTCTGCTTGAGAGAGCGAACCAAAAAGACCTAAAAATTCAAGAATGTTTGTATGAATGTTAAATTAAATTAAAAATATTCATGTTTTACAAAGGTTCACGTTGAACTCAGAATGTAAAATATTATAACAGTGGGCCCATGTAAAGATCAGCGGCGGAACGTTTTTCTGTGGGATTAGAATAGAGTAAGCTTAAAGCTTTACACAAATTTTTTTGCTTGCCTTAGGCTTAGGCTTACGCTTAGGAATATGCTCATTCTTACACTTAGGCTTAGGCTTAGGCTTAGGCTCAGGAATATGCTTACAATACTGTTCCACCCCTGTTCTTTACATTGGCCTAACAGTGTTAGAATTTTATTGTCGCGGAGGCCCTGTTTCCTGAATATACTCTCCAAAAACTTAAACTTAAATTATAGCTTAACTAAACTTGAATATCAGTTTAAGTAAGACTTAAATGGCTGGACGGACTAACTAAATTAGAATTTTTAGTTTTACTTGAACTAACGTGTTTTTAAGTTTAACACGAGTTTAAGTAAACTTATTTTTAGTTTAAGTAACAAAAGCAGCCGTGTATCTTAGAGTTCATTAAGTTTAGCTTAAACTGAAAATAAGTATGATTTAAAATGAGTTTAAGCGTAAACCTACTAGTTAGTGTAGTTAATCTAGAAAGTAAGTTTAATACTGGTGGATTAACTTAAGCTTAAATCAAGTTAGTTTAACCTTTTAGAGAGTAGTTACGTTTGAAATCCGACCACTTTTAGGCAAACAACCGCTTGTGAGAGGGGTAACCAAAAAGACCCCAAAATTCAACATGGCTTGCCAACAAAAGTTGTGTTTAACCAATAAACAAATTCTTTTGGGGATTTTGTTAAAGTTATCGTATATACTATGTGATTCATTATGGCTTTACAAACAGATACACAACTTTAGAAATGTCTGGTATGCACGTTATGATAGCCATTTAGATTCTAAAATGTATATTAATACTGTTAAGCAAACACATTTTAGTAGCATTGCTAATCTGTTTAAGTTTTGTCTTGTAGTCGAACAACTGATTGTACCTTGCGAGTTATTAAACATTGTCCATATTTTATGTGCATTGCACTAGCATTCAAAGTCAAAACGTCGATTAATAAGGTTTCAAACATCCTTGTAATCCTAATCTAGTAGAGTCCGGTGGACACAGCAGTTCTACTCAAACGAAGAAAATTGTAATTAAGTAATGCAACTTCTTCAATATCAAGCGTACACCAGGTAGCTTTTAAAGAGGGTAGTGTGATGGGCACTGAAGCCAAAAAAGCATCAGTGTCCAGCACATTGAAGTCAAAACGTTTCAATAGGGCTTCAGTGTCCGGGATACTGAAGTTAAAAAAGGTTCCGTGTCCGGGACACTGAAACATTTTGGCTTCAGTGTGATGCACACTGAAGCCACAGACACTGAAATTTTTTGGCTTCAGCATCCAGGACACTGAAACCTTTTTGGGCTTCAGTATCCAAGACACTCAGAAATAAATATAAAACAGTAATGTTGAAGTAAATCGGTATTGCACAAAGTTATGGATACGACAGTTTATTTACAAGCTGTTATTCAGTTTTACTCAACTCTCATTTACGAATTCCTTTAAGATTTGGGTTCTCTTTACACGTTCATTTGATATGTAGCATAACCGTCAGTTGACAGCAGGGCATAAACGGATAGTAAAAATAACCGGAACGAATAGTGATCGAAATAACGGAAACGGAAAACAGATATTGAAGTATAGCGTAAACGGAATTTCCGGCATTTCCATATCGAAAACGGATATACGGTTTCAAACCCTGGTTGACAGTATCCACTGGAGCACGTTAAACGTTAAAAGTTTAATAAAAAAGGAGTAAAAATTGCTTAGCAACAAATTAATTCCGACTGGTCTTTTCAACTTCGACTCGTTCATGAGTACAAATTGAGTGACTTTTTGCTCAATTATCTCTTTATTAAATTTCTTACACCGATGAATATTTTGAATGATAACGCGATAATTGCATGATATGTTGACGATCAAAAAAATACCACAATAGCGGTGAGCCCGCAGCAAAACGCAATAATTTTGTTCAGAATTTTAAGAAATAAATTATTTTTCAATGTATTTTACCAACAATATTCGTAGGGTTTTTATCAAGTTTGTATAGCGTATTAAACAAAGTATGACCTAGAAGTTAATTTTGTACAAAATCGTTTTAATAGTTGTGTGATTATTCTTTTATCACTTAAAATAACGCAAGAGCATTTGACGCAGTGCAGGAGCAGGCAGGAGTGGGGGCTCCCCTCAAATTCTTGGGTGGGGGGGCCCTAAAACTCGCGAGCGAGAAGCCAGTCGCATTTTAAAACTGAAGTGGTTTTTGTTTCAACCGGTTAGGGTGGGGGGTTTTTAGGGGCAGGGGGCCCCACATGGGGGTATGGGGGTGGTTGCCATGGCCCTGATTTTACGGTGCACGTTTTGAGCAAATTTTCCGTTAGTCGTGCGCCTAAACGCCGGTTCATGCCCAGTTGAAGACCTGTTCGACGCCAAATTTTTTTGGCAATGCAGCTGACGATTGGTGCGACGTATCCTACTCAGACTGATTAGAGTAAAATAACAGTTAAAATTTTTGATACAGCCTCGAGAAGTGCCGCAAACGTAGAAATTAAAAGCTGCGGAACAGTTCACATGCCCCCAATAATGGCCAGGTTTGGTGAACTACAGTGTCGTTCAACGGCAGTAAGGCTAAACATTGATTTTCAACAATTAAGATCCATAACACGTATATCATTATCGTGGCCCATGTTACTTTTAGGGGCGTCCAGGTTTCTGGTGAGTCTATTAAAGAGTAGGTTTAGATTCTAGATTACATTTTTTGCTGATGTAGTCATTTTGAGGTGCATTGACACACTTCAATGTTTCAATTATGTTGAGTTATGCTTGTTTTCTTATATTTCGGTCGTTTTAAAACTCATAATACTCAACATCAGAAGTGAAAATTTTGGTTATCAACTCCTACAAAATTCGTTTTGTACGAATTGGTTTGAATTACGGCTTGGGCTACGACATATATTTAATACAATTAAAGTTTCAGGAAATTATTCATAATTGTGCCAATAATTACTCATTGTTCAACAATGCGCTACAGATTTTAATACTTCTCTATAAAATAAAACACCCATTTTATTGAAACAGTGTTTAATGACCGCAAATGATAAACTGGAAGCATCGGTTATTCACGCTGCTCATGCTGGTTCTGCTCAACAATCGAAGAATCCAGCCGCGTTTATCCCGATGACAACGTCGCTCGTCAAAGTTCTACAGCAAACGGTTCCGCAAAAACCGTCTACTTCTCAAACCGGTCTTCCTGGTTCATCATTTCAATCGTTGAGTCGTTCTGTTGAAAACTGTTGTCATATGGCGCAGTTAAAAAATTCGCAACGTAAAATCAAAAATCCCACAGTATGGGATAAAGCATATCAGAACGCGTCTCGATCGAAGGTCCCAAACCATAATATACCCTCAAGCTCTTGTAACGAACCTAGAACCGATCAAGTTGGCCGTTTCCGTAGTCTTTTGCCATGTGGATCTGAAGATTATGGCAAAATTTGGGACGCTGGCGTATGCGATTTATCTGATTTGACTATCGCAAATACACAAAATCAACGTTCTGTTGAAAATGTAAATAAAAATGTTTCAAATGCTTCGTTACCTCATATTACTACTGTATCCTCATCAAATCCAATTTCACTCATTCAAGCATATTATATTGACTTGTACTCTGATCCACAACCGTCACCGGCGTCTGTGTGTTCCGCTCCGCAATTGTATCCATCTGATCATACGAACACATCATCACGGATACCGTCAAAAATTGGCAACCCTATTATCGCTGGCAAACGAGTGGTGACTGAATTTTGTGCGCATCCTCGAAGAATCAAACAAATGACCGAATATCGTTTAAATAGTGACGCAAAAAGCTATCACATGGGATCGTTGGGAAGCTTAGGCGGTACTTCAAAAGAAACTACGTTTCCAGCCGATTGTAATTTGCCAGTGTACGATTCGACAACTACTTTATACTGCAGTGATTGGTTAGATCGACCGGCTGGACACAGTCCAGCGAACATTTCGAACACTTCAACCGCGAAAACTACATCTTTATGTTGCCAGTTAACTAATACGTTAGACAAATTAGATTCTAATCAATTGCCTGTTGAAAACACAAGATTCAATTGCGTAACCAGACCACGAAGTAGTGTCCTAAACACACGTCAATCGGAATTTACAGGAGTACAATTTATTTCAACCAATCAGGCGGCTTCGAAAAACAAATGGAACTCGTTAAGGCGAAAGCGTAGTTTCAACAAGTATATTAGTTCAAAAGTAGACAAATGCAACAGTGGCAGTAAGAAATTACAACTTCAAAAATCGAATGTCTTCCAAAGCTTTAACCGGTCGAACGAAAGTATTTCAACGGCTCAGAATTGTTTGGTTTCAAACAATGGTTTGACATCGACAGGGAATTGTCGTTCTCATGCGGCCCGATTCGGATATCAGGTACGTACATCTTTAGTACAGACTGAGGTATCCAGATATTAATTCATGTTTTTTTCAGTGGTGTCATGTTTTCCAATGAAACTTCTACAGCGCAACCTTAGCTGTAGACTACATTTTTAGCCTATGTTAATTATACGGTCTGCGCATAGCGGGACAGAGGCTGGGGGGACCTGGAGACTGTAAGGCTTTGGTTTTAAGCTTAGACTTAGGAATATGCTTCTGTGTAAACTTAGACTAATAGGCTTAATCGTGAATGCCGGATTTAAATGGCTCACAAACGAGGCTAATAGTTTTTCTAGGAGGATCACATTTTTTGTCGATATACTAAACCCTGTTGGTGCCTTCCTCTGATTTACGAGCTGCGTGGAGCACTATAGCGGCATGCTGATACCTGGGCCGCGATTAGGGTATCCAAACCTTTCCCTGAGCCAGAAGGATGGGCTCTCTTGTCAGTGCATTTGTGTTAGTTTTTCATGAATTTGACTGCGAATTAACGAAATCCCGGCTGCACTTCTTCTAAACCAAGCAAGTCAATTCTGCTCGAACGAAACAATATAAAAAGCGTTTATGTGTAACTAGCATGGAGTCAGGGTGTAAACGGATAGTAAAAATAACGGGAACGGATAGTGATCGAAATAACGGAACGGAAACGGAAAACGGATATTGAAGTATATTAATTTCAAATAGGTTTAATTTTTCTGAACGTTCACCGGGTTTTCTAAAACTTTGAAGAATAAATGACAGATGCATCGAAATTTTTAAGATTACGGATTAATATCGTATTTTTTGTTTCCGTTCGGACAATTGTAGCACATCTGTAATGGAAAATTGCGAGAAATTTGCGTAATTTATAACTAATTTAGAACGTAAAAATAAACGAATTTCTAGTATTTCTATAACGGAAACGGAAGCGGATTCCGATTTTTACCGGAAACCGAAACGGAAACGGATATCCAGTTGCACCCTGTATGGGGTAAATTAAAAATAAATAACAGTTATCAGTGTCGCCTCCTCTTAATAGTCGATGTCATTAACAGTATGGGCTTAAGTAAGGTGCAACGAACACAGGTAAACAATGAATTTGTCACATTACAGTAGTCCTTTGTTATTGCAAAACATTATTTTAATTGCGCTTTTGGTGCTGATTTTGCAGCCAGAAAGGTTTGGCTTATTGCACTTTAACCCCCGTCAATAAAGCATTGTTCTTGCTGCACTTTGCATCTGTTTAGCCAGTTTGTAGATTAGTTTCTGGTTCCAGGTAGCGTGCTTTAATTCGTTTAGATTTAACCAATAAATGCAAGTCAACGTTGCTTTAATATTTGCCACAACATCATTGTTAACATAGGTTTTTGACCTAACAGGTTTAATCCTTTGTTTATAATGAATTTATATATGCACAAAAATTAGCTGGACGACGCTCATATTACAGATTGTGAGCGTTACAGATTTATGAAAAATTTTAGAACTAAACCGCAATACAAAATCTTGGTTTGATCCAAGTTGTGGGATCTATGCAGTGCATTTGTTTGTATCAAAAACGCTAATTACACAAGAAGACACATGCTGATTCGCAGGAATGCGGAAATTTTATTTTAAGCATTTTAAAACAGAAAAGAATTTATTGGATCGATTTTAACGAGTACAAATTTTTTTGACCTCTAAAATGCAACACGTTTTTCTGAAATCTGAAACCGTATCATTTTATCACCAAAAAATTTTCTTTGTGGAAAACTTGTAAGGTAAAAGGGACCTTATCATTTTATCACCGAAAAAATTTTTAACGGGAAAAATTGTCAGGTTTTATCACAAAAAATTTCTGAAGGCAAAAATTGTATTTTTTTGCAAAAAAAATATTTTGGAAGGGGAAAATTATAAGGTACGGGGACCCGGGGACCTTACTATTTCATTACAAAAAAGCTTACGGTGGCATACGGCCCCTAGGTCCTCTTCTGGATCCGACAGTGCATCTTGTATACTTAAAATTTAAGCCTAAATTTGGCTCCAAGCCTATATGTCAGAACTGGAGCCTGTTAAGTAAATGGATGTGATTTGAACTTAAATACAAGCTTGTTATTTCTATTTTATGCTAATATAATTGGCTTAACATTAATACACCATGTCAAAACTGCTTGATTATGAGTACGTTTGGGAATATAAGGTTAGTTCAAAAATATCCTAAGAGTATTGTTTTTCGCGAGATTTATATTTCGCAAATGTTTCAAGCGTTATAGTATCTTTGATTGATGTCTGATTTAAACAGTAAAAAGCTTTTGACGTTTGCTTTTAATAATGCATATAATTACCAATTAAGCATAGACTAGACATTGGTAAGAATTTTGTTTACGGATTAGATATACAACAAAGTCAGCCCAACATCGATACACCGTCGTAGCCAGAGAAAGCTGGGGTTTCAGCACCGCTTGACAATTCTTGGCCCTCTCTCTTCAACGTCGCTTGTAAGTCATATGAAATTCTTGTATGCCCCTTTTAGAGCTGGCTTCGGGAACAGTTTCTGTTGCGGAATTTTGTTGTTTGGTGCGTATTTTATTTTTTGTCAAATCCGAGACTCAATGCTGGGTGGGATACTTTACGGATGAGAAGCAGAAACTTTTTAACTGGCTGACCACTGACAAACTTGCTATTACTGTAGTCACCCGAACAAGAACGGTGGCGTAATTGATACTTATCTCGACTCTCTAGAGAATACTTGCACCTTCCTTCGCTATTCGGTTCCGGTCTGTTATTTATTTCTCAATCCAGTTCTAGTTATTTGGGTCGGACGCGCAGGCTCGTAGCCAGCTCACCTTGCTAGGGAGGGGGGCTAAAAAATTTTCAGGAGGGGCATTTAAAGGGTTTCAATGTGATTTACAAGCAAGGTCGAAAATCTTCTAGGGGGCTAAAATTTTTCAAAAGGGGCTGAGCCCCCCTCGTTCCCCCCTTGGATACGGGCCCGCGTACACGTTCAACTTATGCCAACTATTTTTACCGTCTAAGTCCATTACTTTTTCAATATACTTTGATGACGTGAATATACTCCTATAAATAGAGGTAACATTATTCTTTGAGTAATAACTTATATTCTACACCAAACTTAATTTTGATCCAGGAATAGGAAGCAGTTACGCAATTTAGGGTAATTGACAATTATGGACTTATTAGTACTTTTGGACTGTATCCATTTATGGACTCCAATTACGTAAATAGGTTGCAATTGATTTAGACTCAGAATAGGGACCCCCGGGACTCTTTTACCACATCCTCCTTGTCTCATTTGAATCACTACAGTAAGAACTTCCATTTAACAACTCTGACCCTAAACTTGGTTAACGTTGGGACACGGTGCCTAATCGACTTGTACTGGTGAAAGAAGCTGACTTTTGGTTCAATTTTTGTCATTGCTTATGTTATAAGCAGCTGTCATTTTTACGCACTGGTGTTATGTTCGCTTGTTTGCGGATTATAACAAGTATCATTGTACGAAAAACCTAAAAGACAACGCTATTTTGTTGTATCAGCTGTGCAGTTTTAATATTTTACATTTAAGCGAACAAACTGCTTTAAAATTTCACAAAAAAATCTTTGTGAATCATTAGTATGACAACTGTATTTTTAAATATTGAAATGACGCAGCCCTAACTCCTAATAGCGGTTGGGCCCAATGTAAAGATCAGCGGCGGAACGTTTTTCAGCAGAATTGCAATGCAATAAGCTTAAGCTATGAGTAATTTTTTGATCAGTCTTCGGCTTAGGTTTAAGTGTGTGCGCATTCTTTCGCTTAGACTTAGCAATATGTTTATACTACAATTACGGCCCTGTTATATTTTTAGCGGCGGTATGCAGAATAAACCGTAAACTGCTGTTTGATAAAGTAATATAGGATTCTCTAAAACATACGTCATAGTTCAGATTTGAAATATTTGATAGCCCGATGATTGGACCATAACTAAAAATCATTGGATCTGGAGGAGGTTAGCGAGTTTTTCAGGAGCCTTAAATGAAGAAAAATTTAGAAGAATTATGTTGATGTTGAATTTGCTAGTTCTAACAATAAACTACATGGTGTTTATTAATTGGTTCTGTATTTTTTGAGCAATATCGACAGTCAAACCTTCCAGATTTGTCTCAAACAAACTCAAAATATCGCACAACAACAGAAATTCCAAAAATTCCATTACGGACATTACCGGAAGTTCGGACAAAAACTTTACCGGAACCGGATTCACCGTGTTCCCCTGTTCATAAATGTCGCGCTACGCTTTACACAGCTCGTAGAATGCTCTTTATTGATTTTTGCATTTACAAGTCAAGATTTTAAAGCCATTATTGCAGGACCTTAGTCGGGGGGAGCAGGGTAATCTGCCCCTCCTGGAAGAATTTTCGACATCTCCCCTAGATAATTTTCAACCTTGCATATAGGTCATTGAATATCATTGTATGCCGCTTTCGAAAAATTTTTTAACCCCCTAGCAATGTGAGCTGTCTACCGGCCTGTATTTTTGGCGTTTAGTTTTACAATTTAGGAATTTAAACTATAAAGCGTTAGCTGCTTATATATATATAAATATTGTTTCTTATCATCATATGTTTTGCATGCTGTGTAGACTGCGTTGTGTTTGGCTGGTTTGTTTGTTGTTTATGCCGTACCTTTCGTTGAAGAAAGATGGTTTGCTGGTTTGTATATATAAGATCTTTCGGAAGATTAAAGTGTGATGGCAAACATGCTAATTTGTAACACTTGTGAATATTTTAAATTTGCCCAAAACGGGTTTCAAAACTTTAGAATTTCACAACTCAAAACCAATCCTCCATCAACGAAAAATAGTAAATACGCATACGCCACTGACCGATAACCAATTAGCGTTGGTTTTTACATCACTGTTGCTCAGCTTAATTTCAAAAGTTGCCATTTGGCCAATGCCAAAGTGTTATTTGCTTATATCAGAAATCAATTTTTGCACATATATAGACATTAAAGCGTTCTGTTCAAAAGAATTGTCAGTGCGTCATAAGTCATTCGATGCTGAACTCAAACCTCATACGCTATGCAATGTGTATAAAGCAATCTGGCAAACATCTACTATCGGATCCAGAGTGGAGTGGGAGGGATGCGCCACCTATCCGAAGTTTTGTTGAGACAAAATGGTGAGGTCCCTAGCTTACAATTTTTCAAACATAAAATTTTTTCACGATAAATCATAAAAGTCCCTCCTACCTTACAATTTTTCGTCTTCAGTAAAATTGGTACATATACAGCATACAGTAACAATTGTGCTTCGTATCATTTGCCAGCCCCGGTCTTTCCGTCAGAAATTTCTGATTTCACCGCTGCAAATACCTACAAAAATTTTTTAAGTATACTTTCAAACCGTTCACTTTGGGCAAAATTTACAATATCACTGAAAAAACAAAGCTAGAATTTCAGTTTGGGTGGGTATTTGAAAAACTCGTAATGACTTCAACACAAGATTTAGAAAACACGCCGCAAAATCGGTGCCAGAATATAACAAAAAATGAACAATAATTAACAAAACCAGATAAATATTAAAGGGCGTTAAGTGATTGAATAATAAACAAGAAATAGTCAACTGTCCCGGTGTTAAAATTTGCGGGTTTTTGCAGTCCTAAAATCGTTCCAAAACTAATAGATGCTGTGGCTGTTAAGTGACACGTCATCCTTTCCCCCAGTTTTAATTGGTCTACGTGTTGAGCCACGTTAGCTTAACATTTGTGTCACGTAGTCAGCGCCAGAGCAGCCGCGCTCCCATACCCCCAGGGGCCACTCGACCCACGGGCGTTCGCAGAAAATTATATTTGGGTGGCGCCGAATAATTCTGGGGGCCACTACCATTGCAATCCAAGATAGTTTACTTTTAGACCAAGTTTATTTGTGGGTACCAACCAAATTTGTGGGGGGCGGTTTCCTAATGGCCCAGTAGGGATGCCTTTGCCCCACCCTAACCGGCTGGAACAAAAACTTACGAAGTTTTAAAATGCGTCTGGCTTCTCGCTTGCGAGAGTCGGAGCCCCCACCCTGGAGTTTGGGTGGAGCTCCTACCGCTGTCTCACCCGGCACTGCACGTCGTTGTTTTTGCACCATTCGCATACACCAAGCCAGCTTAATATTTTCGAAAGCTGACGAGTAAACAAGTTTCTAAAAACTGACGTATTAAACCCGAGTTGAGCTCCCACTTCGGGTTAGTCGCTGGTGCCTTACGAACTTTTTGACCTCAAGGATGCATAAGGTAAAGTACTCTAAAGTCTACTAAAAGTGCTTTTTTTCTTGTTTCTCCAGAAATATCAAGACGGACTAAATCTTCTTCAGTCCTGTTTTTGAATACGATCTGTAGTTGACACCGAATATTGATTGAGAATCATGACCTGGTTTACCTAAACGGACTATTAATTATTTCTCGCTTGCAGTTACATTTATCGCGATAAACCGGACTTTAACCAAAATTTGCCAAGTTGACCTCGACCAGGACAATCGGTAGCAGTCACTTGTCAATTTTAAATTTAACGGAACCGTTGAACCAAAATAGTGCCAGAAAATATGACTGTGGTCAAGTTTTTGTTTTATATGTTAAGCAGTCTACGCTTCTGCGTGAAAGATATCAAATAGTCGCACCGTTAAACGTTTGTTTACGCTTAATACGAAATGAGCAAAAGGTTGAGTTTTAACCGTCGTGGACCGTCGAGACAGTATCGCTCAAGTGTTGCTCGTAACTCGTATCGTAAGGTGAATAATTTTCTGGTTTTGTTCACTGATTTTCCACTGTTCGAATCGGAAGTAAATTTTGTCGGAAACGGAATCGGAATTGGAATTAAATTTTTTTGTCGGAATCGGAATTAAATTTTTTTGTCGGAACCGCAATCGGGAATAGGAATTTAAGTTTTAGTAATTATATCAAAACCTAAAGTGTATGACTTTTGGCTTTTTGTTGCAGTATGTTTGTCTGTATTGTTTACAGTTTCAATAAAAATTGTTTGTATAGCTGACGGTTTTAGCTATCTAGTAACCTGTAAAATTATGATATTAATGAAGGCCTGCCAAATCTAAGAGCAGCCTGTCAATTCTCAAAGCACAGGAACAACTTGGCCTTAAGTTTAAATGCAGTTAAGCATTTTGAACATTTCAAAACTTTAAATATGAAGTGTTATGAGATCATAAATAACAGGACCCAAAATTTTGAATATTAACCAATTCAATGGAGCGTCGTGTTCACTACAGCAAGGATACTGTTGAACCAAATATCGAGCTATATTTGAGAACTATTGGGGCTAACATCACTGCTTGCCGCTATGAAGTAGATGAACCAAATATCGAGCTATATTTGAGAACTATTGGGGCTAACATCACTGCTTGCCGCTATGAAGTAGAATTTTAAATTTAGATTTTATTATTCGTTTAAAGGTAGAGCTTAAAGTTTTCAATTGCAGTCACATTTTGACAATACTTACTAACAAAAACAAACAGATTTGCAAACAAACGAAAAAACAAGCAGAATTTAAGTTCAATCAGCTTAAAAACTCATAACCGAACAATCGGAATTCCGGCATCAGAATAGAAGCCAGTCGGAATGGAATCGGAACCTGAATTTTTTCGAACTTTTAACCGGAATCGGAATTCCGTTGAAACCCTGCTGATTGCAAACCAGGACTGGACTGGATACTGGCTCGCAGCCAAGGGTAGGGGCGGAAAAATTTTACCCCTCTAGAAAATTTTAACTTTGCGCTTGACTGAAAACCCTTGTATAATTTTTCTGAAAAATTTTTAGCCCCTCCCCCTCAGAAAAATGAGGTGACTACGGGACTGGACTGGCTATCTGTCCTTCCGAACAAATGCCCGTTGGTTTGGTTAGAATTTAGGCCACTCAATAAATTGAAAAAATCTTGCTATTGTAATTATTGTTCTAAATAATTTGCGGTGTGTAAATTTATATCAAATTTTAGTGCCAGTCCAGCCCTGTTCAAGCCTAAACGCTAACTGTTTCTATTCCGTAGCCAAGGGGGGCCATATGTACTCAGCCCCTCTGGAAGAATTTTGACACCCCTACAAACTTTTTAACCTTGTCTGTAAGGCAACGAAAACCACTGGCCCGCCTCTGTTTAAAACTTTTTAGCCCCTCCAAGCAAGGTGAGCTGACTACAGGGACGTGTACTGTTTATGTGTATGATTCGTTCAAATGCACCTGTGAACAGCAGCGACGGCGTACCTACAATTTTCGCGTTATATTTTCAAATATTCAAAAATTTATTGTAAGCTTTGTATGAACAATCTGCATCGCAAAAGTTTCAGCACAACAAGGATGGCATTGAGATAGGAATACGTTTGCCCCATTGGTTCGTGTTCCTAGGACCTGCCCCTGTCACACGAATACCAACGCTGTTTAGTAAGTTCGTTCGTGTTCGATCAATCACTGATCGGTTTGCTTGATTGGTCGACCGATCACTGATCGGTTTGCTTGATTGGTCGACCAATTACTGATCAGTTTGCTTGATCGGTTAAATGTAGGCTTTCCGCTAAATATAAGACTCGGATACTCAATTTGATACTGCATCTTACACTTCAGAATGCTTGCATTTTGTTTCCACACCCATGTATTGTGTGTATTATTTCGTTTTTGTGTTTGCATTAAGTATTTTCGATACTATTTTTTTCTATTTTTACCTATTCAAGAATAACAATTAAGACAAACGGGATGCGTTGTCTGGTTTTGTGGACATTTTTTACCAGAATTTGTTCGGTACTTGTACACTTCTCATGCTACAATCCTAATACTAAACATAAGCCCCTAAAATATACCAAGGGTGGATGTTCGCTGGTAACAAAAGGGTGCAACTGCGCAATTTTGCCTAATGAAAACTATACCAGCACTCGTTACACTTTACGGCAAGTATTCTTTAAATGTGTGTAGCAACTATCACCAGTGTGATAGGTATTGTAACTTTCGAACCAGCGATTTCTGAAGGTCCAAATTCAGCACATTTTTCGCATATGATTAGCTCTACTTCTGTACCAGGCTAGTTTGAAAACCTATTACTAACTGATGATATTTGCTATATAAATTTGAAAATATGAACCTTAGTTGTAATATTAATATCTGAAACAATTCGGAAATTGTGGCGCAGAAACTGTACAAATGCCGGTTGTGTTAGTTTCTATGCTTTGTCTCGGTTGAATTTTAATGCAATTAATTGCTTTTAGTCTTCCGAATTTTCAAACGGCGGCAGTTCTCGCAAATCAACACGGTCCAAAACGAACCATGAGCCACAGTTGCCGACGCAGCGTGTACCGCAATGGCTCGATATTTTCAATCCACCCGGTGAAAATTCCGTTTTCGAAGACGGTCGAAACACTGATCTCTATGGAGACATCAACGGGAATTTGGAGTCAATTTCAATTACCAGCGATTTGACCTGCTCGAAGTAAATGTTTGTTGTTTACTGATATCGCTATTATGATACTGTGTTGCATTCATTTGCGACCTGTTTTCTAGCAGGTCTGTAAAATAAACCAGGCTTAGGTTTTAAACTAAATTTATTGCATAGGTTTAGGTTTAGGTTTAGGTTTAGTATTAGAGTTATCCTTAAACTGCCGCTTAGGGTTTAGGCGTATGCGCTAGAGTTACCGCCATGCCCCTGTTAGTTTAATGTTACATTAGTTAACACTGCGATGTTAAGCAAAATGGTTTTAGATTTGTGATCATTAGAATTCAGTAATTCAATCAACTTTAGCCAATTTTTACGCTAAAAACTGGCAATTTTCAGCTGTTGAGACTGAATCACTTGTAATCTGGTGATATCGTTTTGAATTACACTTTTTTGCTAGCATCAGTTTAACGGGTGCGGACGGAATGTTTCTTTTGACAAAGCCATCACTTAAGTGATATATAATTATGTTTGAAGTCTAAAACCAACGTTTAGTCATTAATAGAAAAAATGTCAAATTGGACTGGGTCACTGGCTGCCTGTCATCCTTTGGCTACGCAATCTTCAACAATCTTCACTCCACATCTAATCGATATGAAAGTTTACGTGTCTAGAAATGTATGAATTTTTAATCATTGGATTTTGTAGAAATGGTAACGACCGCTTTCTTGACTGGCTTCCGGGACAGTCATCAGTCAACTACATCTCCAGCGGAGGAACGCTTACTCGTCGAACACCAGGACGACCACTGAAGCAATCAAACGCTGTAGGAACCGGCACCACGACGACAGATTCAGGCGAATTCTTTGCGACTCTTGTTGTTACCGATGTTGACTCTGGCGATGGCGTACATCACGACAACAAGATCTTAGACGATAGTGGCCACAAAGCAAGTAACGAAGACACCGTTGCTGTTTGTGATTGGAATACATCACGACAAAGAGGAAATATTGCAACGACCAATTTGGACGATTTAGAATTTGAAGCTAAATTGGGAAACAGCCATCCTTGGCGGAGCGACTCGAAGCAAAACTCTTCAGCTACGTTGGAACGGTTAAATTTTGACGAAATTCAAGTCAACGATCATTTGGATGGCGATAGCAAGTACAAGCTGTCTTTCAGAAAGGTAGAAACTGATGCTCTAGCGCAATACCAGAATACCATTGATAATGATGGTCGCAAAACGAGCTACATTGCATCTTTGTATCCAGAGAATCGGCTTAATTTCGACTTGCCATCACAACGTTTGGAGCAAGCTTCAGAACAGTCGTTGCTACATAGTTGGCCAACGTTATACGATGACTCCAGCAATGGTGTTTCAAACGGAAACCAACTGGGAAACAAATCATTCGAATTAGATTTGTATCGTACCGTATCGAATCGAGTAAGTTAGCGGACTCAAGCCACTTCGCTACACGAGCCATTTATTAAGCCGCCCTATGGACGTCATAAACCAAACTGGCTTCATCTGTCCCACGAAAGTTTTTTTGGTACACAACAAAACAATTAACTGAATTTGAATGATTTTTGAGGCGGCCTGGAGGGAGGCTATCTCTTCTAAAAGTACTTTGTTTCTCGGGTACCTGGTTCAGAATTATTGACATTTTTGAAATGTTCAATATCCGGCCAAGTCGCATTTGTTCCGGATTCAAGCATAGCAGTCTAGAGTACAAGTTTCTTTTTACGATGTTTAGTTAGAAAATTGGAGGTCACAATTTTGATCCTGAGGAATAGCACCCCCCGGTTTTAATCCGGTCATCCTCCCCCGGTTTTAATCTGGTCATCCCCCACCCCCGGTTTTAATCCGGTCATCCCCCACCCCCTGGTTTTAATCCGGTCATCCCCCACCCCCCGGTTTTATTCCGGTCATCCCCACCCCCCGTTTTGCTCCTGTCATCCCCCACCCACCGGTTTTAATCCGGTCATCCCCCACCCCCAGGATTTTTTAAATCCTATTTTTGACTTTCTTGTAGAAAATGTTTGGCTTAATTTGCAGGTATATTATATATAATATCTAGACGAATAGTATATATGTCCAGTCCACACATGCAAGTACATTTTACTACAAGACTGGCGTGAACCTTTACCTTCTCAGCTGGCTTGCTTTAAATTGAAATAGCAAGCCGTGGACCCGAAAAAGTTTAATGAAGGATATACAGTTTTCACATTCAATCTGCCGAAAAAGGTAAGCTTAATACTTTTGAGGTAAAAATTTCAAAACTAAAAGCAATCAACTTTTACATCCAATTTTAGCTTTGCCTACTCAATATGACGGAAATGAGGCAGTTAATAGCGTTACATAATATTATTTTACTATTTAGGAACGTATTCACGGATCGGAAGAGAACATTGGCACGCGGTAAGTCTAAATAATATACGTGTGAATTCACTTAATGCTTTAGTTTCTTTGTATTAAAATCAATGTATTTCATTGGGGGTCTTCGGTTGTCCCCTATCGGCGTTTGCCCAAAATTGGTTCGATTCTAAAATTTGTTGTGGGTTTCAGTTTCTTTCGAAAGTTTGCTGATTATTTTGCACTGATATCTGAATGTTTATATGATTTTAAGTAGCCAAAAATCCTTTTTGGTTTCCGAAAACATTTTGTCGAAGATTTTCAGAATTTATAACTATGTTTCAAAAGGTGTCTAAAGCAACTTCCACAATACCATGCGTCACACTACACCCTCAAATATCACATGGTGTACGCATGATATTGCGGAATGAGCATAATGCAACGTGCCCACACTTTAATTTGTTCATTCGTGCATGATATATACGTCAAAAAGCGTGTGATACGCTGCGATGAATGAAATTAAGAATAAATAATACAAGTATTTGTAACCACTAAGTATGCTTTTTAATTTTGACGCTCCATTCGTAGCAGGGCTTTAGCAGCGTCCACCCCCCATACAGCCACTTGGGGCCGCGGCCCTACCCCAAACAGGGGCTCGTACCCTAACCAGATTTTAAACAGAAAATTTGAATAATAGTTTGATCGTTTCAAGGGTTCCCACGCCGGAATTTTGGGAGCCTCACCCAAGCCTGAACCGGCGCTAATTGGTAGATCTGGAAGATGTTATGGGGGTTCACAGGTTTGGATCCACGAGACTGAAGTGATACTTTGACGTATATGCTTGACCGACGCTGTTCGAGTCATCAAAGCATATTTCGTTTTATATTTAACAAAATTCTTTTTGCTTAATACGAATGTGTGTTCACGGCACCCAATCAACCCCCCCACGGATCCACCCCTTTTGTTTGACTTCTCAAGTAAATTCGTTTTACATATACCTATCACGGGGGTGCTGCTTCAAATATTAAGGGCTTATTTCAAGTCATTCGACAATGTTTTGTTCATGTTTTGGGGTTTAAAATTATTTTGCTTGAATATCATATCTTAAAATGTTGTTTTTCTTAAAAATTAAAACATCACGTTGCCGCAAAACTTCTGTTACTCGCTGCCTTATGTCAAAAATTTTCAAATGAATGCAACTACAGAGTTTAGTGTTTATTTTAGCAAAGACATGAGATGTAGCTTTGACGGGCGTACCGTGTTTCCGTGGAACTCCAGTAGCGAATTTTTTGCTTACGGTTCCAGGCGTTTGTTAACCCATACTTATAGGCTCATCATTACTCTGAGTACTACACTTAGGAACGTGCTTATACTACTCTTACGCCGCTTTAAAGTATCATTGGCCGCAGACTATAGCTGCTACATAAATAAAACCTATAGTTTTAGCTTTTAGTGCTTATTTTAGTGCCTGCACGACTTGTTTAGTAATTCATCGTTGCAGTGTTTGAGCACATGGCTAACGTTTAAATAGGCTCTTGCCCATGCGCGAATCCATAGAACGGGTCTGAGGACTTTAGCCCCACCTGATCCAAAATATTCAACACGACATGATAATACCGAATTTCATCACAAAACTCAGATGTAAGCGGCATACCATACACTACTACCATATTGAATTTCTGGTTACGAGCGTCGGATTTGCCTGATTTACTAATACTGCGCCTAATTTTGTTATTAGTTTTTGGTGTAAATTGCACTAATTTGATTTGCAGTTATCGCATTATTGCTGTTTCGTGCATGTCACGAACAACGCGTGGAATGGTTTTCGTTTTATTAATATTCATGAGGATTTTAGTTATTTTTACTGCGTTTTTTGCAATATATTTTCACCATAAAAGTGCCGTAGTTTTAAATTACAGTGTTATTTAATTTTGATTTATCTCGTTCTGACATTAGTATTCGGTTACACAAGCCTGTAGCTAGGTCACAGCGCAGGGAACGGGCGAAATATTTTACCCCTGTCCGGAATTGTTTTGCCCCCGCGTATAAATTATAAAAAAACCTTCACGTGCCCCCTGAAAATTAATTTGGACTACAGTAAGATGTACAGCCGCCTACCTGTCCGACTTACAGTATAATACTGATGTTGCCTGTAATGCATCAGGTTAAACGCGAAACGATAATACATATGTCATTGCATGCGCTTGGATCAAGTAAGCAAGTAACGCCATACAGTGGTGGATTCAGCAATTTGTGACGCGGTTGGTAGCGCGATATATAATAGCACAAAAACTCGTGAGCGAAGCAAGCTAGACACCAAAAACAGTTTCAGAACTAAATCTTTGCAGAAAGTTTTGTTTTTTATCTCTTGTCAAGAACACAACCATTGCAATTTCTATGCGTCGATGGTATGCTGCGAGTTTTAGGAGAGGCATACAAGGGTTTTCGTTAACTTACAAGCAAGGTTGAAATAATTGTAGAGAGGCAAATTTTTTCCATCGGGGGCTGGACCCACTGTCACTTTCGGCTTCGTGCCCGGTTGGCAGACATACGTATTTCTTTTAAAATATCGGGAATAACACATGAATGTGTTGTTTCTACGTAATGGACGGAAAAAATTGGGTCAATCAATTATGCTAATTTTACAAAATTTCTACACAGAGTTTAAACACAAAATGGTCGGAATATTTCGTTTTGTTCGTCAAATGATCGTAGTGAGTGTTTCAACTCGACGACAAACATTCATTTTATGCAAAAAGGCCCGCACCCGAATCGGGCCTATGATGTATGTGACGGCTCAGCCCTCATCGAAAACTTTTAGCTCCCCTAAATATTTAGACCCTGCTTGTGAACCATGTAAAACCCCTGCATCTTCTCGGAAATGAGATAAGTTATTTTAAGACAACACGAAACAAAAATATTTTTAATACTTTGATTGACATTTTTAATATCTTAAAATTTTTTCGAATACCAAAATTGGATATATTTTCAATAGTATCCGTTCATACAAACTAAACTTACACTGCAAAAAATGGTGAGTCAAATTGACTCTCTCCGAAATTGGCTCTTCCGGACTACACAAACTGAGTCAAAATTCGGCTCCGCCAGTGTCAAATTCGACTCAGTGAGTCGCTCAGTGAGTCAAATTTGACTCAGGCGGAGTTGAATTTGACTCAATTTGTGTAGGCCGGAGAAGCCTATTTCGGGGAGAGTCAATTTTGACTCAGTTTGTGTAGTTCGGCGAAGCCTATTTCGCTGAGAGTCAATTTTGACTCAGTTTGTGTAGTTCTGCGAAGCCTATTTCGCTAAGAGTCAATTTTGACTCAGTTTGTGTAGTCCGGAGAAGCCTATTTCGGGGAGAGTCAATTTGACTCACCATTTTTTGCAAGTGTAAAACCAACGATGTTGTCTCGACGTATATTTAAATAAGACGAGAACGAAAATTATTTACTCATGTTAAATATAGTTAATTAGCATTAGATGCTCGAATAGAATATAACAATTGAATATGTCCAACCTTGAAGACAATACATAATTTTGTTTGAAACAACAATGAACACCGACTGAACGCGATATTGTTTCGTTTCGCCTTTGAACATTTTCGCAGTTATTGCCAATTAATGGTTGAGACTAATTTTACAAAGTTATTTTTAAATTTCAAAGTTTCAAAGTTATTCACATTTCAAATACGATTTTAATTTTCAATGATCGAGTCTTCAGTTTCTGTGAACTGTTTTTACTGTGCCAAAATTTTCATAAATTTCAATTAAACACGGAGTCACAACCCAGAAAAAACTCTTATTCTCAAATTTGAGTTTTATTCTGGGTTTGAACAATTTTGATTTACTATAAATTAAAATTAACCAGAGAGTCACTCTTGTAAATATCGGATAGAATTGTGCGGTGAAAGTGGTTTAGATAAATGCCAATGTTGTGTGATAAATTGTAGTTTAAACTCTGGCCCTAAATGTCAATGAAACAAAATTGCCCCAATCGTACTCAAAGCATTTCTGCCTCTGGTTATACAACTTTGGACGTTTTATTTGTGTAGAAACACCACGAAAAGTTCCAACGGCTTACATAATTAATATAATTAATTTTTGTACAAAGCCGCATTATCACAGCGATAATTTTTGAAAACAAATGCGTTTAATAAAAATTTCAAAATCGTTTTTGTGTTGCCAACTGAAAAAGCTCCTGAAACTTCGGAATGAAAATTATTAAAAAAGGTTTGACCTCTGTAACTCCGCCTGGTGGCAAAATATTGCCAAACTGTGACCAAGGTGTTAATAGATAAAATTCTTTGTAAACTGATATTGCCTGCGTTTCTGATACCCTACTTAAGTGCTAAGTAATTACTTAACTATTTTCGTTTTTAAAAGCGTACTTAAGTTAAGTTAATACTTTTTTGACTAAATTTGATATATTACAGAGTAACAGTTTAGGTATATTAGCCTTGGCTTAATTAAGATCATACACTCATGGTACCTCCGTAATATAAAGCAAAAATATCTCAGTTTTATTATGACAATGGCCTACATGAGGCCTTTATTAAGTCGATGAATTAAATAATTGGTTTAAAGTATAGCTTAGTGGCCCATATAAAGATCAGGGGCAGAACGATTTTCTGTGGGACTACAAAAGTGTAAGCTTAAGCTTTAGACTAATTTTTTGCGTGGCTTATTCGTAGGCTTAGACATCGGAATATGTTCATTCTTACGCTTAGGCTTAAGCTTAGGCTTAGACTTAGGAATATGCTTATAATACTGCTCCGTCCCTGTTCTTTACAGTGGCCGCTTAAGTAAATGCCTAAGGTAAGATTTCAGAAACCCAACCAATGTATCGACGGCTGTGTATACTAAACAGTCTAGGATTCAAATATTTGGGTTTTATAGTTGCAGTTATATTTTTCAAAAATTGACACCGCCTTTCGACCAGGTGAAAGCAGAAGCTTAATGTGCTTAATCAGGTATAGATTATTTTAGCATTTTTGCCATTATAAATATCACCAAATTGGTGCACGGTTATTTGAGCCGCTGATTTATCGAACTTAGCGTGATTCAAATAACGGTTAAGCGTAATATCCAAACTTTTTGTTCGTTTTCAAATCAATTTTCTATTTTTGAACAGTGTTGCTATTTAAATCCTGTTGACTGTTTATTTATTATTTTACCATTTATTTTCTATCGACGAACAAATATTTGTTTACGTTTAAACTGAACGCAACGAATCAGAATTGATTTTGGGTTCAAATAATGGCTGTAATGTGGTATTTTTGGTATGTTTTTAACAGTGCGCGTGTAGTTTGGTCAGATGGCCGCACTCACATTATAGTGTTAATTTGATAGAATTCAAACGCCTTCACGCATTAAACTGTGGTATTATTTTCTTAAGCCTGACTCTAAAAGCCTTAAGCATTATTTATTATTCGAATCATTAGATGTGATGGGAGAGAGGGGGCTTTTATGATAGAATAAAGCAAGTGACCAGTTCGTATGTTCGTAGTCAGGATTTGGTTTGGGGGTCGTATCGATGAAATTCTTACTAGTGAGGGCGGTGTAATAGTTGTGGTGTGGCCACGTGCGTCACCTGTCCGTCGCCGTACGGCATCATATGCGACTTGCCGTAGAGAGCCAAATGCTAATTCGCGTACGACACCGCACGGTGATGCCCGGAGACGGCCGGCGAAGGATGACATTAATGTCACCAATAAGTATAGAGCCAATCTAACAAAATGCACAAATGTCGGAGACGTGTGATTACAAACAGTAAATAGAAATAACTTGCCAAAACCATAGTAGCCGCTTCAAATAAAAGGTTTAATTTGCGGCGAACCTTGCAATTATTTTACCATCTTTACGCTAGAACACAGCCGTGTCTTGCCTAACGTTGACCGCCACGAAAGCCACACATCGGGGTTCTCTACAAGTTGTAGTTTCAAAACAAAATTTCAGGTTGCGATGTATGGATGAATTACACCTTGTGAAAACGCCCATGCTAGCGAAATTTGAACCAATATTGCTTCTCACCAATCTTAAAATTACGCAGCAAAAAAGTTAATTGGCAATTGTTCCGGTTCGGGCCAGACTGCAAGCGGTGCGCTCCGACGTTATGCGGTCAGGTCCGCGTTTCGCGGTCGGACCACAACCCGCCTAGTATTTTGCTGCGCACGTCCACATCGCTGGTTGCAACCATGTAGTGTTTAGAAAATTTTTTAACATTGGTGAGCGTCACACATGATATTCACAAGTTTTAAAATGCAAACTTAAATTCAATTTCACAATTACATTTTGTATAATTTCAGCAACGACAGTTCATTTATGGCGAAACCAAGTTCGCAGAGCAGCACAAGCAGTCTCCGGTTTTCACGTCATTCAAGTGATAATATTGACGAAGACTTTCAACGTCGCGAAAGACAATACGAAGCAGACTCTGCGTACGAAAAAATCAAACGCGGACCACGGAACAATTTCGACGAGTTGAAAGGGTTTCAAATACGGTAAGATTTTGGTAATTCTGTTGATCGCTCTACTGTGAACTGTATGTTCAGATTGAAACTGAAATTTAAACGCCATTCAACATGCATAATTAACCCGTGGATCGTTAATGTCGGTACCGGCATCTGCAGGCAATACGGCGCAGATGCACGTTCGTGGCATTCCTAAATAATTTTTGTGGGTCCACATATGGCCACCTTTTTCTACCACCAGAGTAGCCGATTTGTTAAGCCTAAAGCTAAAATTATTTTCAATTATTGACGCTGTATCCCTTAGTGTGACGCTATGCTTGTCGTACGGCGACAAACGTTGCCGTCCGTCGTCGTACGGCACTTGTGGTATCGTACACGACTAATGAACGTGCGGCCCATGTTACTTTAAGGGGCGTCCAGGTTTCTGGTGTGTCCATAAAACAGTAAGTTTAGATTCTAGATTACATTTTTTTGCTTAGGCTTAGGAACACATTTTTGCAACGCTTAGGCTTAGAAATACGCTTAATCTACTGTTACGCCGCTTAAAGTAACATTGGCCGAACGTGCAATACCGCAAGGTAACAAACAGCTACGGGCGGCGAGCGACGCACAGCGACGGAGAATAATAAAATTTTAAAAAATTATAACTCCACCTTTTAGACAAAAGTGTTAAATCTGATATTATTATTATTTTAAAAATACTGTCTTTGCTATTTGATCGCTGTTCAGTTGGGGTAATATCTGCGTTTGAACTTACGCAATCGCTGTGAATACAGCCAATTTTGTATTCAATTTTAAACGAAATACCAAGAATTGGAATCGCGCAATTTAGAACAGAATATTTGCATTGTCAAAATTTGTACTAAGTACTCAACGAAGCGTTCAAATGATAGCTGATATGAGAACAATATCTACTATGTTTGTTACAACAGTCTCGAGATATATACGTTCCGATATGTGTACAAAATGTTATTGAACACAGTGTTTATACTGCCAAGAGTGGGTCATCATTGCAGTCTGACTGTCTGACAACAGTATGCAACAGGGGTACTGTAGTGACCCGAATAAGAGGAGGATAATAAGAGGGGGTCCCCGTTTTGAGTCGAAGTCAATAGATGTCCGTATTCCTAATAAGTGTCCGTAAGCGGATAGAGTCCCTAAACCCTAATTAGAGTCCATAAATGTCAATTATGCCTAATTGTAGCGCATAAATGACTCCGCGACCAGATAAAGTTGAGTTCCAAATTTTAAAGCGTACTTAAGTTTTGATAGTACATTTCTAAGTATAGCATTGCATTATCGCTGAAGCAAATGACACAAGACAATTAAACGTTTAATTGAACGGATAGTTGCAATACCGGATATATATCAGTGACGAAGGGCGGGTTAAAAATAAATAACAGTCCGTAACCGAATTACAGGGGGTACCCTCTGGAGAGGCCAAATAAATATCAGTCCCCCGTTTTATTCGGGTCACTACAGTACAGTATATTCTGTGTTGAAAACATTGCATCCGACTCTTAGGTTCGTATTTTCAAATATCTGCAGCAGTAATCGCCAGTTGGTATTAGGTCCTGTAACTTCCGAACCAGTAAATTTTCAAGTTCGATATTCAGCACATTTTTCGCATTTGACTAGAAGGTTGTTAATTTGAAAACCTATCGCTAACTGGTAATAGTAGCTAAACGCATTTCAGAATAGATGCCTTGATTTTAAGTTCATTTGAAAACCTATCGCTAACTGGTAATAGTAGCTAAGCGCATTTCAGAATAGATTCCTTGATTTTTAGTTCATTTGAAAACCTATTACTAACTGGTAATAATAGCTAAGCGCATTTCAAAATAGATTCTTTGATTTTTTTTAGTTCATTTGAAAACCTATTACTAACTGGTGAAAGTAGCTAAGCGCATTTCAGAATAGATTCCTTGATTTTTAGTTCATTTGAAAACCTATTACTAACTGGTGAAAGTAGCTAAGCGCATTTCAGAATAGATTCCTTGATTTTAAGTTCATTTGAAAACCTATCGCTAACTGGTAATAGTAGCTAAGCGCATTTCAGAATAGATTCCTTGATTTTTAGTTCATTTGAAAACCTATTACTAACTGGTAATAATAGCTAAGCGCATTTCAAAATAGATTCTTTGATTTTTTTTAGTTCATTTGAAAACCTATTACTAACTGGTGAAAGTAGCTAAGCGCATTTCAGAATAGATTCCTTGATTTTTAGTTCATTTGAAAACCTATTACTAACTGGTGAAAGTAGCTAAACGCATTTCAGAATAGATGCCTTGATTTTAAGTTCATTTGAAAACCTATCGCTAACTGGTAATAGTAGCTAAGCGCATTTCAGAATAGATTCCTTGATTTTTAGTTCATTTGAAAACCTATTACTAACTGGTAATAATAGCTAAGCGCATTTCAAAATAGATTCTTTGATTTTTTTTAGTTCATTTGAAAACCTATTACTAACTGGTGAAAGTAGCTAAGCGCATTTCAGAATAGATTCCTTGATTTTTAGTTCATTTGAAAACCTATTACTAACTGGTGAAAGTAGCTAAGCGCATTTCAGAATAGATTCCTTGATTTTAAGTTCATTTGAAAACCTATCGCTAACTGGTAATAGTAGCTAAGCGCATTTCAGAATAGATTCCTTGATTTTTAGTTCATTTGAAAACCTATTACTAACTGGTAATAATAGCTAAGCGCATTTCAAAATAGATTCTTTGATTTTTTTTAGTTCATTTGAAAACCTATTACTAACTGGTGAAAGTAGCTAAGCGCATTTCAGAATAGATTCCTTGATTTTTAGTTCATTTGAAAACCTATTACTAACTGGTGAAAGTAGCTAAACGCATTTCAGAATAGATGCCTTGATTTTAAGTTCATTTGAAAACCTATCGCTAACTGGTAATAGTAGCTAAGCGCATTTCAGAATAGATTCCTTGATTTTTAGTTCATTTGAAAACCTATTACTAACTGGTAATAATAGCTAAGCGCATTTCAAAATAGATTCTTTGATTTTTTTTAGTTCATTTGAAAACCTATTACTAACTGGTGAAAGTAGCTAAGCGCATTTCAGAATAGATTCCTTGATTTTTAGTTCATTTGAAAACCTATTACTAACTGGTGAAAGTAGCTAAGCGCATTTCAGAATAGATTCCTTGATTTTTAGTTCATTTGAAAACCTATTACTAACTGGTAATAATAGCTAAGCGCATTTCAAAATAGATTCTTTGATTTTTTTAGTTCATTTGAAAACCTATTACTAACTGGTGAAAGTAGCTAAGCGCATTTCAGAATAGATTCCTTGATTTTTAGTTCATTTGAAAACCTATTACTAACTGGTGAAAGTAGCTAAGCGCATTTCAGAATAGATTCCTTGATTTTTAGTTCATTTGAAAACCTATTACTAACTGGTAATAATAGCTAAGCGCATTTCAAAATAGATTCTTTGATTTTTTTTAGTTCATTTGAAAACCTATTACTAACTGGTGAAAGTAGCTAAGCGCATTTCAGAATAGATACCTTGATTTTTAGCTCATAAAGTCGTAGCAGTCTTTGCTATTTAAATGAAATATTAAATTTCAAAGCTGACGTTAACTTTATCATCATCGTCATCATTTTTGTGCAAAAAGTATCGTATTTCCAACAGAAAAGCCTCAGATTTACCGACGCATATTCGATCAGCAACAAATGATCAGCTTTCGTCAAAATTTAATCAGTGTTCGCAGTGAATTTTGGTTTCAGTATGAATCATATTATCAACGTCGTCTACGACGCGATTTATCCGAACTCAAAATTTTTGGGGGGATACAAAAGACTGTATTTTTGGCAGGCTTTAAAATAATCTTCTCGATCCTGGAGTCTAACAAATCTTCATTTTTACATAAATTCATTCTCTCCCAAGGTGTAATTCTACTGCTATACCAAGACATTTTATCACATTCAACGCTGTAACAATCTTTGATAAGTTTTATGCAAAATTAATGGCCCATGATACTTTAAGGGGCGTCCAGATTTCTGGTGGGTCTATAAAAGAGTACGTTTAGATTCTAGATTGCATGTTTTTTGCTTAGGCTTAGGCTTAGGCTTACGCTTAGGAACACATTCTTGCAACGCTTAGGCTTAGGCTTAAGAATACGCTTAATCTACGGTCACGCCCTTTAAAGTAACATTGGCCAAATTAATGGTACGCCAATAAGTCGATTTTCGCATATTATCACTTTCAAGGGCACACAGGGGTCCGGGCCTTAGAAATTAATTACTGTAACATAAAGACATTGTCTCCTCAAACATAGTTGACAATTTGCTAATTTTGTCGCTAATATTTTAGTCTATTTTGCAATCGTTGCAGACACCGTCAAATGGTGAGTACTCAGGATCGTACCTCGACAGGAAATCCAATGATGTAACAGAAATTTTGGTCGACTTGTGTAAGCTTGACGGTTATTCTAAAGCTTGTTAAGTCTACAAAAATTGCAGGAAGTATATAATATCTCCTTTGTCTGTCCTATTGAAAACACTCCTGCCCTTCAATCGTTATTCCTCGGTACACCACTGATCACGTTGTGATGTACTTATATTTCATACAACGTGGTGATTCCACGCTGCGTGATTTTGAATCACAAAATAAAAATAATATTTTCACAGATTTTATTTTAAATGCTTTGTGATAAAAAAACTTTTTCACTTTTGTTGGCCTCGCGATGACAAAGAATTGTTTAATTTTATAACTAGCAAAACCGACAAGTGGTGAGACTAACTTCAAAAAAAGCGACAAAGGCGAGTTGTGTTTGAAATCATATGTATTTAAGTTTCAAAATTGTAGGCAATTTCTTTCTGTGATTTTATTAAGCTTGATTTCATGTTCAAAACTTGTCGTATACATGGTTTAATTTATTTTTTAGTACAGAAAGTGAATTAGATGCTTGCATATATGTCTTACTTTAAAATCCCAGCTGTCCGATTTGTCAACGATGTCTAAGATTTGAGCTATAAATGTTAATGCAGGTTGCACATGGCAGTGGCTTGGCGACTGCGGCCTTTCCTCCAGCTGATTTTGTAAAGGAATCTACTACGATAAATCGTTACCCGACAAATTGTTGCCAACGTTGGTATAAAACCAGTTAATAAATCTAAGCATAATCCCAGGCTTCATCCTACGCCTAAAGTATAATGATAGGCGACGAATTGTCGAATCGATGAAATTTGGGATTACAAGTTGTTGGGCAACGAGTTGTCGGCGTCGAATCGTTGTGATACTATTGTGAGGTGCTGTAGATGACTTATAAATTTTATAGAATTTCTACTTGCACGTATTTTTGCTCAAACCCTCCTAGCACTGGTAAAAATGCTGTAACGGTAATTACATGTGTTACATGGATTTACTTAAGCAGTGAGTTCAAACAGTGGCAGTATGACACCACTAAGAAGTATTGTTCACTCTATATACCTACATATATAAGAATTGTTTGACAAACCCAGAAGGCTTCTGCCGTACCTACTTACACATAACTGCCTGTGCCGATGTCGCTAGAATTTGTTCGCTAATTTAATGTTTAGCATGAAATATAAAGTAATATTTCAATATTACCATTCACTTGCTTAAAAGTTTCAATATCTATATTCAACTGGCGTTAGGTGCTACACAGCACATCTCGCAGAATGTTGAAGTTGATATCAAATGAAACAGTAAGTTTGAAAGTTTACAGTTGTGGATTTATGCTAATTATTCGACATAGCAAGGTTCCTACCTTACAATTTTTGCGTTTCATAACATTTGCCAGCCCGGCGAACCTTTCCCCCCGGTCAAAAATTTTTTGGATCCGCCTCTGGCGTAGGTTACATTCCGGCCTTTGCGTGTGATTTTATATCTTGAAAAAGGTGCGTTTTTCGACTTTGTTCAAAAATTTCGGGATGATATATCCCGTTATTCTCCGTTGAGTACACCCCCGCATCCACCCACCCTGTGTGATACATTTGTCCATCGGGTCATAAATATAACACAACAAACTGTCTAACGGTGTGTTTTCGATTCCATGCTGCGCAAATATAAAAGGAAAACGTTGAAAAATTTTCAATTTTTGCATTCACAATATTCGTTCCCATGAATTGCAGACTGCACTTGCAGTGTGTGCAAGTGTTATTCTTGCATTAATAACTAAAATGCGCCGTAAAGTATATGAACATCTTGCAAGTTGCAACTGCATATTTTTATAAATGAGTTTCCTCATGTATTAACAGCCAACGCAGTACTTCTTGTAACATTCCATACTCACAACGACGCCGAGGTTTGATGCTGTGAAGGAATGTAGTGTAAATTGTTTTTTTTTGAAATTTTAAACATTTAAATAGTTTTGGTTTAATGTCTGGACATTTTAAGGTGGTTACGCATATTCGTCAAAGTTCAATCTAATGATCTTGAATTAATTTCGTTTTGTTAAGTCTAAGCCTAATCCTAAGCCTATATTATGCCAAAATTAGAAAATTTAGAAAACTGTGGTGGAAAAGTATACAAGAGTCGTGGTTTTGGTGTTGTTTTGATATTTGACAGTTTAACCAAATGAAATTTCGTATTTTTGAAAATTGTGAGCATTGATGGTGTTGTGTATTTGATACGCTCGTATTTATGAATACGATAAATTTATTTGAAATGTGGATTAGCGGCGGATCCGGAAATTTCCACCGGCAAATGTTATGCAGCGCAATTTTTACTGTATGCTGCGCAAAATTGTAAGATAGAGGAACCTAATCATTTTATCAGCAAAAAATTAATGAGTAGAAAAATTGTAAGGTAGGGCTTAGTGATGTGCACTGAAGATTGCATACCACTATTTTTTTGTTTTATTCAATATGCGATCGGAGAATTTGAATTTATCAAAACGAAACAGTGGATTCCAATTGGTTAAATACCTGCTATAAATATGATAATTGCCAATCCAAAATCCTGCTTATATTAATCGATACGCTCAAATCCAGACTACTGATTATAGTCAAGAACGACAACCTTGGTTCTGAAAAATTGATATTAACCCTTTCTCACACGAATGATTTCAATTTCATATGAGATGCAAGTTCAAGGAAAGATTCGATTAGTCTCTCGGGTGGGAAGCGTTTACGATGACCACTCAGCTATTGGAGCTTGACGATCGAGCCCGATTGAACTCTCACGTCTTGTGGAGGTTTTGCACTGCACATATGTGTTAGAATTGTTAAACACTACTCACAGTGTCTGTGTTGCTTATATACTTGTATTTAGTTGCTCATAGTATACTCTTTGAGTGAAAGGGTTAAACCATGGTATCGTTCTGCACACTTAACGAAGTGACAACTGTTATGCATTCTCACTCAAGCATTACAAAGGGAAGAGTGGGGTGATGCGTTTTCTCTCGAGAAAACGAAGAAAAGCCCCCCTCAAAAACGCTTACATGAAGTGGTTCCATACCTTGTTTTGCATTTAAGGACAAAATTAAGTGCGGCTAACAAAAGTGCTTGATGCTTCTGTCGCATACCGCAGCAATTCTCTATGCACAGTTTGCAGTGAAATATTAAACGATATAAAGTGTTTGTAAATGCAAATTTATTTGTTTCTGGCTCTTTGCTTTCTGGTTAATGCAGTCCCGTAGCCAGCTCACCTTGCTAGTGGGGTGCTAAGAACTTTTCAGTAGAGACATTCAAGGCTTTTTTAATGACTTGCAAGCAAGGTTGAAAAAAGTTTCTAGGGTGAGCCAAAATATTTCCAGGGGGGCTGAGACCACCCCGGCCCGTTTTTTGGGTACAGACCCGGGTTAATGTTGTGCTTTGGGCATCAGTTTTAGTAATTTTCATTACCAACGTTTTAATTTGTAGTTGACGGGCGAGTTGAAACGCTTATTGCATTTCAGTTCGTTCTAAGTTATCTAAAATTTAAGTACAGTTACAGATCGTAGTGGAGGGCCCACACCTTCCAGGTGCCCGTGACAAGGGTTTCGTAATGGAAAATTTGAACCGGTAAGCATATTTTGACCAACGTTTTTTCATCAACCATTTTTGTAGTTACCGCAACACGAATCGGCTTCAGGCCCTGATTACGTCATGATCCACGCCTGCCAGACCAGGCAACGTTTGGTGGCAGCCGGTGCTAAAGCTGGTTACGGGCCCATGTGAGCTTTTGACAGTTACAGGATGCGTGGCTAAAACTGAGTGCGTTCCGTTGACTTACATTAATTGGACATGCTTAAAATTAAAACTGTAGGAACAACTAAGGTTTTTAAGAAGCAGGGATTATGCGAACGGCTGTTTATCTCATTTCTAAAATGCCATAGAAAATACGGCTTTATTTTAACTCGTTGGTTCCAGTCCAATAGCTAGCTCAACATGCTAAGCGATGGCTAAAAACGTTTCACGGGTATCATGAAAATATTTATCGATTTATAAACGATGGACCACATACGCGGGCCACAATACATAATAGCGGTCGAAAACTCGCAAGCGAAGCGAGCGACAAGTCAAATAAACGTCAGTAAGGCAATGTTCAACTTGAATTGCACCGAAGGCACAAAATTTGTTCGCATCGCATGCGAGGAACGGTTTCGTCGAGAGCACCCAGCCGCCACCGGGGGGGGGGGGGGGTAAGGTGAGTGGGGAGGCGCGGCGCGGCAAAAAATGTTCGTTCGGCATATAATTTGTCATAGTTTAACACTTGAATCTCGTAGAAGTACCTATATTTATTTATTTTCGACCACAAATACACGACTAAACGTCCACGCTATCGATATAAATTGAAATAAAATGTTTTCCATAATTAACGAAGGTTATTTGCTACATTTTGTTGTTGGCAGATCGAAATATCTGCATTTAAATTAAATATCTGCATGTAAATTTTGCAGTGCGATTTTCGCTTCACCGTTGTAATAGTTGTCGTGCGTTTGTTCTACTCGTGATCACTGATCGTTGTAAGGGGGCCAGCCAGGCCTAAACTGCCCCACCAATAGGATCACACTATTGGTGTTAAGATTCAGTGCTACAATGACGTTTAGCTTCTCTCTCGTTTCGCTCAGGGCTTTTTTCCGTTTATATAGCACGTGTCCCCGGCAGAAGTTTCCGAATTTTGCCACTGTTCGTGATCATGACTTTTGTTTCGTTTTGCATTACATACGACTCTCGCTGTTATGAGAGAGAGAGAGAGAAAGAAAGAAAGAAAGAGAGAAAGAGAGAGGGTTTATCGAATAGATTTTTCGATAACAGAAAAAATTTCGTTTCCAAAAATTTTCCACACAAAATTGACTGTCAAAATATAACGTCGAATATTACGCTCTGGAACGCTGAGTATTTTTGCGTGTTAGGCATGCGGATGTGATTTTGTACTCGTTCAGGGTCGTATACAAGTTAATCAGTATGGAGGATACACTCCTCAGCCAAATTTCTACTGTGCCAGTAGAACGCCAACCTGACAAGCTTTAGATTAATAACCTCTTGGTTTCACTGGAGTCGAAAAAATGAATTCAGCTTTCTCGAAATGAAATTCTACCTATGCCCCTGTACACGATTGTATGAAAATGCAAATGCAGCAACGTTTCTGAAATTGTCGTAGACTACGCTACTGTTGTGGCAGTACACCAATGTCAAACTATGTGTCAACTTTCGCGTTTCCTTTTTTCTAAATCGAAATTCTTTTTCGTTTTTCCTTGCGTCGCTCAAACGGCGCCGCTGCGTCGGTCTGGGACGCTATGTAGTATCATGGACGTCTACAAAGAGAGGAATAGGGGCGATATATCCAGTGGAAAAATTTCGGGACACAAGAATACCGTTATTAATATGCTTTAGAACAGTGGCGGATCCAGGAGCTCAAAATGGGGGGGGGGGCAAAATTTGACAGGTAATAAAGTTACTTTTGACCCACACACAAACCACGAACTAATGTCACAAAATTGCTATATAATTTTTGTCGAGATGCTGTTGGGGGAGCCACGGCCGGGGTGGCCTCCCCCATGGATCCGCCATTGCTTTAGAATATTACTTTGTGAGCCTTAGAGGTCGGAAAAACATTTTCGTATTCATCAGGATGTACAGTCGCGGACTTGAAATCGTCCGCTTCGTGTAGCAGGCGCCGCTTAAACAATTAATCAGTATTAAACTTCTTTAGGCAGTATTGTGTATATTTGGGCCGCATTGAAAAGTGGCTTTGTTTACTACATCCGCTGCGTTATTAATGTGAATTGGAATTTTTAGTTTAAAATTTAAGTTGTTATAGACTAATGTTAAATGTCTATCTCTGTACTATCGTTTAATTGTCACGTTGAGTTGGTGAAGGAATTGTTTGAGCCAATCGTATTATAGACAGTGAGGAATTGTTTGAGCCAATCGTATTATAGACAGTGAGGAATTGTTTGAGCCAATCGTATTATAGACAGTGAGGAATTGTTTGAGCCAATCGTATTATAGACAGTGGCGGATCCAAGGTTTGCCGGCAGGTTAGGATGCTTTGTTTGGTGTTTAAATTTTACAGACTTTATAAGCGTGTTTAGCAAATATTTAGACACTTTAAGGTTTAGGAACAGGGTCGATGACGCAACATATTTTGAAGTTGTGTTGCAGTTTTACGCCATGATTTTCACCTGCATTTGCTATATAACATATTTTGAGCTTCAGATAAATCATTTGCAGCGAAAATTTTTAGGCGAAGGACTGGCTCTGGACATATCCCTACGTCCGCTACGGCATGATTTTAACCTGCATTTGCTATAAAACACATTTTGAGCTTAAATCATTTGCAATGAAAATTTTTTAGGCGAAGGACTCGCTCTGGACATATCCCTGCGTCCGCTGTATCCGCCCACTGGTTGTTGATCTGAAGCGGCTGTGCTCGAAATATTTGACGGCTTAATTTTAAGCAACATCTTGCCAATATAGTGAACCATACTCCTGTGTATTCTAAATTAAGCTGTATATGGTGACAAAGACAGATTTTAAAGGCGTACGAGTTAGGATTTAATACTAAAATTGCGTCTGGCTTCTAGCTCGCTTCCTTTGTTAATTTATAATCGGCTAAAATGTAATTTTCAATTTGTTTTCGTTTAATTTTTACACGATGAGTTGATGAAACAAGGAATTGCTATTTCCAATTATTCGTGTTGCAGAACTGAAACGGCTTCGTTGGGAACTCCAGGTATGTGCAAGAAGTTCCAGTTCTTGCCCCTGAATTCCTTGAGATATTTATTATATAGGCAGGGATATAGAGTAGAAAGACTGGACAGTTTGTGCAACTTTCTTCGCCTGGATTATCTCGGGTTCTTGCGCACGCCAAAGCCATATTTTGGCGGCGCCCAACAACAGTTGTGTTTCAATTATTTGGCCCATGTAAAGGCCAGGTGTCAGAACGTTTTTCTGTATGACTGCGGTAGAGTAAGTTTAATCTTTAGACTAATCTTGTTGCTTAGACTTCGGCTTAGGTATAAGCTCATTTTTTCGCTTAGGCTTTACATTAGTAATATGCTTACACTACTGTTACCTCCCTATTCTAGACATTGGCCAAATATTTTGCAGTTTAATAAATTTTAAACAACTTTCATCATCATAATAATGCATGATAGGTACTTCTAACTACATATATGATGCGTTGAGTTCAAATTTATAGCTTTAAAATTTCGTTAACTGGGGGCAGGGGTCGACCAATCTCAGATCCCTCCGAGAAATCCTTTATCCATCACATTCGCGCTTCACAACCATCTCTTGATATGTTCTTTACGCCTTCTGCGAGCAATTCCTGGCTGAAGCCCTGTATATCAAACCAAACAAAACAGGTACAAAAGCATTTGTGCCGCCTGTAAAAGCTCTGAGTCACGACGTTTTCTCTCCAAAAATGACAAATTGATTTCTTCCAAGCATATTTTTGCTGCATTTTTTAGTTTGTATTTTAAGTGTAAGCGTTGTAAGCAGTAATGATTTATAAATAAATTTCGAAATTTTATAATGTTTTGAATATAAGCTGTAGGTAGTGAGTGTCAAGGACAACCTCGTAAGAGATCTTAGTGTACTGCCCACTCAAATGATTGATGGATTAAGGTAAGCTAAGCTTACGGTCATGTGCGCCGACGGGGGTTGCGCGAGGAGTAAACTTAGCTTACGATTATTTGCGTCGGGGGGATTTGCGACGAGTGCAGTTGGACCAACTTGGTGTTCTGGATCTCCTATGCACTTTTATATAGGTAGCTGTAAATTATAAAACTAGAAAAATTGCTAGTACAGCATTTTGCCAGCTGATTTAATATTTCCTTCCCTACACCCATCTGCACTCTGCTTGACCTAACCCAATATTCAGGCGGCACCCATGTTTATTGTTTCCTGTATATGACAACGCGAATCAAGACTGATTCGTGTTCATGTTCTTTTTATTCTAAAATTATAAAACTTTAATTGATCTGTTTTGTGTCATATTTAGCTACACCTAAAAGCTGTTTGATTTACCTTTTTTCAGGGTTCCAACCGGAACTTAATTTGTTGGGATCGGAATCGGTAATTGGAATTGATTTTGTTCGTCGGAACCGGAATCGGAATATTTAGATTTAAATGTGTTTTATGATTTTGTTAATTTTTAGTCGTAAGACCAAATTGATTTTATTTCACAGTTTACACAGTATTTTCTCAGTGTAAGTTTTCAGTGGCATAGTACAATTCTTGAAATCAGGTGGTTTTACCATTCATTTTGTGTCTTTTTAATTGCCTATAAATAAGAAGGAACATAAGTTTACATTATGAAATAATTTTGGTGGAAAAACACACGTCACCGAAATTACCGGAATTGCGGTATCGGAATCACACACCGTCGGAATTCGAATCGAACTGCAAATTTTGTCGGAATTTCAGCCGGAATCGTAATTCTGTTGGAACTCTGCAATCTTTCATAATTCAATTGATCAAACATTTCATAGAATTCAAGCCAACTTGAAATTCATAAGCAACGCCTTTTTCATTGAAAACAAGAGTCGTTAACGACTTTTAGACAAGAGTATGTAACTGGCTGCGTTTGTAAGCTAAAGCTTTTTAAGGAGGCCCCTGGCCAATCCTTGGCGCGGCCTTTGTAAGACCTCATTCGGGTCGAACATAAAAAAGAATGTATATAGTACGCGTTGTAATGTGGAACAGACCCAAATCATTCATATATGGGTGTACAAATTGTGCAAGCAACGAAAAAGTAAGATATATGGCATAAACGTGCTGTGTCTATTTTTTAAAGAACAAGAGATATGGCTCTGATTGTTACTTTAACCTAAATATGAGGTTGCCTTATGATTTGTGAGGACGTCTTTAGTATGAGGAGTTCCGCTCAATTTGGAGGTATGGAAACCCCAAACTGTGTACGCTGACTAGTTTAGAAATATCCGTTCAGTTAGTTTGGCATTTTTTCGCAAAAGTGTCAGTTTTGTTAACTTGGAGCCTACCTTCGATAGTTTATACGGTTTTATACCGCAGTTGTCTTTAAAACTTACACCAGGTTCGACAAAATTTCGAACAATTTTTTGGCATAATTCGATAAACAAATTGACATTTTATAAATATTAACCCGTTTCAGAACCAGATGTTAAATGACTTGTTACGCATTTGAACCATCAAAACTATTATGTTACGTTTTTAAATTATCGTTTTTTTACTTTTTTTAAAATTTGATTTTAAAGCAAACCGTATGGCTTAAATTTTTTCCGTCCATAGTATTCTTTGTTCGTGAAATATTTAAATTTTTGTTCGGACGGAAAAGGTGTATAACTAATAATTGCATATTTAAGTTGTTTTTCGCGTATGGAAATGATAGCATTTCTATTAACTAATCACAGAATTATTTTTACAACCACATTCTGTCGTTAGTGGTGTATAGAACAGGCCAGAACAGTAGTATAAGCATATTCCTAAACCTAAGCCTAAGCCTAAGCGTAAGAATGAGCCTATTCCTAAGCCTAGGCGTAAGGATGATTCAAGCCTAAGGCTTAAGCGTAGGCCTAAGCCTAAGCAAAACAGTTAGTCTAATGCTTAAACTGACACTATTACAGCCCTGCCGGAAAACGAACCGGCCCTGTTCTATACATGGGCCGATATCCCAAACGCATATCTTTTGATATAAAAATAAACCTGTTGCGTGCGATTTTATGCTTACTTAAAGTGCCGAATTAAATCTTAAGGCAGACGAGACAAGGTGCTGCTTTAGGGCCACAGCAAAATCCAGATTAAATGACGGGTTAAAAATATTTTCGATATATTTCCTCTTTCGTAATTTGTTTTTTGCAAAATTGCAAGAAGCATAGTGTGCATAACTAATTTTCGATTTCTGGAAAATCTTTGTGAGTCAAAAATGCTCACATTTGCCTTCAGTCCTATTCACACGTGCAAGTTGCTGCAGCAAAAACTTGCAGCTGCAATTTGTGCAAATATCTTGCCGCTGTCAGTATTTGCAAAAATTGTAACTTTAAATCTGAATCTTGGAATGAACTTACATGAATAATTGCCAGACGACGGCAATCAGTGTCTAACATAAACTGTATTTTATCTGTCCAGGGAATTATCACAAATTAACTCTGCTTCAAAGCTGTTCATACATATGAATTAACTCTGCTTCAAAGCTGTTCATACATATGAATTAACTCTTTACGTATTGAATTATAAATAAATTGCATCTGCATGTTCTCCGAATTAATTTTCGTTAGAAAAGTTGCAGCTGCAAGTTTCAAGTGCGTTGAACATTCGCGTGTGAGAAAGGCTTACTTGACAGTTCTTGAACTAAAACGCTTTTCATTTAGTCCTCAACAGATGTAAAACTAGTCCCATTAACATCGCCAAGGGTGGCGAAATATCAAATAAGTTTGATATTTGAACTAATTCAAGCTTCACGAATAAAGTAGCGTTGCATGAATTCCAGTGAAGTATTTGCAGATGCAAGATGCGCGAACTTCAAAGTACTTTTGTGACCAAACTTGCAAATGGAAGATGAAGGTACAATTTTTTGCTGTACAAGATCGGTGTGTGAACATGTGAATAGGGCCTTAGTATCACCGATAGCTTGAGGTGTGGAACAGTAGTTAAGCGTATTCCTAAACATAAGCATAAACCTCAGTGTAAATATAAGCCTATATAGCTCAGCGTATGCCTAAGTCAGGGCAGGAAATATTGTTTAGTTTAAGCTTATTCGATTGCAGCACCATAGCAGTACGGTACTCTACTCAAAGTACCGCATATACGACCTTATGCACAAAATCTTGGTGAAATTTAGCGAGAACGAATATTTTTGAGAATATACTAAATTTGAACGCGACATGTTACCGATTCAGTTGCAATTTGATGAGGAAATATCTATATTTCTAAGTAGTTATTGTTACAATATGTTTCACTTTTTTTCGCATTTTCTTCAATTTATTATTACGACGCGGTTTTTTAGTCTTTGTTCCGAGTATTCAAATGCGATAACATTGAAATTGCGTTTACTTGATTTTATCATGAATGCATCCAGAGGCGTAGTCGACAGTTCAGTTCGACAGAATATAATTTAAATTTGAAACGGATTTTTTTCGGATCTTTTAGGATCTAAAATTTCGTTCTTATCCATGTAAAAGGTTTTCTATTCCCCCTCCCTGTCAGAATTTTTTGGATCCGCCTTTGTTTTCGTTGTTTCTCCATAAATTTCGGAACGCAACACGTCCCCTCTGTATGTTACCTTGTCCTACGCCTCGGATTCTTGCTACTTTTTCCGCGATCGATCCGAGAACATCAGGACGATTATTATGAGAGACTTACAATTTGACAATTTTTACTCATGAGCTAACGAGTTTTTTGCAAGATTGCACGCAGTGTTCGAGCGGAAATGTGCTCTTATTTCGGCATAATTTTCGTTGCCGTTGACTGTGTGATTTTAGAGTTTTGAGAGCGTATACAGAGCGGATGTGATATAATTTTAGCTGATTATGTACTCTTTATAAATTATTATAATCTTTTTAAGTGAACTTGATATTCAATTTTTAAACTGCTGGACAACAAGTATGACATAACGCAAAATAAGAGTTTTTTGGTCATTTGTCACACAAAGTTTCGCTTAAAGTTATTTTTGTCATTGATTTTAAGTAGAAAATATGACAGTTCAACAAATGAGATTGCAGAGAGTCTTTTAAACTTCGTGGGTACTAAATATATTTTAGGTTAATCGTTTAAATATTTATAGTCCAGTGACCGAAGGGAGACGGCTTTGCGGCCTTTCGATTCGCCCCACGAGGAATTTTTTCTAGCCGCACTATGCGAAATACGAGAGAATGGTGCCCAAACAACTCCCAGACTTGTTCCACGAAAATAGGAGTTATATAACAAAAAATAATATTTCGAGAATTTTTTTATGTTCATTTTTTATACTTTTAAGCTATTAATGTGTCTTTTTGTGACTTCTGCCTATTCAGTACAGTGTTAAACTGAATTTACCAAGCGGCAGACAGAAATTTTTGACAACAACAAAGCTTTAGTTGTTATTAAACGTCTGCCGAAAAACGGTTCCGTTTACTTTCGAGCTCACAGTTTCAAAACCGATACAAATTCATCGTCCGATTTTTACTCAACGTTTGCCCCGAGTTAGACGGCCTTCCTTATGGGACCGTCCAACTAACACTACCTCGCAGCATTGGCCCCACGGAACCATATACGCCTCACTTCCATGCCTGATTTATACTGTCCACACCTAGTGTTTCAGTATCTTAAAGTCACTAAGAACCAAAACTTAAAGTCGCTAATGAACCAAAAATAACATGCCCTAAATCAATTGGAAGAGAACCTTATTGTCTAATAAGTTTATTAAACCGTATTAAAGCACTCAAATATAAACGTCTCGAATGGATGTACAGCCCCTAACACCAGCTGTAGACTCGCCTAAACCACACAGTTAGTAGATTTCTCAAGCTTTCCCATATGTTACAAACTTGAAACTCGTTAAGTCGTATATATTTGACTGCCCCAGGCTAACATTTATGCTTAGCTAATAACATTTATAATTCATGAAATAACTCAACGTATATACTGTAGTGACCCGAACAAGAGGGGGACTGATATTTCTTTGTCCTTTCCAGTGGGTACCACCTTTGTTATTCGGTTACGGACTGTTATTTTTAACCCACGCTCCGCCACTCTTCGTTACTGATATATATCCGGTATTATCCGTTGAATTAAACGTATATTTGTCTTGTGTCAGTAGCTTGACCGATAATACAAGGTTATACTTAAGAATTTACTTTCAAAATTTAAGTACGCTTTAAAGTTTCGAATTCAAATTATTTAGTCCTGGAGTCATTTTTGGCTACAATTAGGGAGAGTTGACATTTATGGACTCTAATTTGAGTTTAGAGACTCTATCCGCTTACGGACCTTATTACGGATACGGACTCCTATTGATTGGGACTCAAAATGGAGACCCCCTCTTATTACCCCCTCTTATTCGGGTCACTACATTATAGCGTTTGCTCGTTGCGACAGAAAACTGAAGTTTGGGTAAACGTTGCGCCCCCCCTGTCAACTGTTTGACTATGTTTTTGAAACCTTCTAAGAGTTAGAATATTTTAAAATACATATCGCTCGAAGGAATTTCTGTCGCTTAAAATTTAGAAATAGAATTTTAATTTTTGAGATTAATTATTATGAATGATGATTGTTTTGATCTGTCGCAAATTTTGATACATTTTGTACTACGTTAAAGTGGCGGCGTATGCGCAATGGAGAACATAGGGAATATATTTTTACTCGAAATTTCAAAACAGTCAAAGAAAGGCACTTTTATAGACAGAATAACCTGCTGGGTTCCAGCGTCCAAAAGTAAGATTATACCGTCGCCAAACGAAATCCTGACCAACGTCCCTGACTGCTAAGGTTGATGTTTATAACGTTTTCACTCATATGTGCTCTACATTCGTTGCGTATTCGTTTGTTAAAATTTCGTAATATTTGACATCGAAAATTTTTTGTGTATTTCTCAAAATCGCCTTTATTTTAATATTAAATTTTCAAATTTAAAATAATCGATTTCTGATTGAACTGCACCACTGATTAAAATACGAACTTTCTTTGAAAAATATGATTGATAAAATTCCGTTTCTATTATGTGAACATATTACTTGAACGCAGCAGTTGCGTAGTTTCATCTTTCACCAGCGTTCTTGCTTTACTAGAGTATTTAATGGTTAATATTGCGACTTATTTTCCTACAACTTTGGCTCGTATTCTAAAATGCGTCCAGCACCTATCACCAGTTGGCAATAGGTCTTCTAACATTTTCGAACCGATGAATTCTGCAACCTTGCTTATAACTCATTGAAAACCCTTGAATACGCCTCCTGAAATTTTTAAGCCCCCCCTAGCACGGTGAGCTGGCTACGGGCGTGCAAAGTAACATCATGGCTAAGTCCATGGTAGTACTTGAGGCTGTGGTATAATTAACATGCGGCCCAGTGAAATCACTTTCGTACTACATATAATGCCACACGCCTCGCTGACCGGCAATTGAAAGTACCTTTGTATAATCGCGATACACCGGACGTGTAATACGTAACGCAACCTTTATCCTCATTAGATTAACGCAACTTTTATGTGCACGTCATTCATTAATACAGCTTGCAGAACAATTTTAATTGCCAAATTAATATACTAGCGTTGGCTTTGGCCAAGTTTAATTTGAAAAATTTTATTGCCTGTGATTAATTCAAACAAACCAGGAACAGCCAGGAAAATTAGGACGCATCATTGTTTTAGTCTTCAAATATAAAGCATTGTATTGTTAACCACGTGAAATTTTAAACTTTATTTGTTTTATTTCTAGTAACTATTCAAGCAAACTAAACACTGAAATAAATTCAAGCCAACCACAGTCGACTAATGCGACGCTAGCGATGCTTCAACAAAGTTCAAGCGACCACGTTGCTCCTAAACGTACCAGTGGAGTTGCTGCCGTATGTCCGAGTCAATGGCGCAAGCGTGACGTAGGATTCAACGCGTCAAATGTGATCTTTTCAAATGTTCGCCAACTGAACACGCCACCTGACAATTATAATATTGATTCTACAACGTGGAAAACGTCTTCGAAGCCCGAAAATAACACTAATAACGGCTCACTAGGAAGTATGAATTGGAAAACTTTTGATAATTTAATTGGCGAAACAAATTCAATGATTGGTTGTGAAAATTTAGAAACTCAGTTGAACATATCATCAGCAGCACCGTCTAGTGTCAGCGACAATTTTGCATTTCACAAGATGACTCAAGGATACAATCAGAATAGTCGTATCGCGCATGTAACACCATTTCGGCAATCTTGCACCAAGACAGACGCTTTCGAAGATGTCAGTTCCAGTTCAAGCAATTCGCTATCACCTCAATCGTCAGAGCCAAGCCCTACTGATTCGTTTCGGATAGGAGGTCGGCACATCCAGCTGCCCTCTGCAACGGCGATTGCCGGTGTTTCCAGCAATCCGAAACCTGATTTGTTGCCAGAAAGTGGTCGGATTGACGCCGAGTATAGCGACGCTGATACTGTCGAGAATACTGGTAAACTATTTTCAATTGATAAATCGGGTTCTTGTACAATTTCGTCATATTTAAAATGAAGTCTTAGGTTTAGGCGAAGGCAAACTTTCAAGTAAAGGCATAGGCATACGTAAGCCAGTTTTATAAGCCTAATTGTATTAGGGAAAATGTACAAGAACCTTTAACTGATTATTAATTTTTCGTACTGTCGCACGGAATTTTCCAGTTATCAACACATTGGTAGATTTCGTATCGGTAGGTTAAAATGTCATGCGTTTAAAACGAATTGATTTAAAACTTAAAATGAGGTTAGTTTTGTAAGCTGTTTTAGTTTTGTAAGCTGTTCCGCTATTATCAGAAATATTAAACGTGACGTGAAGTGGTCAAGAGCCGTTTAATATCAAGCTAAATTGGATTCAAACCATATTTTTTTTGCAGTAACAGAAAAGCACCATGTTGTCGTATCTTACTAAATTATAGAGAATGTAAACTAGGAAAATATCCAGCCGTAGCAAGGAATTCGAGTCTCCGATTTAATATCTTGAAGCTCGTGGAACTCGCTGACAATAACGAACTCGGGTTAAGGTTTAATGTAGAACTTTAGTAACAGGTAATACGAATGAAATACATAAGAACACAGTAAAGTGGCTGTATCAGCGTGAGTTAACGATAAAGTATTGAGAAACTGTTAACAACTTGATTTCTAGTATAGCAATGCGATTGGTCTTTATACCGCTTTGACGTATGCCATGTGCATAAAATTTCCTTTTCAAAAACATCCGCTTTCTGATCGACGAACTATTATTGCACTGAACAGTGCATGGACCCAGGTTAATTAGTAATTGGTCTGAATAGCAGTTTGACCTACGATAACGTATACTTATATAAATAAAATTGATTTTCAAACAATGGACTATTGCAGATACGTCGCTGTATAATGCCCAGCTCAGTATTAAACAACTCAGCTTATCGCCGCTGTCCGACCGGCAGGAAGTTTCTCGGGTATCCGCTGAAAATTCAAATTCAACCAGTTTGTCTTCGACGTCTTCCTTGGCATCAATGACAACAACGCCTGAACACTCGTCATCAAAATCACCTACATCTACTGTGTCAAAACCTGATTTGCTCAAATTTTTTCAACATGACTCAAAAGCGTACTCGGACATTCGGGCTGGGACGCGAAACTCTGATTCATTGACGGCAAATGAACGGATGATTGAAGGTAACGCCGTTGTTAACGAAGGGTATCATGTTGCTGTTCATGAAATACGATTGAAAAATAATGGTAAATATAATAATAAAGAAGGAACGCGATCGGGTAAACGAAACAGTTTTTTGAGTAATGCGGCGGAAGCGAGCGAATATCAGAAGGCGGCTTCAGAACATCAACACGCGGTACATGATAACAAGCACAAAGTTGCCTGTACTGATTTCAACGTTGACGCATTACATGAAGATAAAAGAAAAGGTTGGAAGTAAGTTTATTTGCTTTGTTATTTCGGTTGCTGTCCAACCTTTTTGTGATCGTAGTCTAGACCCTGGTACACAGTTTCCCACAAGAGCTTAAACTTAGGTTCAAGCTTAGGCGTAACGCTAATTTGACATAAGTTATACCAAAATTTAAATGTTTGAAAAACTTTTTGACGATTTAATGCGAGCGGCAGTGTTTCAATTCAGATATGCTGCAATTGATTGTTCGATTTTAAACAAAAACGGCCAAATTCATTCGAAGTTTCAAAAAACTTTGGGTGCATGCGGTATTATGTCTATAAAATGTAAGAACTGCTGGTGAATATTTCCATACCCCGATTGTATTGGAAAAAAATCAAAACATATTTCAAACTGTTCGTTTCGGTTATTTTTATTATCCGTTCACACCCTGCGACCAACTAAAGTTTAGCTTCAACTTGAAACGGATATTTCCGGATGTTTCGCTTAGTCTACGCCTAGCCCGCGTTTGCACATAAAAGTATATACTTTTAGTCTTTTTAGCACAGGGCAAAGAATTTAATAAAGCATGATTTATGTGATGATACAAACGCCAATATTAAGCCCCATTCACACGTGCTAGTTTTTGCTGCAAGAGCATGCAGTTGCAATTTGAACGTGCCAATTTTAATACTTCAAGTTGAACGTGCAAATTTTCGCAGCGATAACTTGTAGCTGCAAGTTGCACCTGCATGTTTTATTCGAAAACCGTTTCGCAAAATCTACAGCTGCAACGTGTAGCTACAAGTGCACGCTGCAGAAACTTGCACATGTAAATACGGCGTCGTGCAAACATATTAAAGGTCGCCAGTTGAACAGCTTAAATCAAAAATCGAGCGCAACGCTGAAAAATGCGCTATCGATGGCGATTCACAGCTGCCCATGTCGCTGGCAAACAAAGTCGCCGTGCCACCAGTGCCTGCAACTCCAGATCACACCAGTGGCGACGCTAAAAGTTTGGTTATGGAAGAAATAATGGATCCGAAACACTTGGAAACACAAAAGGTATTTTGAAACTATTTTAGTTTAATATTGTATTCGAAGAAGTAAATTATTGTTGTGCGTTAACGTTGCATTATAGTCGCCGCGCGCCGCCGGACGCAGTCAAATAGATTTGGCCTATATTTTTATTAGCAACGCAGAGCGGCGTGTGGCTGCACTCAGCGGCGTCCAGCGCAGTAAAGTATAGAAGTTCTCTTAACTAATTTTTAGCATTTTGATTATCTACAAAAAGTTTGATTGAATGATAAAATGTAATGGAAACGTGCCACTTATACGACAGGCGATTGCTAGGCGACATACGCTTGTTGAAAGCTAAATTATTAGCAGACAAATTCGTGTTCCCAATCTGTCATTAATGCTACATGGTTATAACTCAGCGACTCAAGTGGCATAGTCACGATTTCATATCTGGAAAGTATAACTCCAACAAAAACACAAAAATACAGTTTGCGGGCGATAAGCTTTGCGATACCTCTATTTAGAGACATTAAAAGTGCATGTTTTGCTCATATTTACAAAAACTTTCTGGGGTATAGATTTTCCGTATATCATTTTGTATATACCTCAAAACAACCCCTCCCCGTAAATATGGCCGGTATAAATCAAAATAGGACGTCTAAAACATTACTAAAAACAAAGTGTGTCACTTATGATCGCATTGCTATTTTAGTTTAATTCATGTATAAGCAGAGTGGTATACAGGATGGTTAGGGAAATATGTCTTCCAAAAGATAAGAAAACAGAACAAGGCCCTTAACTGCGAGATAATACAGTCCAAGAAACAAACCCTTGAGCAGTATGAACAGTGCCGGTGGTGTACACAATCGGAGGGATAGTGGGTGGCATATCCCCTCTTGAAACTTTTAGCCAGACATTAGGGAAAGCATTGTTAACAGCCTCTGAGAATATCTTTCTACATTTTAACGGTCAAAAAAATTTCTTTTACGCAAGATTGTACCGTCCCGAGCTGAAATCATGGCTACGCCACTGAAAGTAATCCGATTGCGTTGGGAGTTGCAAACATCTGTTGTTTTGTAATTTTTATCAGGTCGAAGAAGCGATCGACACAATTATGCAACGACTCCATTCGTACGAGCAACAGCGGTCAAAATTGACTCAAAAACTTGCCAAAATTGAACACGCTGGTAATGAATTTTTTGACCGGATTGACGAACGATGTGCCGATAAAAATAGTAAAATTCGACATGACTTTGTTGGTTCCCAGTCAAACAAGCATCACTCAAGTAATGTCGCATCATCCTTTGCGTCCGCTCCACGCCTTAGTCCAATTGAAATATCACGGATTCGGCGTCATGTTGAAGAAGCTGGCCGGATTGTTTGTCTCCAGTTGCGGTTAACAGGACAACTGGAGCGGATCGAACAACGAATTGAATCGTTGCGGACCAACAGTGATCACGATGACAAAGAAAAGGTAAGTGTTTGTTGATGTTTTGCTCGAATTTGCTATGTCGAGTTCGTTATTAATCGGTGTAGGATTTTGGCTTAAAATGAGCCACACCCATTACTTAAGTGAATATCGTTTTGTTTCTGAGTTTTTGTCTCAGTCGGCATTTAGTTATTATTTGTCAAAGTCGTTGAAGACGGTCGTGGCTTCGTTGGTTTCACCTGACTACGTTTCTGACCCATGCACGTTGTCAAATACAAAATAATAGTTTTCTGTCAGTCGGGTCGGTATGGTATCCATCCGATTTCCTTGGAGGCTAAGATTTGGGTGGACCGAAAATATCATCCTAGTACCCCGCTCACTGTTATTGCTCTTATTTATTCGTAGACAAGTTATTCGTAGACAAGTTGTTAAACTTAAAATCACTGTATTTTGTTGTTTCAGACTATTCAATTGCAACGTCGAGCGCGTCTACGCGCAGAAATGGACGACGCACAACGACTAAAAATAGCAATTGAAGCCAAATCGAAAGCTGTGATTTCGTTTTTAAGCGAACGACTGGGCAAAGACGAAATGATTGCGTACTGTGATTATATGCAAAGCCGAGAACACTGTTTAATTGATACGGGACGGATTGAAGATAAAATTCGGCTGGGCGAAGAACGCATCAAAGCGCTACGGTGCTCGTGAAATCGAACACAATCCAGTGACGGATCGAGAAATTTTTGAAAGTTGAGCCGTACGATAAGCTGAACGCAATTTTTTTAACTAAATCTTAATACAAAGTTTTGGTTTTGATTCCTGTTTGGGGGATATGGCTTGGGTGCGTGCCCGATGGATCCGCCAGTGAACACATGTTTCGTATTAATCTAGAAAGAATTTTGACCAATTGAATGTGTTGTAATAAATACACGGTTAGGGTTGCGCTATACTTTATGATGACATTCAGTGTTGTTCGTTGCCATCTGGAGTATTTGCAAGTCGTCCGACCATCAGTGACAACCAGGTGCGTAGCCAGTATTTCAAATCGGAAGGAGGTCCATGTGTATAACAGGGCCGGAACAGTAGTACAAGCTATTGTTAAGCCTAAGCTTAACGATGAGCTTATTCTTAAGCCTAATCGTAAGCCTAAGCGTAAGGACGAGCCTAAGCCTAAGCCTAAACATAAGCAAAAAAGTTACTCAAAAGCTTAAAATCCCTCTATTACAATCCCACCGGAAAACGATCTGGCCCTTTCTATACATGGGCCCGGAAGGGTATAACTTCATATCGAAAATATTTTGACCAATAGAATCTGTAAGGTTGTTCCAAAGCCTGCTGAAAGTAATGTTTTCTTTTCCCTTCAAAAATTTCTGGAGCGGATATATACTCTGTATTCTTGTTGTTGCGTAATTTTGCGATGACGGATGACCCAAGAGTCTATATACCATGAATAAAAATTCAGCAAAATGTCTGCATCGCACGACAAATATAGCGTAACCTCATGATATGGCTATGTGCAAGGGGTTTCAGCCCCAGTTTCAGCAAAAAAACTACCTCAGGTCCGCATAGCGGTTTTTTCAGATCTAATTGCAATTTCTGTACTTTTAATGCCTCGAAGTTAATGCTAAAATGTTGTGTGGCCCATGTTACTTTTAGGGGTGTCCAGGTTTGAGTGGGCCTATAAAAGTGTAGGTTTAGATTCTAGATTACATTTTTTGTTTAGGCTTAGGCTGAGCAACACATCTTTGCAAGGCTTAGGCTTAGGAATACGCTTAATCTACTGTTTATGCCTCTAAAAGTAACACTGGCCTGTTGTGTTACTTAAGTTTTAGGTTCGGTTCGTCAATAGTCATTTATTGCATGGATTTTTAAAATTACGTCTGGCAACGAAATTATACAGCCAAACTGATGGTTTATTATACACTTACCTCTAAATTAGATTAGGCCTAAGTTAAGCCAAAATCTAGGAAATTTCGAAAACTGTTGCGAAAGCGTAGGTACATGGGCTGTTCATCGTTATCTGAAAGCTTTTCATTTTCTGATACTATGATATATATTTATATATATATGCGCAAGTATTTGTTTAAGTCACGTTAAGAAATGCCGAGTTTACCTTAATTCTGAGTACCTTAGAAGCGCGAATGTTCTATGTATGTATTTTGCTTAGACATGCTTAGATGTATGGGCTTTGGAATATTTGCTTGAAATTTCATTCTGATGAAATTTAAAATATTCCTGTGAGAAAAGGTTAATAGAAGAATTTTCACTTTAGTATCTTTAAATAGTAATCAAAAATTTGGCCAAGGTGTTGTTTTTTGCGTAAAAGCCATTCTGATACGCGTGTACTATCTGCTGATTATGGCCTGAAATTTTTAATTTTGTCATTTTTGGTGTTCGAAAACTCAAGCCTCATGAAGGGCGTAGCCAGGGGTGGTGGTTTCAGGGGTCAAATCTCTTTGGAATTTTTGTACAGGAGTTTCTAAATACTGTTTCAGTTTGCAACACAAGAAACTTCCTAGTGAAAATTTTACAGAATATAACCTATCCTTTCAGAAATCCTGGCTATGCCCATGACCGTTAGCAACTATCGTTAGAATATCGCGTGTTTATTGGGTATGTTCTATGCATTTGTACATTAAATAAAACAGTATTCGTTTTGTGGTTAAATAAATTTGTTATGTTTATATTGAATTTTGAACAACAATAATTTAACATAAAGGCCGTCTAACCATGGTTGAATTGAAACTGTAACTTCGAATCTTCTTCCGTTATAGTTTACATTAAGAGTGCATGAGATACAAGAGTATGCAACTCTTGGCGTTCCTCATGGTACATAATGTACCATCGGGCGTTGCGGTTTTAGCCGACCTTCACCCTTATATAGAGGGGGTTGTTGTCACATGCAATAACCCTAAAATAAAGTATAAGTGGAGTATTTTAGTGCCGGATTCATACAGTGGCATTGCTGGTACAGGTGGTGCCCCCTCTAAGTAAAGGGGGTCGATAAATACAACCCGTGTCGGGTACATTTTATACCATGCGGAACCTCAAGAGTTGCAAACTACTGTATCAAGCACTCCTGTTTATATTAATCAGGAAAATTCGGGACTTGTGGACTGGAGTTAGGAATAATAAACATGCAAATGTTGTGCTTACTCGAATATAAGAGGTGAATGTGATAAAAGAGTCCAGGGTCCCTATTTTGACACTGAATCGATAGAAGGGTATTTCACTACTTAGAATCTGTAAATCAATAAGGTTCGCAATTACTTGTTAATTCATAAACGTCAATTACCCCAATTGGATTGCGTAAATGCATCTGGACAAAATTAAGTTCAGTACGGAATTTGATTCATTGCTCAAAGTATAATGTTAATTGTTACCTATAGCTATGGTAGCATATTCAAGTCTTAAAAGTGTGTTTCTGAAGTCAAAACATAACTGACACTTGTACTTATGTACTGTGTGGTCCAAACAACTGAAGCTGGGTTTAAAAATAGTCCGGAACCGAATGCGCGGGGGCACACTTGGAAGAGGCGGTATTGATATTATTCATTCGCTCTTTCATTCGGGTCACTGCAGTATGTGCCCTGTTTGAAATTTGTTTCCTAGACGGTATTTGATCGCCTTTAGCAAGCATTTAAATTGTTTTAACGTAAAAGATGAGCTAGTTATGATATTGAAACAGATAAATGTAATCTTTTTAGTTCCATTGAGTTCATTTTTTGTTATGTTTTGAAAAAATTTAAGACTATGCGTCAGGCATCAAATTATTGTCTTGAGCTGTTTGAAATTCTGCTAAAATCGTTATGATGCAAACAAAATGTATATTTAGGCCCATGTTCACTTTAAGGGGCGTCCAGCTTTCTGGTGGGTTTATAAAAGAGTAGGTTTAAATTCTAGGTTACATTTTTTGCTTAGGCTTAGGCTTAAGCTTAGGCTTAGGAACACATTTTCGCAACGCTTAGGCTTAGGTTTAGGAATACGCTTAATCTACTGTTACCCCCTTTAAAGTAACATTGACCAATATTTATGTAATTTCAGGTTATTTATACCGTGTATAATTACACCGAATATGTGTGCTATTATCGATTGAAACGATCCGTATTAGCAGCATAAACGTTCATGGCGAGAATGGACTGCGTCCTAAACAGACCAAATCTTCAGTTTCCTGGTGAAATTTTGTACGCAACTTCTGAAGCGGATACAACTGAGTTTGCAAATCGAATTTTGTAAGCCTATTATATTTAGTTGCTACAAAACTTACCACTTAAAACTTAAGGAGGCGCTATATCTTTTGGAAACTTTAATGTCGCCTGGTGCCGTCTGTCGCTTTGCGCGCCCGACAACGCAAGTGAGATAGGGACGGACAGTGACGGACTGCAACGTATAAGCCTAAGCCTAAGCCTAAGCCTAAGCCTAAGCCTAAGCCTGACAAGTAAATGCGCCACCCTTACTGTGCGCATTAATGTGAGTTTAATGCTAATGCTTCAAAGCATAGATTGTTCATTGATCTTTTGCCCCGTGTTAAGTATAAGAGCGAGCGCATTGGGTATAAGCTTAAGCCTAAAACTTCCCACCTTAGGGAGGGGTTTATTTGGGGGTTGGGTTGTTTTTTGTATTTCTTGGGTTGGGGGAAGGATTTTTGGTTTTTGTTATTCTTGTTTTTTGGTGGTGGGTGGTGGGGGGGGCAAGAAGATATGATATTTGCTCTCTGCAGATTAGGCTACTGCCCGTACAAGTGTTTTTCTTGGTTTTCCAAAATTTTACAGAATTATAGAAAACACTATATCTCACTTAAAAGACATTTGCCGCATTTATCAGTGGCAGATCCAAACCGTTATTTAAACTGGAATTTGGTGTGCACGGTATGGTCCAGCGCGTTGCCACAGTTTGTGTGGCTCATGTTACTTTAAGGGGCGTCCAAGTTTCTGGTGGGTCTGTGAAAGAGTAGGTGTGTCCAGGGCCACTCAGCCGCCCTGGAAAAATTTTAGCTTCTAGAAAAGTTTCAACCTCGCTAGTAAGTTATCTGGAATCCTAGCATGCCCCTGGTGAAAACTTTTTTAGCCCCTTCTAGCATGTCGACCTGGCTACGGGCTGTGATTCAAAGTAAGTACAACCGGGAACTTCAGACTTCTTTACTAATAAGCATTAAGCATAGACTTGTGGCCAGCTCAACGGTTGAAATAACCAGCTTATACTGGAGTTGATACGTTTCTAGAGGAGTGCAAATTCCTACGAATCCTTGTTGGTTCAAAGTATAAACGACTTGCTACACAGACACCAATCAATCCATTATGAATGTTTTCAGAGATTTGCCTGGAGACGAAATTGTTGTTGGATTCGATTTAGAATGGCCAGTTAAGTACACCAGCGAACAACAACGTGCCGCTGTAATCCAAATATGTCCGTCGGATCAATTTTGTTGCGTATTTCAACTTTCCGCATTATCAGGTGAGTATTTTTGTCATTTAGAATGCTTTAGAGGTTTTCGTTGAAACTGTTACGATTGTTTTTCTAGTAGATTGCTAATTTATCATAATTATTTGACGATGAATGTTTTTTCAATATGAACCCGTACGTGGTTTTTTCGGAACTATGAAACGGTAAAAAATACGCTTTAAAAACTTTTATTATCAAATGTGTTTACCGCGTATCACTAGCTGTTTACACTGGGTTTGTAATTTTAGAGTTAGCGATTGCTGTACTGCTCACTGAAATTTATAGCATTTAATCTTTCTGCTATTATGCACGCGAAGTGTCGTAACAACAACTGGGATACGCAGATTGTTTTAAGCTCTGTTTGGCGTTAGGTTAAACACTGCGGCATAATGTAAAGATCAGTGCAGGAACCTTTTTTTGCTGGGACTGCAATAGTTTATGTTTTTTGCTTAGGCTTAAGTATAAGCTCATTCTGACGCGTAGGGTGAGACTTAGGTGCATGCTTAGCTACTGTCACGGCCCTGTTCTAGATATTGACCAACACAGCTGCAAACATAGATGGCCCATGTTACTTTAAGGGGCGTTCAGGTTTCTGGTGACTCTATATAAGAGTAGTTTTAGATTCTAGATTACATTTTTTGCTTAGGCTTAGGCATAGGCTTAGGAAATCATTTTTGCAACGCTTAGGCTTAAGCTTAGGAATACGCTGAATCACGTGTTACGCCCCTACAAGTAACATTGGCAATATAGATTATTATTTACAAGTTAACACACTAATGCCAAAAATGAATATTTTGTTAAAAATAATCTTCGGTATATTTTCGTTTTTTATATTTTAGGCATTCCATTTTCGCTAAGAAGGGTGATTTTAGCTCAGAAGATAAAGAAAGTTGGCGTAGGTGTGTGCAAGTATGTATGACATTTTAAATTTATTATCCATCACATTCTGTGACTATATATATGCAGTAATACTTGTTGACTGGCTGGGTGTAAAATAGTATTCCTGTTTTCTGGAAATCACTGTTTCATTATGTTGTAAAATTGCACAAATTCGGCTAAAGCCCTATTCATGTGCAAGTTTTTGCTGCGAGAACTTGCTGCGGCAATCGACACTTGCAAATTTTGTCTAAAATCCCCCTCGAATAACTTGCAGGTGGAAATAATTCATTGAAAATCATAGCTAGTAATTTAAGTTCACATACGTGAATAACCATGCAAGTTCACTGAATTTATTGCAGCCGCTATCTCATTGGCTAATGAAAAAATGCAACTTCTGCGCGCAATTTACAGCTGTAAGTTCTCGCAGCAAAAACTTACAGGTGTGAATAGAGGTTAAGGTTATCTATTTTAAAATGAGTTTTATCTTCCCATTTTTCAATGTTAACAACGACGGTGTTTAACTTGGCAAAATGTATATACACATCATATTATTTGTTATTAGTGATCTTTGGAAACTGGAACGCGACTATAAAATTCCAGTTCATGGCGTTGTTCAAAATGCTTGCGTTGAATTATCTCCATACGCGAACGCAGTACTGAATTGCTCTCAAAACTGGAGTCTCGATGGTCTTTGTAGAAGATTCGTAAGTCTTCACGTTGAGGAACGTATCCTTGGCGAAAGTATATTCTTTACCTAAATTGCTGATACACCATACTTGGAACCGCTGCCTGCCGCCGGCCCGCTCCAGAATAGCGTATAATTAGAATTCCGCAGAAAGGTGGCGATATCCGCTCGTCTGCCCGTCCGACGAGAATTTCAGAAACCACTGATTCTATTTGGACACTTTACTTTTGCGTTTGAAAGCTTATCGTGGAGATGTTAACCTCTCATTGGGGTTTAAGGTTAATTTGAATGATTGGTTAAGCCTGAATTAGGACTATTAACATGATTTACGCGTTTTTTTTGCTTTATAAGCTTGAAATGTTTAACTGGACCGGCAAAAAAAGTAAGTATGCCCGAGCTTCGCTCAATACATATAGTTCCACTACAACTGCATTAACAATTCTTCATAATATCCTGCTGGATCCTCAAGGTCAAAATTGTTTTTCCGTTACTTGCATGGAGCTCTCAAAAACTTACACATGACTGAATAATGAAAATGGAATCCTGGCTACACGCAATCTCAAATCCCCCAGCCTATGTTTCCCAGTGGGCAGGTTTCCATAATTAACAACGGCTTCATTTATTATTTAGCTGAAACACACAATTCCGAAAGACGATGCTGTGCGCTGTTCACAATGGGATCAACATCCGTTAACACAAGATCAGTTAAAATATGCTGCAACTGACGCATACGTAAGCTTTAACTACTAAATTTAAACTCTAAATTTCGGTTCCGGTGTAGTTTTAGGGACGTCGCGTTCTGCTACTGGATTGCAATTGAATTGGTTTAAGCTGTGGGCCAAAATTTCGCGTTGGCTCAAGTTTAGTTTGAGATTTTATTCTTACAGTGTGCCTTCGGCTTAGTTGCAGATATATCGTTGCAGTGAGGTTTAGGCTTTGGAATATGTTTAGGCTACTGTTACGCACTAAAAAGTAACATTGACCAGAATTTTACTGGTTCTGTTATATCTGAGTGCGCTGCGTAAAAACATAAACAGTAACATGTCGTGTTGATTAGCCAAAAATTTGAAATATCTACGATTATTTATAACTCTATTATGATCAGCTATTATAACACTGCTTTTCGTAATTGACTTGAAATAGACCTTGCATCGAAGGGTGTAAACAGGAGTTTACAGGTCTTTCCCGTATAGCAATTATTTGTCCATTGAATTTTAAAACCAATGTATAGAACAGGGCCGTAACAGTAGTATAAGCATATTACTAAGCTTAAGCCCAAGTCTAAGCGTAAGCTTAATAAACCTAAGATGTTTTTCAGTTGGGGTAACACAAAAACTTCCACTTTTCATTTTTTATTAATTTAATAATTAGTTTACAGAATGCTGGCTACATCCCTACTTGGGCCCATGTATAGAACAGGGCCGGATCGTTTTCCGCAGGGGCTATAATAGAGTCAGTTTAAGCTTTAGACTATTTTTTGCTTAGGCTTAGGCTTAGGCTTAGGCTTAGGAATAGGCTCATCCATACGCTTAGGCTTAGGCTTAGGCTTAGAAATAGGAATATGCTTATACTACTCTTCCGTGGCCATGTTCTATACATGGGCCGCTTACGTTTAGGCTTAGGCTTAGGCTTAGGAATATCTTTATACCACTGTTCCGGCCTGTTCTATTCATGGGCTCATACTTGCATGCATTATATTACCTATTTTAGGCAAGCGTGGCAATATTTAACGCCTTGAAGCAAACTGCAGAACGTCGAAACCTGCGAAATTAAGAAATCAATTCTATTTTGTTTTGTTCGGTTAAGCGTCGAGTTTTAGGTAATTATTGACCTTCGCTCTTGTTTATTTTTGAGGTTTTTTATGCAAAACTGCAATAAACCATGCTTTAGTTTCATACTTTTTCCTTTGGCTTAGGTTTAGTTTTAGATTTATTTTTACGCTGAGGCGTATTGTTTTGACTTAGGAAAAATGCGTATGCTACTGCTACGCAGCTTAAGATCTTAATTTAGCTTCATCGTCAGGAGCTCTTATTATGAGTGGAGAGTATGTTGAGATTAGTTTGATAATCTAAACTAAACGTTAATTTCGTTTAAAAACATTCGCCAGGGAGAAAGTAATTTTTTCACAAGGAATAATTTTCGGGGTTTCTTTATGAGGGTTATTTTTCATGCGACAGTACTATACAAAATCGGACCTTCAAGCTAGCACACATCAACTCATTACGCCAGTGACGCTCAGCCTTGCGCACACGACTAAAGCGAGCGACAAGTCAAAGACAATTTTATCTTTAAATCATAATACACAGTTTTGCTTTTGAAAGAATGATGGGGCCGGTTCCTCCGTTGCCCCCTTTCTGCTGCGCTCTTAGCACTCGTCATGTTTTGTGAAAATCCAGTCGAAGAATTCGCACAAACACTTTTCGAAACTGAGCGTTCGCAAGTGCGTAACAGAACGGATTGATTGGGCTGTTCATGTAACACATATAATAACTCGACACAAACAGCCATGTCGGAACGCACTCAGGACAGAATCCATACACAGTCGCTAGTACGTAAAATGGTGTCCAAAACAAAATGAACGCTCCCAAGATTACGGTAATTGTTCGCAGCGCTTTTCGAGCGCGATTTTCGCTGCGAGTTTTAGCTGCACATCCGCCGCTGGCCGTGGCATACCGGGCGGCTGTGCCGCTAAATCGCGAACTCGCTGATTTCGCTAGCAGCGACTGAGCTAAAGGTCGGCGCGTAGAAGCGAGACCCACATGCCTACGGCTTTTCCGACCGACGCTCGCAACGACGGTGCCAAGCGCTTTGAACGTTGCCAGTCCTCTGTGGAATGACCCAGTGTCGCGTCGAGATTTTGGTTGACTTGATCTGTTTCTTGGATGGTCGTAATCATCGAGATCGTCCAACGAATCAGAACTGTAGAGTTCTTTGAATTTTGTTGTAGTTCCGCCACCATCACCACGTGAGCCACCAGATTTGAGCGTTTGAACACTTTTCATTGACGACTTCAACGTTTTTGAGGATGATTGTTGCACCGTTGCTTGTTCTTTGCATCGATCGTTGTTGTATTTTGGTTGTTGTATTCCGCCATCGTTATCTGCGTTTTTTGATCTTTCTTTTGGTTGTGTGGTTTGAAAGGTTTTCCGCTGGCTCGCATCCACTGTGACTGCACCAACGCTTTGGTTTGAAGAACATGGATCTGTTGTCGAACTGTTGGTACAGGCTGTTTTTGAATCTTGTCTATTTTGGTGTAGACAAGAACCGTTTGGAAGTTTTGGTTTCGAAGTTGAGCTTTGATAATTAAACTTGTCGTCAGAATTTGCCAGCGTTTGCGGCAGCAACAACAGTTGTTCTACTGGAGATTCTTGAGTCACGCTTGTACCCAAATTGGTGTCTTCTTTTTCCGCTAATTGGGCGAGCGTTTCTTCGTCGTCTTCTTGTTTTTTGATTGGATATTTTAAATTTAATTTTTCAAAGTTATTCAGAGTTGTCCCAGTTTGGACTGCTACGATACTGTTACCATGGTAGCCATTGGATAGCGTTTGAGATGAGTTATTCATTAGTACCGTATGGAGTTGTTCGCTGGACGCGACGACTGATTCTTCTTCATACAGCGGAAATGTGTCATTGAACGGTGCAATGTTCTGCCTTCTGGTTCCTAAATCTTCGATCAAACTACATTTTCGTAGCGAAGTTACAAATGGCTCGAACGATACGAAATCTGATATTGTTTTTGTTGTCATTTTGGTTCTTGGTTTTGTTGTTGTTGTTGTTGTTGTGCTTGCTGTTGTTGGTGTTGTTTCTGTTACTACTGTTGTTTTTTCGGCTGCTGTATTTGTTGTTTTTGTTGCTGCTTCCTGTCTAAGCATTGAGCTTACTGTTTCCTGATCCGGTTTTGTTGTATTAAGCAAATTTGGAAATACTACTTTTTCTTTTATAGCAGCTATTGGTGGCTCAGGTTTACCGTGATTATTCGTACTAATGTTGCTTATACCATTCAACATCGCTAATTCAGTGTGTTGTTGTCGTGGTTGTTGTTGTTGTTGTTGTTGTTGTTGTTGTTGTTGTTGTTGTCTTCGTTGTTGCAGCTGCTGCTTTTGTTCGCCTAAGTCGAATTGTTCAATATTTGAGCAGTTGATTTTCGAATTCAAATGATAATTGCCTTGGTTACCATCATTGTATTCACCGTCAATGTCACCGGCGTTTCGAATTGGAGATTGTTCGCTGGTTTCGCTTTGGGACGTCAAGTAGCTTGGATTTGACAGCAGAGCCGGATCGGAAATTTTCGAACCGTACGAAACAATCGACAGCTGCTCAAGCTCATACCAAACTGGTGAATTTTCGTCTCGATTGTGATCGAACGACGACATACTTGAGTCATTTGCCAGAATTGACCCAGTGGATGGCTGTTGAAAGCGTTCAGCACACTTTGCCTTGCCAGATCTATGGGTATTGGGTTGTTCAAATTCATCGCTAGAAGAGCTATTGCTATCGTCTAAATCTGATTTGCATAACACAAGCGCAACAGGATTGAGATCAATAATGTTCACTGATACAGATTCAACTATTTCATGGTTCACAGTGGTACACCACGGCTCTTTGGCAGTTAATTTTCTACCATGAGTAGTATAGCACAAATATTGCGAGTCGCAGTTTGAATTGCACGTTTGTGGATTTTTGCCCAATTGATTTGTATTGGATGATTTCGTTTTGCCAATTGGATTTTGGTCTACTGTAGCAAAATTTAACCCATGATTTTGTGTATTTGAGTTTGCCCACAGTGCCGCACTAAAGTTTAAGTGATTGGACCAATTTTCGTCGAATTGTTGTGTTCGCTCTGTGGCCATTCCTGTATTAAGCTTAGTGGCAAACTGATAATCTACTAGTTCCTTAGGGCACACAATAGTATCTTCAGAAGACATATGTGCCCTCGTGGCGTTTTCCGTGTACGTCTCGGTCCCAAAGAAATCTACCGACTGTTGATTACTGTAATTTACATTACTGTAGGTGTTGTTTGAAATTATCTTACTAACGCAATTGGTTTCTGCACTAATTGGTTGAGCAATATTTGGTATTAAATAATTTGACGTTTTTAATTCTAAATTAGATTTCAATCGACGTAAAGTTAAATTTTTAAGCAAACTAGCAGATTGTGTGTTTAGTGATCTGCTCTGAAACCGGCAATCTTTGTCTAATACACGTTCAGTAGGTGTACGACTAAATGTTGAACGCCCTTTGAGGAGGCTATTCAGTATTTTCTGAGAGTTTGAAACTGATGATGCACAAGATTTGGTCGAAGAGTTTGACTGTTGTTCAGCGTATGGTATATCATGATCACAGGCTGCTGGAGAACATTTAATAGCACCTTTTGAACTCCGCGGTTGAATTTCATGTAACGGAATACAGTTTTGAAAATCAATACTGCTTTTGCCACGGGGTTTTGGCGTAGGAGCATGCTGGTGTAATGATTCGTCAAGCGGGGACACTTTTGTTGCCCATTTCAATGGTAGACGACCAACCGCTTTGTCACCTGAATTGCAAGCCACAAATTTAGATAATTTAGTATTATTAGCAACGCATAGCGACGCGCAGCAGCGTCCGGCACAGTAACGTATACCGCACCCGTTAGGCATTGTCTACATTTTTGTCACTAAGTTTCGGGTGTTTAGCTGTTTTAAACTTTCGACCCTTGAATACTTAATAAGTTTAAGTCTAAGCTTTTGGACAAGCATAAGCTCATGCTAAGTTAAAGCAAACGAATAACCTAAGCTGTATGCTTAAATCTAAAAATTACGAAAACGGAGGTGGTAAAGTGTACTTAGAGGCAAACTCTCTGTTTTTAAAAATATATTTCGAAAGTGTGTTTGCGTGAGCTAAAATTGCAGCAGGTAATCCGCCGTTATTTGAGAAGACATGAGCATTAAGACAATGTAGAAGCCCTTGAGAAATGTTAGTTTTACGAGCAGAAACAGATGCAGACAGGTATTGGATGAGCCACCGTTACTGGAAAAAAACTGTGACACCTTCTATTAAATAACTACTGTTACGTTAAACGCACTATTGGTTGAGATTTTGCTATTTTAAATCATCCCTTTAGCGCACGCCCCTTCGGTGAAAACCACAGAATAGGAGTTTGTCGTTTACTGGCAAGCAATAATATACCGGAACAAACGGAACCGGATATCCGGTTGATCCCTGGATGGGTGCAGATGTAGCCTTTCTCACCGGTCATGATGTGTTTAAAATTTATCGTTCTTCTGACGGCCACAATCTGTTTCCAAGCGAGTTGCAACGTTGCAACAATATGTTCGCTAAAAAGCACTTTGAAACTGCAAAATTTCAGAACACAAGAAATTGTTCTTATCGCATAGGATTTGCCAAATTTACACGGGTGCACAGAAGTCACTTATTAATATTACTATTAACATTTCGGAAGGAAATGCAGCCGCATATTTGCAAAGGAATGTGTTTTTAATCTGAACCATGAGAAAATATTTATATGAACCTGAGAAAGGTGTTCATATAAATATTTTCTCATGGTTCAGATTAAAAACACATTCCTTTGCAAATATGCGGCTGCATTTCCTTGCGAAATTTTAATAGTAATATTAATAAGTGACTCCTGTGCACCCGTTTAAATTTGGCAAATCCTATGCGATATGTTATGCTTACCTTTCTCAGGCCGTCTTTCTAATCGACTACTAACATCTTCGTTTGTTTTAGCAGACTTGACTGTTTCTGCATGATCATTCTGGTCACAATCATCTGACGTTCCACTATTTCCTTCGTCTCTTCCGTTACCACTACGTCTTCGCCGTGCCAGAGTATCCGCGGTATTTACCGGTATACTTGCATTTATAACAGTCCCAAGCGGCGCTGCACTTGATACAACTGCAGCTTGCATTCGATTTAGCACTGATAGTCGCTTTTGTTTTTGTTGTGAACGTTTATGCAGTTTATACGCTGATCGATAAATTCCTACATATAGCGCTACCATTACAATTAGCGTAGACCAGTAGTATCCAATATACATACACATATTAAATATAGGATTTCCGATCATAAATTGTACTTCACATTGCCATTCTTCGATAATTCGCTTGCCAGTAAACGATGTCCAACCAAGGATCGAAATGCCGAACAAAATCGACGGAATGATCCAAATGAGCAGAGTGATTAGTTGAATTCGCCGTTTAGTTCGCCAAGTCCTGTATCGGGTCGGTATGGTAACTGAACAAAATCGATCAATTGTTATCAGTAAGACGGTATAGATTGACGCTAGGCATACAGAATAATCGACCGCTAGCCACAGGTCGCAACTGAACCGACCCAAAGGCCAATTGAATCCTCGCAGAACGTACAACGAGTAGAATGGGAACCCTTCAATACCGATTAAAAAATCAGAAAACGCAAGTGAAATAATGAAATAGTTCGACGGCTGTCGAATGGATTTGTCTAAATAAAACGCAACCAGTACGAGCAGATTGCCAAAAACTGTTGTTAGACTAACGAAGAATATTAATATACTAATAATGACAACAAAATAGTCCGGATACGGCGATGCAGGCGGAAGACTTTGATTTAATGGCAGAACGGCAGATGAGGCAATAATCAACGTTCGATTGTATGCTGGCACTTCAAGAACGGATGTGTTGGTCATATTTGGTTCTGTGCAGGTTGATGATTAATAGAACCAAGTATAGACCATCTGAAAAGAGTTACTTTAAAAAACGTGCGCTTTGGCTCAACAGAAATGAATTCAGATTGGAGCGGACTCGGTACCTTTGCGCACCCATAAACTACGTATATAGTGATCCGAATAAGAGGGGGTTCCCATTTTGAGTCCCAATCAATAAGAGTCTGTATCTTTAATAAGAGTGGGCAAGCGCATAGAGTCTCTAAACCCTATATATTACAGTCCATAAATGTCAATTATCCCTAATTGTAGAGCAGAAATGACTCCAGGACCAAATAAAGTTGAGTTGGAAACTTTAAAGCATACTTAAGTTCTGAAAGTACATTTTTTCAAGTATAACCTTGCATTATCGCTCATGCTTTTGATAGAAGACAAGTAAACGTTCAATTAAACGGAAAGTTGCAATACTAAATATATACCAGTAACGAACAGCGGCGGAGGGCTGGTTAAAAATAAATAACAGTCCGTAACCGAAAACCAGGGAGGTAATCTCTGGAAAGGCAAAATAAATATCAATCTCCCTCTTATTCGGGTCATTACCGTATGCCCTTGTTCAATACTGAACTTAGTTTAGAGACCATCGTAAAATAATTACGTCAAAATAATGACCATATTTAACAGGAATGAATTCGGTTTAAAGACGCCGGGGCCAACCTGTCTGTAGCCCATGCCCACCAATGGTTTTGTAAAATTTTTTGAATAAATTGAAATTATGATTCGCTATGCATTTCCCTTTCACAAACTAGTTTTTGGTGCTTTCCTAATCTGAGCCGACATTGCTTACCATATTTACCAGGAATTAATTCGGATTAAAGATACCGGGGCCGACCTGTCTGTAGCAGGGTGTGGCAAAAGGGCCATGCCCCCTAATGGTATTGTAAAACTTTCATTTTTGAAAAAATTGAAATTATGATTCGTTATGCGCTTCTCTTTCACGCACTAGTTGTTGATGCTTTCCTAATTTGAACCGACATTGCTTTTAGTGGTATATGTGCCAAAATTTATTTTCTCACTCCTTGTTGTGTGTATTGACTGCTGTTGTCCGATTAACACACTACATATTTAAAGTATTTCTGCGCCCCCCCCCCCAAAGGAAATCCTGGCTACGCCCATACGTGAGTTAAATCTTACCCTACTGTTGATCGCTCTGTAACCCTATGCTCAACGGCGGTAAATCAGCGCTAGGTGCGATTACTTTATTACAACTGAAAGTTCTAAACATGTGAATAGTAAAAACCTATTGTATATATATTGCCATTACTTTTAGCGTCGGCTATTGTAGTAACAGAAAGTCTTTGAAGAACATAAAGTGTTTAAATTAAGCTAGAATAGAGTCACTGAAATTTCGCTGAACTAAACGGCCAATATAAAGAACAGGGGCCGAACAGTATGTTAAGCATATTCTTAAGCCTATGCCTTAGTCTAAGCCTAATCTTAAGCGTAAGAATGAGCATATTCCAAAGCTTAATCCTAAGCCTAAGCCAAGCAAAAAAATTACTGTACAGCTTTAAGCGTACTCTTTTATAGTTCAATAGAAAAACGTTCCGCCCCTGATCTTTACATAGGGCCTTGAAATTTCGCTGAACGAAACAAAGTAGCTGTTCAAATTTAAAAAGTTTACCTTGTAAACATATAAAAAAGTATTCTTGAACGTATATTTTGCCGTTGATAAATGTGCAAAAACGATGCTTAGACATATGACGATTTCTAGTAACAAACTGTTCAGCTGGTAAAACGTAAAAATGTGTTTAAAACTTTTCGCTATTAGACCCTTATGCAGTAATGAAAAAATAAATAAAATATAAGAAAGCCTAGCCAATGTTATTTTTAGGGCTGTATAAGTAGACAAAGCATATATATTCCTAAGCCTAAGCGTAACCCGAAGCGTTTAAAAACGTGTATTGTAATCTTAAGCCTAAGACTGAGCAAAAAATGTAGTCTAGAAACTAAGCCTACTCTTTCACGGACCCACCAAAAACTGGGATTGCCGTAAAAGTAACATTAGCCGAAAGTCTTATGAAACCGGAACAACATTACCTAGAATTTCTTGCTACTCAAACATCGTGCTAATTACCAGAGCCGACGCTAAGGTTGCCAGCCCCCCTTTAAAACAAAACGTTGGACCCATTAATAAAAGTTAAAATAGTACTTTTTTACCACTGCGGGCAAACTTATCCAGAAGTTCAGGAAGGCGCTAAAGCGCGGTGCTGTACTTTTTACGGTTCACCGTGTGGATTATGGGACGCTGGCTTATGTTTCAATAGGCGCTTAAAACATAAACATTGCACTGCCTTTTTATATGAAAACAATGGACAGAATGAGTGAATCAGATAAATAAAACGTCGATAATGACTCTTTAGACAAGAATGAGCAACTTTTTATGACACTCAACCAGCGGGGTTCGTTGCGCATTTTTTCATTCTCCCCTCATTTCAAGGAGTTCGATATTTAAATACGCAATAATACACAAGATAGAAAGCGAAATGATAATGAGGCCAAGAATATGAACGAACCATTTTTTACTGTGGATTTTATTAGTATCTTCTTCAATTTCGTTGTTTCAACCACCCATCACCCTAAATAACGGGGGTCTGCCAAAAACACAACGAACGCGTGCTACATTCTTATCTTTCCTATACGGAATGAACCTCGCAGATAGAAATTTGTGATTACGGTTTGTTTTTTTTTCATTTAGAGGCTTCGGCAATTTTTACACCTGTAGTTATAGTTGACATTTACCGTATTGTCAAATGTCTGTAGCACCTATCACAAGTTGGTGACATGTCATGTACGTAGCATTGTTCAATGTATATACAGATCAGGGGCGGAACATTTTTCTGCGGGACTACAATAGAGTAAGCTCTTTAGATTAGTTTTTTGCTTGGCTTAGGCTTAGTCTTAGGCTTAGACTTAAGAATATGCTCATTCTTACGCTTAGGCTTATGCTTAGGCTTAGGTTTAGGAATATACTTATAATACTGTTCCGACCCTTTTCTTTACATTAGCCGTAGCGTTTATCAACTGTTTCGTCATTCACCTTGCTGTACTACGGTGAAAAATTCACGGCGACTGGAGTTCGCTTATTCCAGGATATATTTTACTAACTGGTGATAAATGCTACACACAGCTGAGTATACGGCTCAAAATGTGAACTCTGATTTGATTGTCTTGGACGGAAATAGAGTACGATGTTTAAAATCGTGATGGCAAACATCAAATTTCAAATGAAAATATTTTTAAATATACGGAAATTAACAGTTTGTTTTCTGCCTTTCTGTTTCGAGTATTATTTTAATTAAGTTTATATACCAGCACGGCGGCGGTAAGTGTCTTTACTAAATCAAGCCTTTTAATCTATAACGTCGAGAGAAACTCAGCCAGTTATTTACTATGGTTATTCGAGATAACTTTAACTTTTAATAGAATCTCTTATTAACCAGTTGTTCAGAAAAATACGCATGCAATCTATATTTGATTATTTTGGTAAGTTTGGAAGTTTACAATGTTTAGGTTATTGAGTACTGTTCATTTTTGCATCTATGCTTTTAAGTCACTTTGGGTGCATCTGCAAGTGTAGTTTTGAAGCAAAACAATATGACGCAAGAAGCGATTTTACTCTGCATAGCTACCTGTATAAAAAAAGTACTTAGTGAATTCGACCCATGAAAAGATTTAGGGGCGGAACGTTTTTCTGCGGAACTGAAGTAGAGTATGCTTAAGCCTAAGTCTAATTTTTTGCTTAGGCTTAGGTTTAGGCATAGGTATAACATCATTCTTACACTTAGGCTTAAGCTTAAGCTTAGTATTAGGAATATGCGTATAGTATTTTTACGGCCCTGTTCTATACATTGGTCGGCAATTCAAAGATGTACACACATACCTGTCGGCGAATCTGGTCAGCGATCTGTAAAGTAGAAACTGTCAGTTATGGTAGCGCCAAATTAGCTGTGTGGTCACCACTCCATATGCTAGAAAAATGTCTTAGAATTAAATACTGGACGTACTGGATTGCGTGCAGTATTGGTACAAAAACGAAAAAATATAATTGACATCGTTACATGTTAAATTTTTTCAAAATGGCTCATGTACTTTACCGCACAGTTTTCGAAATTTTAAAATTTTAGCATAAATAAGTTAGGCTTAGGCGTGAGCTCAAGCTTTGGCTCAGGGTTGCACTTCCAATTAGTTTCTGGTTTAGACTTAAACTTGTCTCGGAAAATGTACTTGTGCTCCAGAATACTAAACTGTTTTGAGCATGGTTCATGTAGTATTTACCACACGCAGTTTTCGGAATTTTCAGATGTTGGCAACTTGTATAAGTTGTAGACTGAGGCGAACGCTCAACCTTTGTTTCAGCGTTGCACAAAAAAGCTTATGCTTAGACTCAAGCATGTGGAGCAAAAAATGTACCTGTACTCCAAAAATACTAAAACTGTTTTGAACAGGGTTCATACCCACAACCACAAACAGTTATCAGTTTAAAATTTAACTGTACCGATTAAGTGAGATGTGCCAAAAAATAGGTTGTCAAAACATTTACAAAAAATGGAGATTTAATAGTGTAACGTGAATGAAGTGAACGTGTTCTTTACGACATATTTTGCTTTATTCACGTCTAGCTAGCAACAATGTGTACGTGGCCAAATTAGCGAGCGATGCGTGGGCTAAGCATGGAGTGACACGTGGATTAGCGAACGATACGTGGGCCAATGATTTAGTGACAACGAGTTGCGTAGGCGGTGAAGTGGTATATAAGCTGAAAACACTGGAGTTTAAGGAGGATTCATGATCAGACTGTTTGTTCTACCGGTGTGCTTGACTATACTCATAGCGTGGTTATTTCGTCGTATAATAAACTGTTTACGTTACTCTCTTGTTAAGTTTACTCGGGTTTTATGTTTTATAAGTGCGAAGGCGTTTTACAATGGTGAGCCCGACTCGGACACAAACACCTCCCCGTTTTCGGGTCCTGCCTGTCTTTGTGGGGCTGGTCCTGGCGCTCCTCAAATTTCAGGTCGTCCTCAATCGTCGAATCGTCGATCATCCTCACTCGGTCGTCCCTTGCCACACAGTTGTGACGTACTCGTTCCAATCGAATGGTCGTTTCAAGATCCCCAGGAATGGCAAAAGGCAGCGTTCGAGGACACTTTTCACCTGTGTCGTCATGCTACGCCCCACGGGTTCCCACAATTGGATGTACGGGTGCTTGGTAAAGTGTAGGTGGCGGCAAGCCCCTGCCTGGGTGCTGTTGCTTATTGGCGGGGTTGAACCGAATCCTGGGCCTGTCAATCTCTCTCAACAGTCTAAGGACACTCTGGCCGGGATGCTACAGCTCCTAAGGCAAGTGATGAGGCATCGTTCTGCCATCAACCGGGACGAGATGATGCGGCGCTCAACCTTTCGGGCCAGATGTTCTGCGTTGGCAATAGTAGCTGGGATTGCACAGTTTGGCCACTGCGGACCAAGTTAGTGATGGGTAATTGGATCGTCCTCTACCCAGTGCATCCGCGAGTCAATTTCATCAATTACCGCAGTTCAATTCAAAGACGCCACAGTCCTGGTTCAACCAGGTCGAACAAATTCTTGGGCCGATGATGTGCTCAGAAACGCAATGTCTCCGGGTTGTGACGCCCTCGTCCCGGTCGGGGTGCCTACGCGGGCTACGATGGCTAAGCGGACGCTGATCAACTACTACGCTGATAGCGACAATCGGCGGCTCCGCAGACTTCTGGCCGAAAAGGACCTCAAAGGGCGCAAGCCATCAAGCGCCCTCCGTGAACTCCTCGAGTTGGCCCCGAACAGTCAGGATCTCGTCCGCCTGCGCTTTCTCGAGATCCTCCCTGAGCAAATTCGCCTTACTCTGGTCTCGATGGACAGTGTCTCACTTGAGCAACTTGCTCGCATCGCCGATGCGATGATGGAGATGGCTGATCCGGCTTTGGTCAATCAGGTCAATCAGAACTCAGGTCCTGCATAGCACAGACGGCAGTGGATCCGTGGCAAGCCTCAATGCAGCAACAAATCAGCGATCTGGCAGCCGCTGTTCGTAAGCTGTCCTACCGCAGCGCATCAAGCAATCGCAGGTCGTTCGGACAACCGAGCAATGACAATCGAGGTGGCAGCCGCGGGGGTCAGCGAACCCGGTCATGGTCTCAGTCACGCCAACGTACATCGGAAATTTGCTGGTACCACAAGAGGTTCGGAGCCAACGCGCAGCGATGCCCGGGAGCCCAGTTTTGTTCTTTCACAGCAACGTCCGGTTCTGTTTCCGGTCCGGGAAACGAGTAGCCCCCACCGCGGTGCCATCAAGCGGTGGGGCGGTCAATGCGGTGTTCATCGGGGCAACCTCGGTAGGGCATTTTATCGCCGATAGTGGTAGTTCCCTCTCTTTTCTGCAACCCTCCCATGCGCCGGACACCATTCCCCTCCGTCATCGACCCGTGGATGCCACCGCGGTCAACGGCACACCGGTTAAGATCGTGGGCACATGCGACCTCGACTTCCAGCTAAAGGGGTTTCGCCAGCAGTTCCGTTGGACCTTTTACGTCGCCGATGTCGCTCATCCGATCCTCGGTCGGGATTTTCTCCGCCACTATGGATTCGCTGTCGACTGTGTTCACAATCGCTTGATTCCGGCAAACACAACAAAGATTTCGGCGGCCTGCTGCACGGCAAACACAAAGTCGGTATCAACCCCGATGGGTGTTAGGATCGTAATGCCAGGCGAAGCAAATCGGGTCAAGCAGGTCCTTCGCAAGTTCCCAAAGATCTTCAATCCCATCGACGCCTTCGCTCCTGCTCTACACGGGATTGAGCACCACATCCTCACAACTGGACCACCTTGCTTCGATCGCCCACGACGCTTGGACGGGCCAAAACTCGTGGTCGCAAAGCGAGTTTTCGCCGAATGGGAGAAGCAAGGTATCGTCTATCGCGGGGAATCCCCTTACGCTTCGCCCTTGCACATGGTTCCAAAGGCGGACCCCAAGGCACCGTACCGTCCGACGGGTGACTACCGTAAGCTCAACAGTCAGACAGTCCCCGATCGATACCCGATGCCCAATCTCACGGACCTCGCGGGTGATCTCCACGGAGCCTCAGTTTTCTCGAAGCTGGATCTAGTTTGCGCCTATACGCAGATTCCTGTAGCAGTACAGGATCAACCGAAGACGGCCGTCACGACGCCATTTGGTCTCTTCCTGTTCCGACGAATGTTTTTCGGCTTCCGAAACGCAGCGCAGACTTTTCAGCGGCTTATGGACTCCATTTTTGGTGAGTTACCTTTTGTTAAGGTGTATCTTGATGATATCCTCATTGCCAGCCGAACACCTGACGAACACCTCGGGCACTTACAAACGGTTCTCACTCGCCTCAACAACCACGGCTTGAGATTACGCCCGGATAAGTGCGTCTTGTTTAGCCCCAAGGTCAATTTCGTCGGGGTCGAGGTTGATGCGAGCGGAGTTCGCCCAATACCGTCCAAGGTCAAAAACATTCTCGACTTCCGCGGCCGGATACAACCAAGTCTCTCCGTCGTTTCCTTGGCATGGCCGGTTTCTACCACCGTTTTATTCCAGGGTTTTCGCGAATTGCTCTACTCTCACGGACATGTTACAGGGCACGGGCGGAAAAGGAAACTTTAAGTTGGCATGGTCGGATGACAGCTATCAGGCATTTGACGCCCTAAGTCAGCGGTCCGCGGCAGTAAGCTCTCTTCCCCAATCCTGCGGGTCCTGCAGCTTGTTGTGGACGCTTCCAGCGCCGCCGTTGGTGCGGTCCTCAATCAAGTGGTCAACGGTGTGGCGGAGCCATTAGCGTTCTATTCGGAGAAGCTCACTCCTCTTGAATCGCGCAAATCTGCTTTCGACCGTGAGCTGATGGCGATCTACAAGGCACTCAGACACTTTTCGTGGCTTCAGGGATCCAAATTTACAGTGCGGACCGACCACAAGCCCCTCGTTAACGCCCTATCAATGGCAAATCCCTCTGCTCAACAGTCCCGATGGCTATCCTTTATCTCGGAATTTGGGTGCAACATCGAGCACGTCGCCGGCTCGGGCAATGTGGTGGCGGACGCTCTATCCAGGCCGGTCTGTGCAATTACCGCCGCATTCGATGACGGGTTGGCGGCAGCACAAGCGACCGATAGTGCCCTCATGCGATTCGTGCAGGCCACGGGCTTGCCCGTTAAGCAACTGAAGGTCAACGGAGGGACAATTCACTGTGACGCCTCAAAGCCGCAGCTACGACCCTACGTCCCGTCAAACATGCGACGCAAAATCTTCAATGTTGTGCACAACCTCAGTCACGCAGGTTCTAGGGCAACCCTCCACCAGATTGCCGGTACTTTTATTTGGCCGGGAATGAACCGCGACGTCAAACAATAGTGCCGCGAATGCTTTGGGTGTCAAAAAAACAAGGTTGGTTTCCACACGAAAACACCAATCAGTACAATTCCCAGTCCGGGACGATTCCACACGATCCACATCGATATCGTCGGGCCTTTTCCGCCTTCCTCAGGCAATCGATACCTTGTTACGGTGATTGATCGGTTTACTCGTTGGCCGGAAGCCATTCCAGTCCCAGACATTACGACCGAGTCAGTCGCTGCCGCTCTCATCGCCGACAGGATCAGCCGTTTTGGGGTCCCGCGTATCATCATTTCCGATCGTGGGGCTCAATTTCAATCTGCTCTCTGGTCTACGCTTATGGAACAGCTGGGAATTGAACGTAGGCGTACGACCGCCTACCATCCGGCATGTAACGGCGCGGTCGAACGATTTCATCGGACGCTGAAAACCGGTCTTCGTGCCCACTGCAGCACCCGTTCCTGGATGCAGTCCCTCCCGCTTGTGCTGCTGGGAGTCCGGACAGCCCTCAAGGACAAAGGATTCACACCTTGCCAGATGGTTTTCGGCAGCAACATCGACCTACCTCACTGTTACTTCATGCCAACTTCAATTTCCGAAAATGCGAGCGCTTCTGATTTTGTGCAAAATCTACAAGCTACGATCAACTGCTTCAATGCCCCCGAACGCCGTCACTCAACTCCCTGGTATGTACCAAAAAACCTTCTCACAACCAGTCACGTCTGGCTGCGAGACGATTCGGTCAAAGGTGCCCTTCAACCGCGCTTCCGTGGGCCTTACGAAGTCAAGAACCGCGACGACAAAACCATGATTTTGAAAATCGGAGATAATGAGGACTCGGTTAGCGTAGATCGGGTCAAGCCAGCGTTCCTGCACGACGACACAGCGGGTGCAATTCCAACCGGATCTATACCGCTTGATGACACAGCAATTCAACGACCTGCAATTGGCGATGTCATCCTTGCGAAATTTTCCAAGTGGCCCCATTGGCCTGCGCTGGTCATTTCCCCTGATGGCACCGACCTCGCGAAGTGCAAACGACCACGAAACTCACTGGCGGTCAAGTTTTTCGGCAGCAATCGGCTGGCATACGTATCTAGGTCTACCGTGCTGCCTCTCGCGCAAGCGAAGGTGCCAATCAAGCGTCAGGATCTCAGCGATGCACTGGACCTTGCACATCAACACATCGCGGGGATGCACGATTCCTTGGGCCCGGCGAAGAAGACAGTACGATTTTCTCCTGATGTTCAGGTCCAGGCTCAGCGCTCCGCTTAATACGGAGGGGGTTCTGTAACGTGAATGAAGTGAACGTGTTCTTTACGACATGTTTTGCTTTATTCACGTCTAGCTAGCAACAATGTGTACGTGGCCAAATTAGCGAGCGATGCGTGGGCTAAGCATGGAGTGACACGTGGATTAGCGAACGATACGTGGGCCAATGATTTAGTGACAACGAGTTGCGTAGGCGGTGAAGTGGTATATAAGCTGAAAACACTGGAGTTTAAGGAGGATTCATGATCAGACTGTTTGTTCTACCGGTGTGCTTGACTATACTCATAGCGTGGTTATTTCGTCGTATAATAAACTGTTTACGTTACTCTCTTGTTAAGTTTACTCGGGTTTTATGTTTTATAAGTGCGAAGGCGTTTTACAATAGAATTAACCAGATGGCTAAAACCGCTAATACCATATATCCGCTACATCATTGGACTATCCAAAATGATGTATATGTCAGCTACAGGTGTAGAAATTGCATATATATGTATATGTAAATATAATATATAACAGAAAATTTAAGTACGCAAGCGGTGTCGGAGTCTCGCGAGTCCGAGACCCTCCGCTATACAGATGGCGTGCCGTTGTTTAACGTACCACCATGAAGAGTTCCTCGCTACCGGCGGGTATCTGCGGGTACCTGGGACTGGGTAAAAGAGTTCAAAGTGCAGTTAAAAATCTGTTAATCTCTACCCACCTAAAATTTTCATAGGAAATTACAAAGAGTTGTTCAAAGTACATTGCTAGTATTCCGCCCAAATAAAGCAGGTTGCTAAGATTATGGTTTCCGGAAGCATGCTTTACCGAAGATTACAATCTAGGACCTAGTTTCTTTACACTCCAGAAATTTTGTGTTCAATCGAAAAAGGCAGCCAAAATATATCTTATTCCATTTGCCCACATTCTTCGTGTTCCTATAGAGGTTATACTTTTCTGAGGCTTTAGTGCAATATGTTCGCCGATTTCTACACAAATTGCGACGAAACCATAAAGAAATAGTGATTTATACACTCGTAACTACAATGATTTTGTACAGGCAACAATGTTTTGAATCACTGATCACCCATTGACAAACAGCCTAGATTTACCGGTGATATGTGTAATGTGTAACATTATCTAGTGTTACAGTTTTTTACTTAATGGTTTGTTTTGAAAGTTACGGCCAATGTAAAGAAAAGGGGCGAAACAATACAATAACCATATTCCTAAGCCTAAGTCTAAGCCTAAACCAAAGTGCAAGAATGCGCATATTCCTAAGCGTAGGCCTAAGCCTAAGGCTAATCCAAGCCAAAAATTAGTCTAAAGCTTAAGCTCACACTTTTCTAGTCCAACCGAAAAACGTTCCGCCCCTGATATTTAAATGGGCCAAAGTTACTAATAAATAAATCTGGCGACGAAAACATGAATGCAGCGTTAAACTGCATAATTGTGCTCATCGCATAAGAACAAATACGGGCATGCAAAGATGGATTGTGACTTACTAAAATCAGAAAAAACTGCAAACGTTTTTTTGCTCGATTTTAACTTGGCAGACAGTTTTCTTTAATACGTTGGTAGTTTTACAGTTTATATACTAATTTAACGGTATATTTCAACATTATAGAAATTGCTATGGATCGGTTACACCCCATACCCAATACAGTCTAACACCTAGGGGAAGGATTTGAAACCGTGGCATTGTTAACAAACGAACTTGTATGCTCGCAGCATACGACCCCGTTAAACGGTACGTCTTAAATAGGAACACCACAAGGACGTTAGAAGAAAAATGCTCGTTAATAGAAGACGACCCGAATACGGCCTTGGTATTCTCACAGAAACCAAACCATGTATATGTAAACAGAAATAACATGTAAAAAGTTAGTAGAATATAACGTTTATTAGAATGAAGAACACGACATCTTTAGACACATTCTAGTGGTTAATAGGTTAGACTGTGTCTAGCAGTTAAAATATTTTTAACCTTTCCCACAGAAGTGTGCTATGAGCAACTATTTGACAATGCCGTCGGAAGCACCCCCCAACCTTCTGGTCAGGTAGGCGCGGACAGCATTCTAAGGGGCAACATTTTTGCCCGAAACAAAATAACTTTTGTGTCATTTTCAAGTTGCTAAAATGCGAAATGTATATAATTTTCACGTTTATCGCTAGAATTATACTTCCTATCATAGTGTATGTGAGCTTCTGTACATGCCATTTAAAACGCCATGCCTTCACATCAGGTGTTTTAACTTGGGTTTCAAAATATCTGTAAACATGAATGTCGTTAAATCTTAGCTGCTTACTCGTCTCGGAGCTAACTCTCAGGAGCTTGATTGCTGGAATTCAATATATTCGGAATCCGCCACGCTAAAGGATTCTTGGGGGCGCAGATGTGCCACTGCTATGGCATATAATTTCTAAAAATGTGTGGTTTAGAAACATATGACAAAACGCCAAAAAATTCTCGTTTCGCGCGGAACGAAAATAGAATAATTACCTTTAAGATATTGTCAAACCTTTATGTTTGAAATATATCGATATCACGGCCACAGAGTGCGTTATATTTGGCTATTTCAGATTTCCACCAAGCTTTGAGCTTCAAATTTTAATTTAAGTTTGATAAATACTCTTAAAATGATCGAATAATGTTGTGCTTGATTTGAATATATCAATTTCTGTAAATATCAATTTCATACAATCTCAACGCCGTAGCGGATAACTCCGCTGTTCAACACTTTTGAGACCCTGACAGGAATTATTACTCAGAAAATTTTTTTGACAACGACGTTGGACGGCGGATCGTTAAAATCCGAACTATCTCAGTGGGGCATTTTTCTGGTTTGGAACTGTGCCTCAAACGACCTACCCAGGGCTGCACTAATTGCAAGCTGTGCGCGTGCAACAAGTTGACCATACACAGTGCTAACAATGTGTTCCCCTATAGGCATTACAAAATACTCCGCAAAACCTGTGAGACACTCAGACTAGAGCAGTAAGCTTCTAAAGCTGATTGGTGATGGTAAATGTGTTCCAGAAATAAGACTGTTCGGTGGTTCAAATTTTGTTTTATAACTCAGATTTGAGATGAAATAGAAAATATTCATGAAGATAATAAGTTGTACACCCAAAATGATGTAAAACCCGTGGCGTAACCGGATATCTGTTTCCGTTTCCGTTATTTTACTATCCGTTTACACCTGGCTATGCTGGCTTAACGGTAAACTAGGCAATATACATGAAATATTCACACTGTTTTGGGCAGCGCAGACCAAGTTTTCTGTCAACATTATATACAGGGCACTTGGGCTGATAAAACGATTGATGCTGTGCATAAATTAACGTTTCAGCCGGATTAGTGCTGTAACCAATCAATTCAAAGCGGTTGTACACTCTTCCAGGACGGGCCCGTAGCAAAGTTGGGGGCTGGGGGACTCAGCCACCCCTGAGAAAATTTATGCACCCTTAGAAAATTTTCAACTTTCTTGATAGTCAAACCCATTACTGCCCTCCTCCTGAAAATTTTTTTAGACTCTCTAGCAAGGTGAGCTGGCTCACAAGGGGGATGGGTACCCTCTGGAGAGGCCAAATAAATATCAGTCCCCACTCTTATTCGGGTCAATACAGTATACTCCATAAATTTAATGTTCCCGATTATAGAAACTAAAGAGCCGCGCCTGGAAATGGACTTGCTGTAAGCTTTTAGAACACTGGGCTAATGTTTAGAACAGATTCGTAACAGCAGTATAAGCATATTTGTAAGCCCAAGCCTAAGCCAAGCCTTAGCGGAAGATGAAGGTTGTACCTAAGTGTAAGTCTAAGCTTAAGCGTAAGCAAAAACTGTCTAAAGCTTAAGCTTACTCGATTGCAGTCCCGCAGAAAAACGTTCTGCTCCTGATCTTCACATGGGTTGACCATCGGATGGTTTCGTTCTGCACTTCTTTTGGTACCAAACTGTTATAGTTACGGTTTATAAACCACACGGGCCCGTAGGCAAGGGGGGGCCAGAGGGGGCAGCCCCGTGGAAAAATTTTGGTCCCCATAGAAAATTTTTAACATTGCTTGTGACTAATTGTAAAGCCTTGAATACCCTTCAAAAAATTTTAACCCCCCTAGCAAGGTACGCTGGCTACGGACCTCACACAACATTGTCTATTGGAAGCCAAAGGCTTCCAAATTGACTACACGAATATTTATGCTTATTCCTGAAAATTAGACCAAATTCTGAGCATTTAAGTATTTTTGGGAAGTTCGAAAAGCATCAAACATGCAGCTGTATAGAAAACAAGATTAAGCATTTGATTTTATATCGCGAACAGGGCACCAATGAACGGCGAAAGCACCTCGATGAACAACAATATAGGGCTGGCAGTGATGACGGAACAAGTTTCTTGAACTCAAAAACCCGCTGGAAAACCTTGTCAACCCGTGCTAATATCAATTTAAAGTTCAATAATTCCTGACGTTAAGCCCCAGTGGATGCTGAAACGTAAATTTAGATATAATCTATACAATCTCATGTTCCCACGCCGTTTATCGGCTTGCACGAATTACATGGAAGCATAGCATTATAGATTCCGCGACGGGCGGCCTCAGCCTTGAGGACATGCAAAAAGTTTACATCACTTTACAAGCAATTGAGGTTGAAATTTTTCTAAATAGAGCTAAAATTATCGTTCATCTGAAGTGGGTCTGAGCTCGTGACCCTGGCTTATCTCCGGCTACAGGCGCGTTAAGTTTACCGCAGACAATTCAAATTCTAACACACCATATGTACCTTAGAAACATATATTGGAAATACACCGAATGTTCTAATAAAGAAAACACCGTGTCATTTGTTTTGCTGTCACTAGGATTTAACTTCAAATCGGTAAACATTAATGTACCAACATATATTTTTTACCGGCGGAACAAATATTGTTAAAAACGTAGCTCATTTGTTATGCTAACCATACTTAAGCTGTAACTTCGACGTTAATTACAACCTATTTGACATATTTTCACTGAACTATTTCTACGCTTATAAAACAAAACAACGGTCTGTTTAGCAGACAAGAAAAACTAAGCAGAAAGTTGGTTTCTTGGCAATTTTTACCGTGCCAACCGGCGTACTCTGTTAACGCTTGTAAACATTAATATTTGAAAATTTTTCCACTAACTATTTTCTACATTTTATGTTTTATCAGACACCTATTTTCAAGCTTTGATTCGAACACCGACCTCTCGGGCGGCAGGGTTTTACAGTCGCCACTCAGCTATTGGAGCTTGATACTCACGCCCAAGTAGATTTTCACGACTTCAGATGATTTTAAACTATACATACAAGTCTTACTAAAACACTGTTGTATATTGTGCAGTTTTATTGCACGTGTAGATTGCAATTAGTTGCTGCTAGCACAACAAATTTATTATGTAGCTGCTAGAAGCAATTATACGTGAGTGAACGTGACACTGACATGGGCAATTTGACTGGCTAAATTTTTCATAATGTCACATCAGTTTGCTTGTTCAGATAGCTCGTCTCTGACTTGGTGGCTAGTTTCAAATATTTATCGGCCCAAATTGAGATAAAAATCGACTGAAAGTAAAGTTTTTGGCAACGTCGGTAAAACTTTTTTTTACATAATTCTGCGGCAACCTCTACTTCCTGATGGACGTTTAAAATTTTTCAGCACAAATTGGATTCTGCCTGGTGACCGTTCTTGTCTAACTGAAAACAGTGAACATCTTCCAGGGGTATTAATTTTACAATTTGTTATCGTTACTTCTACCGAAGCCATAAAACGCAAACTTAAATATTTAAATTTTTGTGGCAGTTCAGTGATTTTCTCGATTTACCGATTCCAAGGTTTGTTTTTCCGTGCTACATACGACGCATCAATCTATGGAAAGTTCAAATAATCTTTGCAGTTTTGAGGTTTAATCTATATATTAAAGCTGAAATGCCCCACATACGTATTTTGGGCAAATCTCCAGCATTACTTTGTTTACAATACTTTGTTAGTAAATACACGTGATTGTTCTATGAAAAGAGAATTTGCAAGGAAATTTTTGTGCTCGCGTTAACTTACGCATTGCGTAAAGCTGGCAGAGTGTTGATTTTAAGACCTGCACATCTATAGAATTAAAGCTCTCGCTAACTATTGCGTATTGCTCAAGGTCTGCTGACTAGTTATAATAACTAGTCTGTCAGCTTTTGCGCAATGCGCAAAAGTTAGCGAAAGCGCAAAAATTTCGTTGCAAATTTTTTTTCATAGAACAATCACGTGTATTTCCTAACAAATTATTGTAAACAAAGTAATGCTGGAAATGTATATTGGTGCGTTCCAGCTTTAATATATAGATATTTGTTCGCAGTTATGTACACCTTACGTTCTTGGTGAAAAAAAGTGGTAAATATTATGTTAAATTTGCCGAATACTATAAAGGTTGCAGCTATAGAGTATAATCAGAAACAGTTGTTGTGATAAAAACCCTGTTTTGATATGTAAATCGCCTCTAAACTTTGATTTTTAATATTTCACCAAAAAACATTATTTGAAATGCTTGCACTAGGTTTCTGCGCAACGAATAAGGCGTATAATTGTGAAAATTGCCCTCAGTCGAAAAAGTGTTGCCGCTGTCAAGAAGTGATATTTTGGAGCACTTGCAAGGGCGTATACAAACGAAACAGTCTAGTATATCTCCTACCGAAATTTCTAAAGAAACGATAAACAATGAACTTTTAGAATAAATTTTTCGTCCGTACCCAATTGTATAGAATTCTACTGAAACGAAATTCTGGTTTACACTTCTAGTCTGTGCTATTGTGAAAAATAAAACATTCCTGTCACAGACAAGCGATTATGCACATTCTGCAAGAGCATTTCATGTCAAGAATAGGCACTTGCCAAACGTGAATCAGTGGGGTGGTGTTTTAGAGACGGTGCGTTCAGGTTTGGTTAGGCTTAGGCTTTGGTCGACGCTTATTTTTAGGCTTAGGCTTACGGGTGTGTTTAATTTAGGCTATACCGGTAGACCCCGTATAGGTAACATAAATCGTAACAGCAGTAGTATTAGAAGTTTCTCAATTGTTGCATACGTATGATTAATCGAACCGTTCTCAGTTCAAAGTTACTCGTTCAAAACAGAGTTTGTCTGAAACCAATTTGTCATATTTGAGAAAACGGCATTTTAAGTCTATTCGCAAAATAAAGCCTAGCGAGTGCCGCAAATGATGATTTTTCACACTCTCAGTATGAATGTTTTTATTTCTCACACTTGCTGAACGCGGTTTGAACGGAAATAAATTAATGTTTTTACCAATGATACTTACCTGGGTGTTAATATATACCAACTGGGTTCGCTTCCGGTTAATATTAATAAATAAAACAGTTTACTCTCTTTCGACCAACGCTCGTTTAGTCAACAGTACTACACTGTAAAAAATAGGGAATCAAATTGACTCTCTGGGAAATAGGCTTTTCCTGACTACACAAACTGAGTCAAATTCGACTCCGCCAGAGCGAAATTCGAATCACTGAGCGATTCACAGTGAATCGAATTTGACTCTGGCGGAGACGAATTTTGACTCAGTTTGTGTAGTGAGGAAAAGCCTATTTCCCAGAGACTCTCTATTTTTTGCAGTGTAGGTAACTTTCTGCGGTGTTTGCGGAAGGTATTATGAGCGCACAAAATCTGTTTTTTTACATCTGTAGAGTACAGTATAAGTTATTTGAAAACTTATGTTCAAATAGTTTTTTCCTCGTTTCTTCACAAATTTCGAGAGCGCGTCGTATATCCTGCTCCCTCGTCAAAGAAATTAATTCGGATAAGTATGATAAATTTAACTGTTGGAAGAATGGGTTATGGGCCGAGGTGAAGTATTGAAATAAAAGACCTGCGCCAATACAGTAGTAACCAGTAAACAGGTTTCAACCACCAACCAGTGAAGTGTGCGGCATTGAAATGGCAGCGGATTTTAACGGAACGAAATTTCTGTACACTACATATTTAACCAAATCTAACTAGTCGGGTATTTTACAATGTTTTTGTTAAGGACGTTTAATAATAACAACCCGTACGAAAATAGAAATAAAATACATAGCAACATCAATTCGCATAAACCGTTCGCATAGCCAGGGGCACATCAGCAATTTTGGACCAGAACGGGCTGTATGATGTATAAGTGAAAAAAATTGCTACCACACGAGAAGCCAATCGCAATTTCAAGGCAAAATCTTAATACAAAATTTTACTTTTCATTGCTGACGATAAATCTAGGTCTGGGTGGGCCCCCTCTTACCGGGCAGAGCGCATTGCCCAAAATATGTATATAAATATATAATATATCTATCCCAAGTCGTAATTTCGCTTTTGACTAGCCTAATTCGGAATTGGGCTGAATTACGATTTGAGATACGACACATATATAATGGTTGCATGTATGTGTATTCATATCAGTTATCATTTAGTTATTAAGAAAAATAGCCTCTTAAGTCCGCTCAGGCTCGTGCGTTAAACCAAAACCGAACCAGCTCGGGTACGTTGCTTACGTAGTAATCGGTATATTTCACACTTGTAAACACATAAATTCTCTGTAAAAGGCTGCCTAAAACATTCTAGGGTTTTAAGCAATAAATAATGGCTGTTCCAGTAATACTTCACCGGTTTGCATCTGGTACAGCTTTGTAAACATAAATTTAGTCAAATTTATTAGTAAGTATTTGTTTCGCTCACTGGCGAACGCAAAGGGTGTTCACCTAAGCGTTACCCCTGAACAGAAATCTTAGCGGCGCAATATTTTGCGATATGATTTAGTACTAAAATTGTGTTTAGCTTGTGGCTTGTTTTGTTCGCGATTTTTTTGCGATTTTATTACGCTTCTTTCTCCGTTCAAAAATTGCTCAATCGGTCACTAGTTTCAGTCAGTATTTTGAAAAAGCTACAATCGAAAGTAACAAGCGTTGCTTCGGCAGGTTGGAACCGAAAAATTGTAAGCGTTGAAGGTTGGAAACTCAAACAAAATTTATATCAAAGCCAGTTTGCAGTTTGCACCGCTGTATTCTGTACAATCTTGCACTGGGCGAAATTAGTAAAAATCGGCTTTATCATTCTGATATATAATAAGTTTCATCAAGAGTCATTACATTGCCCAAGGTTTTCTCACAAAATTCATCCGCTATCCTCCTGTCGCTACGGACCCAATTCATATATACATGACCTTGGGCTCAAAATATGAAAAATATGAAACAAACTTTACGCTCCCAAACGTCCTATTTGCACTCATAAACGCAGTATTCTGCTTACAGTTAATTTGTATAATCTCAACGGATTCAGGTTTTATGTGTAGTTGTAAAAACTTGAACAAAAATTTAATTTTAATTTACAAATTAAAACAACCGAAGCTAAGTGAATCTTTAATTATCAGAGACGTAGACATGAAACTAATTTGACCAATGCCCATATGAAGCCGAAGAGCAACTGTAACGCCAATTGCACGGACACGGTTTGAATTACTGAGATTCGAACAACAGCTTGTTCATTGAATTATAGCCGTTCGAAGTCAAGATGCTGGATGCCCATCGCATTTTATTTTCAGGCATAATTCTATTTTTAATTTTTGGCTTCTTGGTTCCCACACAAATATATGGTGTCCATAGACCCTTTCGAACCCCCTGTGATGGCATGTCTGTGTAACGGTCGTTTTCTCACATATCCGCTGGTGTCGAAGACTAAAATTTGCCTCACGCCTTTACTTCTCAGGTTAATTATTTTCCTTGAAGTTAAGTGCGACAGTGTAAAATTTTAAATATAAGTTGCTTTTTTGGTTTACACATCATTGGTGATACAGACCCATTGCCAGATCACCTTGCTAGGGGGGCACAAAACTTTTTTCAAGAGAGACATACAAGGGTTTTTGATGACGTTCAAGCAAGGTTGAAAATTTTCGTTGGGGGCCAAAATTTATCCAGGGGTTTGCTTAGCCCCTCTGGCCCTCCTTTGTCAACAGGCTTGTGGGGAAAACGTTTAATTTGCAAAGGGCTATTCGGATAATTCCGCGAGCTCAGTAGCGAAAACTTTTGTAAATCATTTTTAAATGGCTAAAAATTTACTGTATATACGTTCAAATTACTGTATTTGTCCCCCAAAAAGATATAAGACGGCTTATTTTTCTAAAAATATCTCGCGTTAATTTTTTTAAATCCGCCAATCCGATTTCAAAATGACCAAGCTGCGATGAAATTATCACATCTGTCCCCGAACTGTAACTATTACTATACGCAGGGCCGGATTAAGGGGGGGGGCAATGGCCCCCACCAACAGGGGGCCTCTTACCAACCGAAAACTGACGATATGTTCCAATTTATAGCAAGCGAACAAAATTTTTTTTGCGAACCCCGAAGTTGCTGGGCAGCCGTCTCCGTCCTGTTAACGGCCGAGTATTCATAATCTAACGCCGGTCGGACCACTATGGGATTTTTGGGGAGTACTGATTGCGTTTTTTTGGCACGGTTATATAAAAGAGGGTACAAAACGTTTTTCCAAATGTTGAGAAACTTCTTCAGTTTAGTAGTGGATTCGGAGTCGGGTTCGGATTCGGTTGAATCGTGGATTCGATGCCACATTTATAGTGTGTTGAATGAAATTTTTGGCAAATATGGTGGGCAAGAAGGTAAGAAAAAGAAAGAAAACGGGGCCCGTACCGTCCATTTTTGGACTTTAAAAAATTTCTAGACTTCGGTGGCACCGTAAGTGACTTCTCTAAGTGCAAATCTAGAATAGACCCTTGGCCGTGAATTCCTGTTCAGTACTTTTGGTACAATTTGTTTCATTTACATTATAATTTTATGCTCTGGTGTACAAAATAATTATAGATAATATAAAGACCTGCTAGTCATATGGTACCTCGGACCTCCTAGTTATACGAGCCCCGTACCTCCTGGTCGTATTGGCCCCGGGCCTTCCACCACCTTCATCCGACCCTGACCATATGGAAATGTCAGTCCGCAACGCATTTCAATAATAAACGTTTGGAAAGACTAATACAACGGATCCCTTTAACACAGTTCTATAGCAGGATACGCCATGCAAAACTTCAGTCCCGTATCCAGCTCACGTAGCTAAAGGAGGCTAAACATTTTTCAGAAAGGGCATAGAAGTGGTTTCGCTGGACTTACAACCGAGGTTGAAAAATTTTAGAGGGGCCAAAATTCTTCTAGGCAACTGCCTCCTATCTGTATACGAGGCCGCAAAACTCACAACCGTATCCTTATAATCCGGATGTGTTTACCAGCCTGTACGTATTTATCAAATGAAAAGCATTAATACTCGCATGTTCTCGCACATAACATGCAAGCAGAAATAAAGTTTCACATGAGGTAAAATACTATCGAAACGTAATTTGTGGCTAAACCATAAATACGTTTATTCTATTTCAACGCGTATTTTCTTGAGCATTACGCAGTAATGCTATACATGTGTTTGCAGGTCCTTAGCCTGCTCACCACGCTAGGTTGGGCTAAAAATTTTCAGGTGGAGCATTCAAGGGTTTTCAAAAGTTGCAAGCATGGTTGAAAATTTTCTGATGGGGCCAAAATTTATCCAGGAGGCTGAGCCCACCTGCACCCCCCTTGGCTACGGCCCCTTGTTTTTGGCTTCAAAATATTAAAAAAAGCCTGCAGTACCGTTTGCTTGGAGCGCACAGGCAAATCACACCAATGAAAATTCAATGGCATGAAAATAAATTTATTTAACAAAATAGTCTGAAGATTCATTTTTGTGAACAATATGACGAATATATCTACGTGTACAGTAAAGACATACTACCAGATTGTTGTTGTTTCAAATGGACCAACTTGCTAAACTGGACAAAACACAAACCTTATTCTCACTATGCATTAGATATAACCTTTTGTTGGATAAATATAAAAAGGCCGTCGGTGGCGTTATTAATATTTTAAGTTTATTTCGAAACATAATCGTACAGAAAGCGGTATTAAAACGATTTCAAAAGTGGACGCAACCTATTCAGTTGAATAAAATTGTTTCATTAAAATGTATGTTCATTGGCAGACCTGGAATTTTCTGGTAGGGGAGGGGATTCGATGTTCAGACCGGTTTGATGCTTACATTTCGAAAACTTAAATTGACAATAAAATAAAAATACTGTACGCTCACTCACACTCAGAAATGCAAGTGGGTAAAGTTTTTTTACCCGCGTTCCGCCGCTTTACCCGCCGAATTTATATTTTTTACCCGCGGGTATATCCGCGCAAAATTCTTTTACCCGTTACCAGACTTTACCAAATTCATTTACCGCTACCGATCTCACATACCCTTATTTTTTGTTCTGCGTTCAATACAATTGTGTAATTTTACAGTGCATAGATGTGACCTGCTCGATTTACGTTATAAACTGTTTATCACTAACTTTGAAATCAAAATACACATATCATAATTAAATCTGGGATGTTTACCAATGGGTGATCAGTGAATCAACACGTCTGCACATAATCGTTGTAAAGAGCGATTAAATCACACACTTTTTTACGGTTTTTTCGAACTTGTCGTAAGACTTCTCTCAGAAACCGTAAGCATATTGTTCCACGCCAAGGAATAATGTAATCTCTATATGAACGCGAAGAATGTGAGCAAATGGAATACCATATATTGTTGCTGCCTTTCAAAAGGCCACAATTTTTTTTCGATTTAACAGCACATTCCAGGAGTGTAAGTTAAAAATTCAAGTTTTTCTACATCATCTAGCGTCCCGTTTCTTATAAAATTTTTAGGCGGGTAAAGAATCACAACTTTTTAACCGCGCTTTGAAATTCTTTACCCGCGGATATACACGCGCCAAAATTTTCTTACCCGTACCCACGTTGCCCGCGGGTAATGTGCAACTCTGCTCACGCCTTCTCTGAAGCCGCAGTCGCCGGTAAACTTGTTTGCGCATTCCACTATGGCTGGATTTCTGAAATCCTTCTAGAATACAATATATTAATCCTTAAATATTTATTAAACAATTATTTAATCAGTTTACCGTCTCTGACGGTGTACTTAAGTTCAGTAAATACTTAAGTCAGTCAACCAAATTAATGCCTAACAGACTATTATCAGCTGCTGCATAGTAACGTATAGGAATCCGCCCAACATACGTTTCAGTGTCATATATCGACAAAAGATTAGAGAGTAAAGTTCATTCGAACGATGATAGCGCCGGCTCCAGAACCTTTTGACGCTATAAACCGCCCAGAGTATAACAGAGAAACGTGCTATCCAACGAACCGAGCGAGAAACTAAGCGCAATTTAGTACTAAATCGTAATACAAAATGTTGGTTTTCATCCCTGTTAAACGGGTCACGGTCTAGCTGACTCTGCCTCAGATCCACCAGTCGAGTGTCAAATATGCGTGAAAAAAATTGCAGAGTAACTCTCACAGGAATTTGTACGTTTCCAGTTCCAAGCGAAACTTAACAATCCTGATTACGGTATTGTTCGCAATGTATATTTAAGATAAACTGTTGGAGTAACTTTGAGCATTGTAGCTGACGTCAAAGATTATGTAGAAAAAAAACTGTTTGTATAACATGGAAATTGATATTTTTCTCTATCATAATTTGTATTTCGCTGAAGCATAATTTAGAGCTTACTCGCAAGGTCGAGTCTGAACCACATGGAATTTATGCTTCAGTTGGGGTTTTCACACTTATATTTAGTTCACAGTTAAATTTTTAACTGCCGTCATGTTGATCTTTTGGCCCAAATTTTTGCTAAAACGTACGTATAAATATTAGTATCACGCTTCATTTGAACCAGCGTAAAACTAGCCGATAACGGGCCCGTAACCAAGGGGCATGGGGTAGGCAGGCGGACTGAGGCCACTAGAAAAGTTTTGGTCCCATAAAGGATTTTCAACCTTGCTTGTTAAGACAATTTTATATTTTTACCCTTGAGTATACCAGCGCAAAATCGCTTTACACGCGACTGATAGGACGGTGAGCGCAAAATTATCAAATGATATGACCTATGACAGCAAAGGTACAAACGATTGCCTGCTTCCGCCCCTACAGCTGTGGTAGAATATTTGCTGAGAGTTTTGGAAAATTTGAAAGTAATTTACGTTTTTACAAAATGTGCTATTCATTGAGTGTCTTTTAAGTTTAAGGCAATTTTCAAAAGTTTATTAATTGCATAAATTTTTCAAAACGAAAAAGTTCAAAAGCCAAGTTTTTGGGGCAATACTTAGCAGTTGTTACGTCATCGTCATTTCATTTACCGAGTTCTGTTTCACCTCCGCAGCTCCGGTTCCGAATTTTTCAACCCTGGCTCGTAGCCACTTCACCTTGCTAGGTGGGACTAAAATTTTTTCCTGAATTAATGGGTATACAAGAGTTTTCAACGACTAACAAATAATGTTGAAAAAAATAAATTTTTTGAGAGGGGGCAAAATGTTGGTTCAGTAGGAGCTGAATACAGTGGACCAGGAACTGTTGTATCGAATAATTTTTTTCAGTCTTATCAATAAAACTCACATTGTGTAATGCTCAAAAACATAGATTGAAAAATAACGTGTGTTTGCCAATAAATATAGTGGTTTACACGGATGAATTAACACAGTGACATTCAGGAATAGCAATTGTGGCTGTTCATGCACATAAAAAGTTGCGCACCGAATCACCTACTGTGACGAATAAATAGTTTTATACGAAAGCAATCGGGCTACATCCGTTTATAGCATTCAAGTTTTGGTTTTGTTTCGTGGAAAGAACCCATATTTTCAGCTGTGAATAGCATCTGTTACCAGTTTAGTGATAGGTTTTGTATAACAAGCAGCCTCTAAAAGCGGCAACAAAGACAGGGTAAAAACAAACATATGGGCGAATTATTTAAAATATTCCATACTGTTACTCGAAATATATCGAGGTTTTAACATCAAAATAAGCAATTAACTAGGAATTCCAGAAATCTTTAAAGGTTTCTACATCAAAATACACAATTAACCAGAAATTCGGCAATTCGCAGAATTGCCATTAAGCAGTAGCAGCCAATTGAGATTTAAGTTGACCAGATCATACCAAGTGGCGCGGCTGTAATACTTTTTGGCATGATTTAACAAAATTCCATAAGCGTGCTTCTGTAACCTATTTTCATCTGGAAACATCAGTTTTGGATTTGCGATTAATAATTAGATTAAACACGCTGCAGTTAACCATTTAGCTTTAGCGGAACATTTCTAAGGTATACGCAATTTATGCTTCATGAACAGGGTGTAACCGGGTATTCGTTTTCGTGTCTGTTTCCGGTAAAATCGGTGTTCGTTTCCGTTTCCGTTTCTGTTATAGAAAAACGGCAATTCTGTAATTTTTTACGTTTAAAATTAGTTATTAATCACGCATATCTCACAATTTTTGATTACAGATATGCTGCAACTGTTTGAAATGAAATAAAAATTACCAAATTCATTCAAAATCTTAAAAATTTCTATGCATCATCTATTTTTTTCTTTAAAATTTTTGAAATACCGATGAATAATTGCACACCTCAATTGTAGTGGCACAAAATATAGAACGTTTTTGAAACTTTTATATTTCAATATCCGTTTTCCGTTTCAGTTTCCGTTTCCGTTGTTATGATCACAATCCGTTTCCGTTACCGTTATTTTGACTATCCGTTTACACCCTGTTCATAAGTCGACTGCACTTATTAAATATGCTTCTTTGCCAAATGGATTATGGCAGCTAAACTGCTTGTGCGACTTTTTGTAGCTTTAAAAATAAATCAGCCCAGTAGCCAGAAAGGATAAACGCACTCCTTAATCGTGAAAAATTTAGCCCCTTTATCCCCAGAATGGGTTAAGCCACGCTTGCAGGTTATCCGAAATCTTTTCGTACTCCTTCAAAAATTCTCAGGGCCCGCTTTTGCATGTTGGTCTGGCTACGGACTTAAACTTTGTTCAAAAATAAAGCTTCAGCCAAACAATTGAAATTGACAGACATTCCAAATATTTATCTCCTGCTCGCCAGTCCACTGCTTTATACATTCGCCCATAAACTCCAGAAGTAGTGTGTTTATATATGTGATTTTGATTTTACTTGATAAGTATAAATACACCTTGCATTTGAGTACATAGTGTATTATGCTAATTGCTTTAAGGCATTTTTATACACTAAAAGATCAAAAATAGGTTTGGTGTAAGCTGGAGGGATTATGGCCGTTGGTCTGTTTTTCAACTTTTCAATAATACTTATGAAAAATCTAATTGTTGTCAAATTACTGGCGACGGAATGTTAAAAATGGTTAGTAAACCTAAAAACCGAAATAACCTTTAAATAACCTTAAATTTGGAACTTCCGCATTGGAACTACAGTAAAATTGGTACGCCGACACATCAAGTGCTAGTAATAGAAACGGCCTCTATGACGATTTAAAAAATTAGCGAATGGAATAGTTGCACTCTTAAAGAAATGCTGCGCGTGTATATATAATGCGTGCGAATCACGCCCGTCTAATCCCTGGCCCTCCCTTGGCTACGACCCCGGTGCGGATAAAAAATAAAACTTCCGCTTGTCTGTTATTTTCAAAGTTGGCGGACGTACGGAATCTGGACCCCGCTAGGATTTTGATAAAAAAGTGGTCCATCCTATCGATCTAGACGAGCTCAATTGAACGGTAGCATTTTTATGGCTGAATGACCAACGGTTCAAAAGTTATGGCCGTCGAAATTATAGTACAAACACGTACAGATTGGAACAGGAAGTATCTATCATTCACATGTTCGTAAAATGTAAGCTTAACCAGGTTTATTCTTTACACTATTAATTTGATTGTTGTTTGTACATGTTTTGTATGGTAAAAAGTTAAAATTTAAAGGGTCATAACTATAGAACCGGGGATTCTGCAGCGCTAAAAATGACACAGTTGAACTCACCGCGTCGAAGTCTGTAAAATGAACGATTTTTATTGAATTCCCAGGGAGGTCAATATTCCGTACCTTCGCCCAAGAGCTTACACACTTCTCTCGCTGAACGAAGGCGTTACAAATTTAGCACATTATATACACTTGATTAAAACGTTAAGCATGTAGTGTAAATTCTCTGATTTTCAATTATAAAAGTTGTTCGCTTGTTTGAAAACCTAACTCATGATAGCAGCATTATACTGCTGAGAATATGGCTGTATATATCGGTTTTCTTAGAAAGCCGTCTCAAATGCAGCTCACGGCGGTGGTCAAAAAGAATTCCCTTATTGCCGCAAGCCTTTGATAATAACAACAGGATGAATAGATAGCAATTTCCTGACTGCTATGAAAAGTTTTGCTTTTGAAAAATATACGCGTTATTAACAAAATACTGTTTTTGCTGAGAATTGCAATAACGAACTGAAATACACTTTTTCAAGTTACTCTTATATCAGGTGTTAATATAAACTAGAGTCAATGTTAACCTTACAACAAGAGTATACAACTAAACTCGATTTCGCATGGTACAAAATGTCAGTATCATATGATATGTTTGAAAATGTCTGCAAGGTTGTGGTAAACTAGCCTGAATATCCTGTAGAATATAGATACTAAAATTAAAGTTTGAATTATTTGTACTTAAGCAAATATTTGGGCAGAACTTTCACCAGAAACAGAAAAGTGGAAGCTAATTTAGCATTCTAAATCACTTACAGCAAATTATTTGGCTTTTTGTTGTCCTGCATAATATCACGTGGTTCTCGGCAGAAATTCGGAATATCATATGATATTCACATAAATGTTCCTCGGTGTCATGTGACATATAGCTTTTTGTATACGATGATTTCTGGAGATGCGAAATTTGTAAGCCAATATCATGTATTAACACTCACATTTTGTCTACAAACCCCTATTCAGATCGCAAAATTTTTCGTTGACGTCGAATCAACATGGAACAAAACGTGTTCCGGGATGCCTCAGTTATAAAGTTGCACCCCAGAAATTGCGTTAAAGCCAAAAAACAACAGGGCTTTGCATATGTTATGCATACAAAATGTACCCAGTTGCATACTCTTGTAACGTCTAAACCGTTATTTACTCTACCATTCCTAATAATAAATTGACTTAATGCATTTGGTAACACTGCAGAAAGCAGAACCTAAACGTTCGTACTGAAGACTATGGTATAAATGGTGGCAAATCGAGTGATAAACCACAAAATGAACCTTGAACCAGGGTTTCAAAAAACAGGTGATAAACATATTGTGGAATGAAACCCCCTGCTGTTCTATGTAATTTTGCATGTTCTGCGTATCTTTTGGTCTTCAAAATACAAGGGCCAATGCATACAACATGGGCGGTACAGTAGTATAAGCACATTCCTAAACCTAAACCTAAGCGCAAAAATGAGCTTACACCTAACACAAAGCCTAATCAATAAAATTACCTAAAGCTTAAGCTAACACTACTGCAGTCCCGAAGAAAAACGTTATAACCATAGGCGGATCTAAAAATTTCTGACGGGGGGTGGGTTGGCAAATGTTATGAAACGCAAAGTTGTAAGGTAGAGGTACCTTATTATTCTATCGCCAAAAAAATTCTGAGGCCAAAAAATTGTAAGTTAGGGGACCTTACCATTTTATCACAAAGAATTCTGATGGGGGGTGCATACCCCCTTCTGGATCCGCAGGTTGTTATACCCATGATCTTTATACGGGCCAATACATGGAACAAACTGGCGTAGCGTCATAATGTCATGTTTAGTTGAATTGAATTGTTTCCTACATTCAACGATAGCAAAAACATCAGCAATGGCAGCGATGTGCAATTTGGTCTTTATATATAAAGCAGCAATAAAAGGAAATTGCAAAATTTACCGCCATGTAGCGGCTCTCATTTCAAACTTTCAGTGCCGAGGCCCGTTTAACACAACCCAATATCCTGACTGTTAATACGTAAAACGATAATTTTGTCAAATAACTGATACTGTTACAGAACAAAACGGTGGGAATACAACCAGGTGTTAATATATGGATGCCTAAAACGTTTTTAGCAAAATTGCAGTAAAAAGAACTATTTCGTTCGAAGGAACGCCTCTTCTGCAAATCGTTTTGTATCATTTTGATCTGGGATTAGACAGAGCAATATAAAATCAATATTTATGGAAACTTTTACAAAAAATACAGCATATTTGGTGAGCATTAAAATAGGCTCCAGGTTTTAAAACTACTTCACAACTCGCAGTTCGGTTTAATCGAGCGTAATATTATTTTTGAACAGCAGGCTTTAAATGCTACGCGTACCATTCTGATAGGACGGCCGAAATATTAAAATAGATTTTATAGCAATTTTGCACCGCTGATAATTAATAAAACCGCGGTAAAAACTCAAAGGTGGCGCTGGATGGTGGTGAGGGTACGTTGTGCAAATTGGTCCGAGAACGGGAAATATTATCCAATAGAAGCATCGAACGTTGAATCGTCTTTTGACCTCTTGTTATGGTAAAATGTCAGTAAAAATTTCTTCGTTTCATGCGAAAACATGGATAAATTTTACGGATGGTCCAACTTTTGAATAGGTTCGCGAACTGCAACACATATGACAATGATGACGATGATGATGATGATGAGTGATCAATGGCTTAGATGAAAAACTAAAACGAAACATGGAATATTGTTATCGGAAATTGGGAACTGTTTGGGGACTTTTGGGAACATTTTACATCGATGCTTACTATTGTGTGGCGTGTGCCACTGTAATTCTGCGGATGCCACCAAACGCACCTGTCCGGAAAGAATGACAATAATACCGGGTTTAGGGTTACACTATACTTTTGTGTGCCGCGAACCATCGCGCTTCGACGAATTCGGCCAACGCCGCTGCTCGGCGCAAATAAGGGTACGTTTTATATGTGAGTCGCTGTGGTGTGCAGCACCGCGAGTTTCAAAAATTTTTGACATAATGCTCGACACTGCACGTCGGCGCGCGGCGACTATAGGACAACTTTGCGGTGGAATTACTAGTATTTAGTCCAATCAAGCACGCAAATTAATGAAAAGATTAACAAGCGTTTTCTTCACTCGTATATGAGCCAATGCAAACAACAGGGGCTGGACAGCATATATAATAAGCATATCCCTAAAGCTTACTATATTCTAGTCCGCAGAAAAACGTTCCACCCCACATGTTTTCATGGGCCGGCCCTCGTATGTAACGCAAGAAGTTTGAACAAACAGCCAATGTAAAGAAAAAGACCATAACAGTAGTATAAGCATATTCCTCAGCCTAAGCCTAAGCCTAAAGCCTTAACCAAAGCGAAAGAATGAGCTTACATACCCAAGCCTAAGCATAAGGCTAAAGCCTAAAGCAAAAAAATAGTCTCAAGTTTAAGCTTGCTCTAATGTAGTCCGACAGAAAAACGTTCCGCCCCAGATCGTTACATGGGCCGCAGAAACCATTATAAGTAAGTTGAGCTGCATTTTTCTGTTCTCTTCACAAGCCTGTCGGCATAAATGAAAATTTAGCTAAATGAAATTTTGTGGTTATAACAACTTTGGGTTTACCGATAACATAATAACAAATAAAAATCAATTTCTAAAAGTTTAAAGTGCATGCAACTAAGCCATTAGTCGTTTATTGTGGTACAGAATTTTTGGTAACGACCAGATTATTTGTTTATCGTTTAAACCAGAAAATGCTTATAGTCAAAACAGAAACATTAATAGGATAACGATTTAAGACAGAAAATTTAAGCTTAAACTATTTATGCTAAATTAGTGAACACACTAGACGTTCGGATATTCTTATGGAAACATTAGCGAGCGGCCCATGTATAGAACAGGGCCGGAACAGTAGTATAAGCATATTCCTCATCCTAAGCCTAAGCCTAAGCCTCAGCCTAAGCTTAAGCGCATGGATGAGCATATTCCTAAGCCTAAGCCTAAGTAAAAAAATTAGCCTAAAGCTTAAACTGACTCTATTATAGCCCCTCTGGAAAACGATCGGGCCCTGGTCTATACATGGGCCACATTAGCAATAACATAGTATACGGTATTCCTAACAAAAAGTAGTTTGTCATATAGATCTTGACACGGCGACTTCATCGGCACTAGTCATTAAGCATGCAAAATGCACAGTTAAAAAGTTATTTAATTCTTTTTACTTGTTTCCTTTCACCTGACAAAAAATTGTTCCAATAATATGGCTTGAATAGCAGAAGTTTAGGCTTGAGCTTATAGGCGTAGGCTTGAACTCAGGGTTAGACTTGGAAAACAATAAACAGTAATAATGGCGGAGAGTTTCGCATTCTATCAAATTAACACCAGTGTGGTGGAGAAAGTATATATACGAGTAGTGCTGTTCACATGCAATCTATTAACTCCTTATTAGCTGACATTACAAATTTTATTAGCCATTCATGAAACCATTCCCGCTGGCTTATATAAAGCAGCCAGCTCTTAACGAGCAAGACCCGTCCATGTTAATTATTGGTGCCGCACGCTCGGAGACAAGGCGGGCGGGGCTACAAGGACTTGGAAACGTAATCTTAGGCTGAGGCAGCTGGTAGTTTAAGTCTAGGTTTTCGACCATTCTATAAATGGCCTCAAAACCGATACATTTCAGCTAATATTCATCTTGTCTTCGTGCTGTTTGCCATGCCAGCGACTTTTAGTTATATTAAACCCATATTGCTCAATATTCGGGCAAAAATTATTTTAGCGTTTCATGACCAATTAACTACACATAGCAAAAGGCGGTATAGTTCAAACCATTTCGCATTAATATTGCCATAACCATATTTTTCCATTATATAATAACTGCGTAATGACGAAATTAACTTTTCCTGTTTAAACACTTGAGGCAGTCTCATATATACGGGTTAGTCTCACGGTCGATTGCAAGAAAGCGTTACACAGTCCTTGCCCGTACACTGCAAATTCCAGTGAGTTGATTATAACTCAGAATGAGTTGAATCGCTCAGTCTGAGTTAGGACTGTCCGAACTCATATTTCTGAGTTGATTCAACTCATTCTGGTTTAATGAGTTAACTCTCCCGGGATAAACACAACTCAGAGTGAGAATCACCTCAACTCAGAGTGAGAATCACCTCAACTCAGAGTGAGTTAAAGTATATTTTTATTACCTCAGGAATAATTAACTTTACGTCTGAATTGGTTTATTAACTCATTGGAATTTACAGTGTAACAGCACCCGAGAATACCTCACTAAACTGACACAAAATTTGGTGTTACGATTTGGTAAATAAAGCTAACGCCTCGATTGTGACTTCTTCTGTTCGCGGCATTTAATGAGTATTATTGGTTGTGAACCGCTGGCTTTTAATCTAATACAGCGCTAGCATTATGACTGTAGCAGAAATATCTTAAATTCGCGTTATTTTGTTCGATCTTAAATTCGCGTTATTCTGTTCGATCTTAAATTCGCGTTATTCTGTTTGAAAGTAGTACAAAATTAATATACACACAGTTTGAAGCCGATTTCAATTCTTGGAGGACATAAAACATAGTTAGTCGCCGTAGTTGCAAACTTTTATAATGGACTGAGATTTCAAACACTTTCACGTTAGCTATCTGAAATAGTAAGCAGAACTTGAAGGCATTCGTTAAATACTACGCAGACAATCAGTCAACCTGTGTTTGCTAATTCTTTTGTAGAACGATATAAATATGTATTGTGAAAAACGTTGCAACAATGGTGTTGGAACAAACTGTTGGAAAATCATATACTTTAAAAGTAAATTTCGTCTGGCACGGGCTTGTAACTAAGAGGGGAGCAGGAAGGGAATTTTGGCCTATCCTAAAGAATTTTCAGCCTTGCTTGTAAGTCATCGAAAATCCTTGTATGCCGCCTGAAACAATTTTAGCCCCTTATCAAGGTAAGCTGGCCTTGGCCACGGACCTCGACTGACAGACGCAAGGAATGTTGAGTTTCAATTTTTAGCAATTGAAATCGAAGTAACGTTAGCTATACAACCGGCTCACAATAAATGAGTAATCAACCGAACATAAATTGGTGAATTGGTCCTATTTTGCCAAGACAACGTTTAATATATTTTTGAACATATGACTGCGATGATTTGGAAGACAAAGTATTTTTATCGAAATTAAATTGCACAAAGCATTTTGTTTACAACACATGTGCGACTGTATGGTAATGCGTAAGAACGAAACAGCCGTTAAATTGTAGGCGCAATTTTGAACTCGCGGCTCATCGTACGTGTAAACAACGTTTTGTTTAAAACTATGGCCCATGTTACTTTAAGGGGCGTTCAGGTTTCTGGCGGGTCTATAAAAGAGTAGGTTTAGTTTCTAGATTGCATTTTTGCTTACGCTTATGCGGAACTCATTTTTGCAACGCTTAGGCTTAGGCTTAGGCTTAGGAATACGCTTAATCTACTGTTACGCCCATCAAAGTAACATTGGCCAAAACTATTTTGCAAAAGATATAAAAATTTTGGGTTTTATACAACAACTGCCAGCCTACAGGCTCGAAGTGAAAAAGATGTTTTTAATTTACTAAACGAAGTTAAGAAATTGATTTCGGATATTGCACGGCAATTTTCAGACAACGACGTTTTGAGATATTAAAATGGACCACACTGATTTGTGGATTTCGAAGCATGTGTTGTTTATAGTGAGATGGGCATCGTATATTTTTTCATATTCGAATATCCGGCAATTCTTGGTGGATATTCATGCGGATATCCGTATATAAATTTTCTATTTCGGATATCCGTAACTCGACGTTGTTTTTTTTGTTGTTCCGTACGTCAATTTTCGTTTCTTAAGCACTTGTTTTTAGCCTGACCCACAATCTGATATGAATGTTAAACATACAATTGTAAAAATAGTTTTGATTATGTATGCTACTGCATATCCAAATAAGTATCCGAAAAGAAATATGTATCCTGATATCCGGATATCTGGATATCCGGTACCCATCTGTAGCTGTTCGTTTTAAACACAACATGACAATGGATACTGTTGTTTTACACTGGTTTATTAAACAATATTTTATTGTCAATTATTTACAAAATTAAATAATAAGGTTAAGATGAGCTTTGCAGCATAAGTAATCTTTACCCGTTCAGTTGAGCGTGAAAAGATTGATACACCAGTTATTAAACACAGTTGCCAAAATTTGCAGCTGAAACCAAACCTAAAGCCCCTAAACCTCCGTTTAAGTGTAACCTAAGTTTAAACGTAAATGTGGGAAAGTGTATAACTGCTGTTTTTTTGTACTTTGCCAAAACACAGCTGTTTTAAAAGTTGTAATTTGATGCTAAAATCGCCGAATTTGTTAAATATTGGCATTTCGTCTCAAATTTTAAAGCAGTTGACTGCCGATTGTAAGCTGCTGTTTACTCAAAGTTTGACCAGAATTATTAAATATACCCGACAACCTGAAATGTAATAATTGTCCATTTGTTGTAACGAATCAAACTGGCTGACGCTAGTCCCACAAAAAAGTTAAATGTTTATTTTTTAAATACAATTAAAGCTATTAATGTTCTATATCATGTTTTATGTGTTCCTGCAAATATAATAAATCCGCTCGATAGCAAAGAAATATGTTTGATTCTTCGATTGTTTAGGATTTCACCGTTTCACGACGTGCTGTAAAACCATAATGAACACATTCAACACTGAAACCAAACATTTTACTGCACACAGTGCAAGACAATTTTTAGGAAAGCAGGAAAAATATTTTTCGTAACAAAAAATTGTTTTAATACTTCGTAAACGTCTTCTAATTTGTTAAATTTAATGGCTACCCTAAGTGCAGTTTGAACTATTTTAGTAAAATGCGATATTTGTAGTATATAACGCTTATCGTTTGCATAACATTTCTTAATATGCTACGCAAACATCAACTGTACTCTCTAAAAACGTTAAACTTAGATTATAGCTTGACTAAACTAAGTTAAACATAAATGGCTGAACGACTAACTACACCAGAATTGTACGTTTAACTTGGTCTAAGATATTTTTAAGCTGAACACGAGTTTTAGTTAAACTTGTTTTTGGAGTAAGTAACAAGTGCAGCCCAGAAATTACGTGGATCATAGAATTTATTATGTTTAGCTTAAAGTAAAAAATGTGATATTTTAAAGGAGTTTAAGCGTAAACCTACCTGTTAGTTTAATTATTCTAGAATCATAATTTAATGCCGCTAGATTTAGCTTAAGCTGAAATCAACTTACTTAAAGCTTTAGACAGTAAGAGCGTATACAAGGCAAGGAATAGAAGGACTCTTCTCCCGAAATTTTTGCGGATACGAAAAGCTATAAAAAATTTATGGTCCAAGTTACTTTAAGGGGCGTCCAGGTTTCTGGTTGATCTATAAAAGAGTAGGTTTAGATTCTAGATTACATTTTTTTATTTAGGCTTAGGCTTAGGCTTTTAGGCTTAGAAACTCATTTTTGGAACGCTTAGGCTTAGGCTTAGGAATACGCTTAATCTACTGTTACGCCTTTCATAGTAACATTAGCCTTATAATACCGTGTAGATTCTAGTGGTATTAAAATTTACTTAAAGTTTAATTGTTAAAACAGTAGTGTCAGGCTTTTGGATCGCTGCGCAATGCGTTATATCCTTCAAATCATCCTTAGGTAGTGGAAAATTCATCATGGTCCAATTACGCATCCAATGTTAATCCAGAGAGCCTTTACAATGAACTCTGGTCTCTAAACTACTTCAGGGGGCTAAGACCACCAAAAAAACTCCTGGGTCCATGTGACTGCTGCAGCGATCTGTTTGGCTTTGGGGGGGCGGAGAACTCTAGACACCGTTATCGTTCTGAATGCGGCTTTTAATCCAAATTTCTCAGTACGCCACTGTGTAAGTTTACAGAAACGCAAAATTGATAAAGGATTACAGAACTGTAAAGTTTTCGTGTAGCTAGTACATTTTGTAGACCTCCGGCTCCGGTGTTTTTCTGGTTTTTAAAGTTTTTTAAATTTTAAGCCGATATATAGCATGAGTAGATAAAAAATTCCGGAGCAAGACCGGCAGTTTTCATCTTCAAGCATGACTGACATCTACAAAACAATAAACATTCTAGAAAAAATAAAAAAACATCAAAATTAAAAAAATAAAAAAAATTCAAAAAAGGATAAATAAAAGTAATCTTTTAGTAGTTTTTTAGTACTTTTTGTTTCGTTTTGTTGATTAAATACGCAACTGATAACAAAAATAATTCGAAACCATATATAAAAAGACGTCACTTTGACGGTTAGTAAAACAGAAGTTGTTGACAAAGTATTTTTGCTGCAAATTTTAAGTTAAAAAACAGTTTGAGTGAAATATAAATATGACAAGTGACAGTTTCGTGTACTAAATGTAGCATCGCGTCGATAGTAGTGTCAGTCCCGGAGCAGAAACGGGTGGGGTCTTTTTACAAACTCCAGGATGGGGGTCCCAAACTCGCTAGCGAAGCGAGCAAGAACACCAGACCCATTTTAAAACTTTGACGGATTTTGTTTCAACCGGTTAGAATGGGGCCTCAAATGGGGGTATGACGGTGGCTGCTCCGACCCTGAGTAGTATTGAAACTAAAAATTTCTACCATATGTAATTCAAAACTTTAGTGTTTCAAAACTATTATACTCTCTTTTATTCTATTGTATGTCGAGTGTAGTGTTTTTGTCGTCACAATACTATTATACTCTCTTTTATTCTATTGTATGTCGAGTGTAGTGTTTTTGTCGTCACAATTTAAACATATTAAAGCAAAAAATGTTTTTAGTTTATACTTACAGTTTACGGGTCATTTCGGTCATTCACCCAGCCGGCGTCTACTCAAAAAGGTTGGTATTTCGAAAAATTTCTCATATTTGAGCATTTCATGACTTCCCGTGATCATTCAACGCCCAACAAACCCCCTTTAGGACGCAGAGTTTTGCCAAAAAGTTAGACAAATTATATGTACTATTCGAGGCAGTTTGTAAAACTGAACTACACGATGTTTAAATTTTTGAAACTTCTTTATTTTCTCTCCACAAAAAAGATTTTCTTCAATTGGATTCTTTAATGTTGTAGCCCAAGACGTAATTCAGCACAATTTCGAATTTAGCTAATAAAAGTTAAAGCCGAACCCACAAAACGATACCATTTTTGTACATTCGGCGTTGGACTTGTTCAAAATAAAATTATGTTTGGTTTACGGCTATAAAATAACCAACCAACAACGTACAGCACGTGGTAGCCTAAGGTTTGTGATAGCCGAGAGCTAGCACGAGTTTCGAGGAAGGCGCTGACACGTGATAGCCCTGGACTATAAGAGTAGCCCTGGGCTGTCACGGGCTCGTTTTGAAAATGACCTTGTGAAAGCCCTGAGATATAGCATATTTTGTGGCACCGTTGACCAAAATTATTGTTAACGGCGTATAAGTAGGTCGGCCACGACTCATGCCATAGAGGCTGATGCTCTCATGTGAATCTACCATTTTCTATTTTACTTGTTCTTGTAAAAATGTTATAGAATATTTTCAGCTTTTCTCTGCCATTTTCTATTTCTGCATCTTAATAAATTTGATAGGGCCGTGGATTGCGACCCCAAAACCTTTAATAGGGGCCGGCTTGAAACAAAGCCCCCACCTCTAAAGGACAGAGCTATTAATTTTAAAACTCTTTCAGTGAACAAAAGTAAAAAATTTTTTCGAGGATTTTGAATGCAAAAACGTCGGCCGGTTCTCGCTTGCTCGTTATAAAAGCAAAAACACATTTTTGCGTTCGAATTCAGCACTAAAATTGCGGATTGCTGTTTTCGTTGCTCTACCTCTCCTCTGCAAGTATTGACTCTCGGTTGCCGAGATATGTGGTTTTCAGTAGTATTCTGCCGATATAGCGGTATCTGCAACATCAGGGTATGAGTTTTGGGTTTTTTTGAGAGCCATGCACCGATAACATCTTTATTACTGTATTTTCAGACCAACTGAGTTGAATATATAAATTGCGTTCTATCTAATAATAAATATATACTCATTTCATAGGGTCGGAGCCTGATCCAAAAATTGCTGACAGGGGGGCGGGCTTGCAAATGTTATGAAACGCAAAAATTGTAAGGTGTTATAAGTTTTTCACCAAGAAATCGTGTAATGGTAAAATTGTAAGGTAAGGGTGCTTGTGTTGTGAAACACGAAGCTTTAACCGAAATAAGACTGGCTTTAATAAGCAACCCCTGAAACGGTAAGAGAGACGAATCATGCTTTAGTTTAACCAAGGGATACTAAATTTTTTGACAAATACGTGTGAAGTATATGTAAATGTTTCGGTCAATGTTACACTTCTATAGGCGTAACAGCAGTATAATCATATTCCTAAATCCTAAAGCCTTTCCGAATTGTTACGATAGGTTCATGCAATTAATATCTTTGAAAGTTGAACGAAATTAAATTACAGTAGATGGAATGCTGTACAGCAGCCACTTGCGTTACTGACTTCGGCGCATGTAAAGATCCGGGACGGCAAGTTTTTCTGTGGGGCTACAACAGAGTAAGCTCAAGCTTTAGACTAATTTTTTTGCTTGGCTTAGGCTTAGGCTTAGGTTTAGTAATATGCTCATTCTTACGCTTAGGCTTAGGCTTAGGTTTAGGAATATGCTCATTCTTACGCTTAGGCTTAGGCTTAGGTTTAGGAATATGCTCATTCTTACGGTTAGGCTTAGGCTTAGGTTTAGGAATATGCTCATTCTTACGCTTAGGCTTAGGCTTAGGCTTAGGCTTAGGTTTAGTAATATTCTCATTCTTACGCTTAGGCTTAGGCTTAGGTTTAGGAATATGCTCATTCTTACGGTTAGGCTTAGGCTTAGGTTTAGGAATATGCTCATTCTTACGCTTAGGCTTAGGCTTAGGCTTAGGCTTAGGAATATGCTTATAATACGGTTCCACCCCTGTTATTTAGATGGGCCCTGACTTCTAAGAATGCTGAAATTCAGAACCGAGGATAATATCGGCATTTGCCGCGGGAATTTTTTATGTCCTGCCAGTCTGGCTTGATTTGCGGTATGGTACATATGATAAGTGTCGGCATAGGATCGGTATTTTACGGTATCGGTCGGTGCAATATTCTAATTTAACGTTTTGGATTACTACAATCAATTCTGGAATTTTAAGTTTTGGACAGCGGAACGTGTGCATTGTCTGTGTGTGTGTTCATGTTTTTGCAGCTTACCCTTGAGATATCATGTGTAGTTGAGAGTAGTGCACTTTTGCAATGGGTACACAAGTGGCGAACGGTTTGGCCCAGTCTGCTCACTCAGTCTCCTAGGATTCAAAATTCGGCGCGATTGGCCATCCTTGTATGTACCAAACGAAAGGTCGTGAATCTGCCGTTGTTATGGGGCTCAAACATTTGGTTTTCGAAATGGGCTCAGGAAACAGAAACCGTCGATATCACAGTACAGCCCGAGGTCTACCACCGAACTCAAGCAGAAAGCGTACATCCGGCTACGGCCCCGATAGAATTTTTTCCGAATGTTGTAGCAATGTCGGAAGTGGAACTTTGTGTAGTTTTACAGAGTTTCTTTCCGTAACTAAGTTTATTTGTAATTTTGGATCAGCCTTCAAACCTTAAATGCTGATATTTCTCGTAAACATTCCTAAAACAAAATTTTTAAACACTTATGGGCGACGCAACCTCTCATCCTTCCGTAGTTGCGGCCCTGCAATAACTAAACTAAGAACACAGCAAAGCAGGGTACAACAGGAGGTCTGCCTCGAGCTCCGGCTCCCGCAGAAGAGGAGACCTTTGTATTCTGCTAAGGTAGAATTTGTGACTGAAATTTCGGCAATTTCGGTAGTAAAATTTTTCATAGTTTCACAAAATTGCATTGTTAGAAACTTGTTGCTTTTAACAATGGGTATAATTATTATAAAGAATGAGTGGTCGGTATTCCTTAACAAATAAACATAGTCTAAAACCTAATATTTTGACAACATTTGACAAATATATTTTTGATCAAATTAGCAAATTAAACATTATTTTAACTGCGTAATTTCGCTTCACTTTCGGCTGTGGCAAATTTTTTTAGCCACCGATTCTAGTATTTTTCATTTGTTTTTGAACACTGCCGCCAAGGGATACGTTGTTTATAATGTTATAGGTATTTATTACTCAGTTTGTTCATCTGTACATAATTTTTTATGCAAAAATGACAAATTCAAAGACTTTTTCGGCTGCTGACTACGCCTTATTTGCTCTGACAATGGTCGCGTCTGGTGCGATTGGTTTGGGCTTTTCAGTATATGAATTCGTCAAGAAGGTATGCAAGAGTGGATCTAGAGACAGGTTCGTTACACTGCATATGTGAGTCAAATTGGCTCTCCCTGAAATAGGCTCTACGAGACTATACAAACTGAGTCAAATTTGACTATGCCAGTCAAACCTCAAACGTGCGACTCAGCGAGTCGAATGTGAATCTGGCAGAGTCGAATTTGACTCAGTTGTGTAGTCCAGTAGAGCCTATTTCGGAGAGATTCAATTTGACTCACTATTTTTGCAGTGTGGGTGCCCGTTACACCACTTCGTTTGAAGCAAGCTATAAAATCAAGAAATTCACCGAGTCTAAACAGGGTCAGTCAAGCTTATGTGTCAAGTATCGTTTTGGTTCCGTGTCAAATTGAGCAGATGTGTCATTGATCTTAATTATGAGCAGTAAAAGTAAATTATAATTTCAACAAGTGCAATAAACTAAAGGCTTTTTTGAAAACCAACGTGCCCAGCTAAAGTTTTGGTCCTCAGTGAATGATCGAACTCGGAAAGTATTAAACAGTGACACCGGTCGCCTATAACATTTGAAAATTAATTACGGTTATAATTTGCAATTATATAACGCTATTAATTGCAAGTCATTCATTATTGCAGAAAAAGTCGCCGGAAAGTATATTGATGGGCGACAATAAGATGCATGTGATTCCTACTGCGCTGTCGCTATTGGTCAGTTTTTTGTCCGGTGTATCCTTGCTAGGATTCCCCGCAGAAGTGTACCAGAAAGGTAATTGCTGATATTTGACCGACTCGAACTTTTGAGCAAAATAAGACATGTCTTTGTGCAGTTGATGTTAACGGTTCTTTGAGCTAAACTGCTATTTGTACTGTTTTATAGTTTGTATCACTAAACTCATCGAATATTTTAATGTCGAACAGCTATTTTCCCAAGTAAATAACTGGGACGGCTCATATGACAAAATTGCTGTTTGGAATAGCCCAAACAGCTAATGGAATGCAAACTGTATTTGATTGCAACATACAAACGAAGCTGTGTGATCGTGTGCCTTAATTTTGTGTTGCCTTTCTTATTCTTGTTAGAGGCACAGCAACGGATCAGAAATTTCTATAAGGGGAGCGTTTACGACAGATAGAAGTGGAAGAAACAAACATAGTAAAGGTTATATTTTAAGAATATATTGTCGATTTAATGACAGATCCATGAGTTTCTCACAGAGGGCGGGCATATAGATTTCAAAGGTGCTACGGAACAAAAAAGTGCGGCTAAAATATATTGTTTTAAATAGATATCCTGTTTTGATTGGCCAACGATATTTCGCATCTGTAATCTTCCACCCCATATAAATTTTGTTTAATTTATAGTTTGCAAATATGGTGAAACCAAATAATTACTTTTGAAGTCTGTTTTCTCAACATAGTCGAAACTCTTGTGCAACCAATCACAAACAGTTTACACTCCTGTAGCTGTTTGGTTTGTGCAATCAATCCAATCAAATTCAGTTTGTTTGCCAATAGTTGTATGGGCTGCCCCGGACAGCAACCGTCGTTTGGGTCGATCCAGCTGCCAACTGGAGTAAATTGCTGTTTGGGTCACGACATATGCACAAAAACCTAAGAACATCGCTGTGCTAAATGATACTTATGCATAACTTTTTAATAGAGCAGAAATTCATGCTTTTCGTGCTAAAACATTACTTTAAATCTCTCTAACGCTGTAAGGGGTTTTTGGCACTATATTTGAAAAATTTCAATTTTAATATCAGGGCCGTACCCAGGTCATCTTGCAGGGGGGTTTAAATATTTTCAGGAGGAGCATTAAAGTATTTTCGATGAATACAAACAAGGTTGAAAACTTTCTAGGGGTTCCAAAATTCATCTGTGCGGGGCTAAGCCACCCCTTCTGGCTACAAGCCTGATTTAAAGTTTCTTAAGATTCATATTCTCAAATGTATGCAGCACCTGTCACTAGTTAATAATGGATTTTGAAACAAGCTAATTGTGGCAGCAATAAATGTTAAACTCGGGTAGGACCAATGAAATGCAAAAAAGGGCCAAATGTTGTACCTTTAACATCCTTGAGGATATTTTTGAAGATCCACAAATATTCTCGCTTTCACGTTCGTTTTGCAAATACTTTCGTATGAAATACCTGCATAGTGAACTGTGGTTTAATTCGTTGACTTCAGGCGTTCTCATGTGGGTGACTCGACTTGCAGGAACTCCGATCGCAGTTCTGCTGGCGATGTTTGTTGTGCTTCCGATATTTTGGAAAATCAAACCCATCAGCGTTTATGAATATTTCGAAAAACGATTCGGTTCATATATTCTACGGTTGTGCGGCTCTGTTTTGTATTTGCTGTTTATGGCTGCATACATGGCGATTGTAAGCGGTGTTTGGCGTAGTTTGTCAACAGCCTTGAGCAAGAGTGGATGATACTTTTAGTCTAGACAGTGCAACTGGGTGCTTTCTGGGGGTATTTTGGGTTATTTCATTTGCCGCCGTTTGCCCAATAATGGTCCAAATCTAAATTTTTTTGCACATTTCTGCTTAATTTTAATTCTAAAAATTCGGTTTTTGTCGGTCCCAAGATCGCTGGCAGAGCGTCAAACCAGTTATTGAACTATAACTCGTTACCGTGTCGTTTGATTGTGGAAAGCGAAGCACCATTCGACTCAACCATGCAAGTTTTACCGAAATACAATTGGTGTCAGAAATTATTTTTGGCGTTCAATGGGTACCTCAACACCGAGCAAGAAACCGAATTTTTTCAAAAACTCAAATTCGATTGTGAAGTGACTAGAAGATGCCATGAGAAGCTCAAATATGCAAAAAATTGTCAAACTCGCATCATTTTTGCCACCGCTTACTGGCGGAACTATAACCGAAGAAACCCACGCTCTGTGTAGAAACGAATGTACCCAGCACGCGTTGCGTTTTTGACCGACCTTTCCCCATTTCTGGAAACAGTGAAGCTTCATAATTGGAAACAGGTTGTGGCTTTATGCAGGCTAAATTAATCCTCTCCGTATATTCTAAAAGGAACTGTGATTTTTCACCCAAGATTTGCTACTATTTCTCGCAACTTCGACCCCACGCAAAATTGATGGGGGTAAAAAATGGCAGCGCGCTGTGGTACATTTTGTATCACGCTTAAACAAGAAGCTAGTAGACACTTGTCTATAAGGTTTCATCCAGTCTTGATTAGAGCACCCGTCACATATGGACGAAACCTTGATTTTGGTTTACGGACGAGCCCATCAAACGTATATTCATAAATGGTTTGGTCGTACTGACCATTATTTGATTCTCTCGAAGCGTTTTATATTTTCTACTTGGGAGTCGAATGGTTGATACCATCTGTCTGTGTGTCACCAACACGAGTCAAAACCAAGATTTCGTATGAAGACTTAGGACAAAATTGCACTGGCTTATCGCTCGCTTCGCTCACGAGTTTTTTCCATTATTTGTCGCACGCCCCCATTTCTACAGAAATACTGGTATTAGTTACTGCGTTGCTAGAGGGGATGTATCTTTGTTTTGACGCACAAAAACTATATTTTTCTATCTAGATTGAGTTGGTTCAATGCAACATTTATGTCTAATTTCTTCGCTTGTTAGCTTTTGTGACAGATCTAAGGTGTGCCAGGTATCCGGATTGGATGCGCTGCCGGGCTGACACGAAAGCATTTTTAACTAAAATTGCCGTTGGCTTTTTTGCTCGCTTTGCTCGCAAGGTCCTGCATCAGTATAATATATGTTCTGACTCTTGACAAAAATGTGCTACTGGTAATTATTGCCCGTTGAAAATTTTCACGGTTCGATTCTGGTTGCGGTATATATTTCTCACCAAAATCAACCATTTTTTACTTCAGGTACTGTACGCCCCGTCGATTGCGCTCAGCAAAATCACAAATATCAACGCGTACGTGTTTTTCATTTCTGTCGGAGTCTTGTGCACACTGTATACGTCATTCGGAGGAATAAAAGCTGTCGTATGGACGGGTAAGCAGGCTCGTGGCTATGTGGTCCGAGGTTCCGTCAAGCCAGAAAAATGCTCCTCTGAGTAAATTTGTATTTTTCACGACTCCGTCCTGCATGATATCGGGAGTTGTGCAAACAGTATTCGTAACCATACCACGCAGTACTTCATCTTTTATCTTGGGAGAGCTAAACAACGCTGCCGTGTGGTTAAATTGATAAGACATGCAATATTGAAATATTAAAAATAACTCGGCACTGATGGTGTAGCGATAATTGTGTGAGCTTTTTAGAAATTCATGTTCGCAGAAATGGAAAAATTCGCGTCAAGCACAACATATTAGTTAGCGTTTAAGCGTATTCAAAAACTGAAATGGAAAATTAAAAATGGTGCCTTTTCTGTTATCCCCCAGCCGGCGATGCTCAAAAATGGATGTATTTTAAAAATTTTGCATATTTGAGGTTCTTTTGACCTGCCTTGATCATTCCAAGCATAGATCTGAGTTTTGAAAAAATTCTGTTTCAAGGTTCCAAAGCCCCTCTTGAGTCCCAAAATTTTTCGTCAAAAAGTGAGGCAAATTTTATACCATTAACGAACTATTTCGCAAATCATCATAACATAATTCTTGTTTCTTAATTTTTTCAGTTTTACCCTCACAGTTTACATTCACCAATAATAATAATAATACAGTTTCAATAATAACAGCAGAAAATAATGCATATATGCAAATAAACAAATGCTTATTATCCATTGTTATTTTTTTGGGTTTTGTATTGATTCTTTTTAAGTACTTTTAGTTCAAAACACTTCACGGATAGCGTTAATTTTAAGATTCCCCGTAAATTTACTCATTGCAAATATTACTATCGGTTTCCGTGATTATTTTGAAAAGTGCACTGACGGTTTTACTAGACCTTCTATTGGTCGGCCCAAATAGTCACAGTCGCTAAATATTATAAAAACACTTACAACTCAAAATTGAAAGGAATATATCTTAATGTACGTTAATGTTACAGATGCACTTCAATTTGTTTTTATGTTGACTGGCTGCATGGCGCTTTTCTTCAAAGGTATTGCGGATAACGGAGGCTTTGGTGAAACTTTTAACACTGCAATTGAACAAGATCGATTTCAAGTAAGCTGTACGTAAAACAACCGATAGCATTAAGCAACTGGAGAAAACATGAACGTCGGTCAACTTTTGTACAGCTGACTGCCTATTCACTGGAAGGAATTGTTTTGTAAAGCTTTCCGTAAGCATATCCCAAATCCGACCGAAGTCTTTGTGTGCTTTGCACGGTATTCGCTGTCCCTGTAAACTAAGCGCTGCGCAGCTCACCAGGATATTAATTTGTAGGATACCGCAACCGGTACGGATATTGAATTTTGACCGGGACAGGAACCGGATACCGGATATCGTATACATTAAAGTAATTTATTTTTCGCTCTTGAGCACCGCGCTATAGTACACGTTGATGTGATTTTACTTGCAGGATATAAACAATTGGGATTTAAATCCATTCTATTATATGACAATGTGGACGTCAACGCTTGGTGGTGTCGGATTTTGGTTCACATTGTTGACATTCAATCAAATTTCCGTTCAACGATACCTAAGCCTTCCGACCATTAAAAAGTCACGCACTGTCCTCGCAATAAACATTCCTGGCTATTTGATATTCGCTACGCTTGCCGATTTAACCGGTGTAGTAATGTTTACGTACTATTTTCAACGTGGTTGCGATCCAATCAAATCGAATGTGAGTGATGGATATTTGCAAAATTTAACACATTTTCAACTGTTTTACCGAATGGTGTACACAGGGTATTCGTCTCTGTGGTAAAAGTAATGGTGGTAAATGTCGTCCGATTTGAAATATTTCGTTCCATTTTATATTAACAAACTTTTGGCGTATTAATACGAAGAGGGGTTCACTGGCACACAATGAACCCTTACGCCCCTGATAATCGTTAAAAGCACATGACCAGGAAATATGACAATTATTATACATTTAAGCTTGTTCAATCCCGAGATCAACTGGTCATTCATTATTCACTTGACGTTTTGGGATCATATCGTGGATTTCCTGGCATTTTTCTAGCGTGCTTGTTTTCTGGCACGCTAAGTACTGTGTCAAGGTAAATTTAGGTTTAAAACAATTTATATTCTTGATGCTTTTTATACGTGTTTTGAAGGTTCAAAATGTACTTATTGACTTTTACCTCAATCACAGCGCTGAGCGTGTTTCAAAATAGTTGACCCTATACTTTATGCGTGTTACAAATCGGTTTGTAAGTAGTGTGTTGAGGTAAGTTCAACGGAAAATTTTTGTTAACGAACGGTTAACGGTTTATTATTAGCTTTCACCTATGACACATTTCGGTGGCGCGGCTAAATTGTATATTGCGAACAGTATATACATATATGTAATGTGTTCTTCCATGAAATGATCAATACTACTGGTTTGTTGGCAAGTTCATTTGCGGCATCCTGAGATGGACTACCCCATGTAAATCCACAAAAAGAATAAAATATTTGTGTTGGAAGTGAAAACGAAGCTAGCATCCGGCTGTCCGCTCGCTTCACTCGCCAGAACTTCACCTAAACAATCTAAATGCTTTAATTCCTATTTATATCCCAAAACAGTGGCTTACGTCTTGAATTACTGGAAAACACGGCATAAATTATTTCGATTGGACCCCCACCAATATACTGTCGTGACCCGAATCAGGGGGTGGTAATCAGAGGGTCTCTATTTTGAGTTCCAATTAATATGAGTCCGTACCATTAATAAGGGTCCGCAAGCGGGTAGAGTACCTAAACCATAATTAGAGTCCATAAATGTCATTTCTCTCAAATTGTAGTGCATTAGTGCATAAATGACTTCAGCACCGAATAGAGTTGAGTTCCAAACTTAATAGCACAGACAAATAAAAACGTTTAATTCAACGGATAGTTGCAATACCCAATATATATATATATATAGATAACGAAGGGCGGGTTAAAAATAAATATCAGTCCGTATGGAATAACTGCAGGATACCCTCTAAAAAGGCCATATAAATATCAGTCCCCCCTCTTGTTCGGGTAACTACAGTACAGAACGGATTAATAAAACAGACCGAGGCTTTGGATTAGGCTTTAAACTAAAGCTTATTAAGTTAGGCAGTAATAAATACTAATGTAACAGAAAGTTTTTTGCCGTTTAATTAATTCAATTAACACAAGTTTATTAAGGGGATGTAAATAAATACTCTAGGCGCAGGCACAGCCGACATTTGTTTTGCCAGAGTTAATACTGTCAACGAGCGTTGTTTTCACGAATGTTATGGTAATGTCGAATTTTTGACTACATAGCATTGACCCCTTCGCACATTGAGTTGCCTGTAGGCAACTCAGCGCAGTGTATAAACGTTAAATATTATATATCGCACCGTGTTTAACAACTGCAACACGTATACATAGTACTAAATCACCTCAAAACGTGAGAGCCCCGTTGGGCTCGAGCGTCGAGCTCCTATAGCTGAATGGTGATGGTTTACGCCTCCCACTCTAGTCACTGGAGTTCGAATCCTTGCATAAAAGTAGGTCTCAGGAGAAATAGAAAATATTCATGTGAGAAAGGATTAATCGTTGCAGTGAATATTAAAATTTTGTGTTTTATAGTGGTATCAACTCAATGGTAGCAGTGACATGGGAAGACTTTTTCCTGTCGTCAAACTACTTTCGTCGCCTTGAAGACAACTCAAAAACGTGGATTGTGAAAATTATTGGCATTTTCTATGGTGGGCTCGCAATCGCGTTGAGTTTCGCCGCGGGCCCACTCGGCGGCATTCTAAAGGCTTGCCTTTCGGTGATGGGAAGCATCGGCGGGCCGCTTGTTGGCTTGTTCATTTTGGGTTAGAAGTTTTTATGTTTTAACTAGACGCTGCCTTTTTTTGAAAGTCGCAGAACTAATATTCAGTTTAGATTTCTACTATTTTTAGTCAGATAGAGTCTGTCGGTAAACGTAGAACTTTATCGCAATGTTTATGTGCAAAACAGGTTCATATGGATGTATATATATCAGATTGCAGACAACATCGTAAAAAGCTACTAAGCCTAAGCTTAGGCTTAGTCTTTACGCTCTCACTAAATCGTTTAGTTTAACGTTACGTTACGTTAGGCGATTGGTTTGTAACTTCAGTAATTTTCGCATACTTTTTATCAATGGCGAATATTTGAATTTATCAATGAAGGACCGTGTGAGATAGAATATCGTGAAAAACTCGCGAGCGAGATGCCGACCGCCATTTTAGTGCTAAACCTTGATACAAAATCTTTGTTTTAATCTCGGAGTTGAAGCTGCCTAAGTCACGGTGAACCGTTTTAAATTCGCCAGTATTGTATTACAAACATTTACAACAGTTACTGATGGCAATATTTGATGGAAAAAAAGAAACCAAATGGAACACTGCATTTCCGAGTAGAAAGGTTTGTAGAATTGCTAAACAATTTTGTGATTATCGCACCGTCACTCAGAGCATTATAGACCGCCGCTGAAGCCACCTCTAGCGAGTAGTACAACACTTTTTAGGGCTTTTCTTTCCGTTTGCGAATAAAAACGGTGCGTTTACGGGTTTGCTCATCAGCATTGTTGTGACCGTTTGGATTGCGATTGGTTCTGCAATATACAAACCGTATAACACTTATGCGCTTTCTGTGAGCGTCGCAAATTGCACTCATAATTTCACTGCCGTCTACAACGACACAACGTCAACAACTAATCCGCATAATCCACTATCAGGAGCTCAATTTATCTACGGTCTGTCACCGAACTTTTTCGCAATGTTTGGTCTGCTACTTCTACTGTTCATTAGCGTGCCAGTCAGCTTACTATGGAAAGATCACAGTCTCAATTTGGATGAAGTACGTTTGTAAACGTTTTTATCCATGTACCGTATACTTGTATTTTAGATCGACATCGGAATCGCTTAATAAGTATGGTGCAAAACAAATCTATTTTTAATCTAAGGGCTCACAGTTAATAGTTTCATGTAGGGACCCAGGTAACCCTAGGCACGGCTCTCACTATTGGCATCAATATTTGGAATACGAGCATGAAAAATATTAGTGCTAACGATTGTTACCCCTGTATGTTGGTTAGCCACTAAGTATAATATAATTAGCATAGTAAGCTATGAAAATCGATGCCGGCGGTTCACATTTCATTCTTAATAAACAACCTTGGATACGGATGCAGCAGAGCAGCGTCATAACATTGCATTTTCATTAATATGATAAAATCTAGGTACAAATCCAAAAATTACTTGCCTTAAAACATTTTTAACGAAAAAAGCTTCAAAGTTTGCGCTTTAAAGTCGCATGTTTTATTTATTTGTAACGACTTGTGAAATTGACGTTAACGTGAACAGTGCTGCATGCTCATAACAAGTACCACCTAAGGGTTGCAGTATACTTGTCGTACGGCGCCGTCCGTAAGCCGTACTGCGCCGTCCACGGGTGAAGAACATCGACGGATGTTATCAAAGGTATAGCGCTACTGTTAAACTTTTTGGTAATACACAGCGGAAACCAGATGCCTTACCAGGATATTATAAGGGTAAATCTGTTCTGTGAACATTTGGAAGAGTTTTTGAGTTACCAACTGGAAAAGTTCCGAACAACTCGTGGACAAAAATGACACGAAACAAATTGTGACCTCTAAACAATTTCAACATTTACCCTTCACAAAATAAACCATTTTATGTCTCAAATGGCCAATAGTACATTGACAAGTGTAACAATTCTATAAACATATTCCACAGTCGAAGCCTAAAGCCGAATCCTCAGTGCACGGATAAGCGTATGACTAAACCTATGCTTAAAGATATGCGTTGACCGAAAAATTAGTCAAAACCTTGAGCATTCTCTAGTCTACTGTCGCGCAAAAATACAGTACTCCTCTCAATATACGCATCACAAGTTTAATAATTGTGAGAACACATTTTGCAACTATTATATTTGCAGGTTCGCTATCTGACAGTGTTCGGCATGAGCTTAAAATCACCTGAAACAGATACTGTGGCGCCTCAAAATTTGGAACCGTCAGCAAAGTACGGAGCTTGGACGGCTCACTCGGACGGTAAAAGATGCCGACCGCGTATGAGCAGTAATGAAGTGCCGATGACCGAAAAACCCAACGATCTCAAAGTCAAGTGACATTTAAAAGTGAAATTGGCATCGTTTTGTATTATTTTTGCGTTAAATAAATTTACAGAATAATGGCTTTTTTGTGTTTGGTTTGGCCAGGGATGGACTGTCTATCTGGTTGACATGAACATAAGCCTTATTCTAAGCTTAAGCGTAAGTGTAAGCCGAAGCCTCCCAGTGTCTAAGCCCGACAGTATCTATGTCACCTAGTGGGCAGGTCCCGGATTAAACATGTGCAGCTGTATTTCACTAACCTGTTATTTCTGATACAAATACACAAACGGTAATCAAGTATCCGACGGCGAAACAGAGGAAGGTATTTCTGAACGAAATCATCTGAATGGGTTTCACTTGCGCAACGTCTTCGTGTTTGTTCAATTTTTTTATTCCAACCGCTAAAGTAGACAACTTTAATATTTTGTCATAAATACCGCCTTGAAACATTGCTTCGCTAAACTTGGTCAGCTTTGTTGACAGGTTTTGTTGATGGTGAAACAGTGCAAACGCAAGGTACATTGACACTTGCGATTGCAATTGCTTCATATGAATGTCAGAATGCGTTGCGCGAATATATTTCGCTTTGTTTGTCGTCACACCAATCGCTATGTAACCAGGGGTGGTTGCTAATTTGTTAGCGAGTGTCATAAACGGAAATTCAGTTGTTTTGGCTAGCAAGAGATGTTTGTTACTGTTGGTCAACAATTCTTTGTAACTTTTGAACGATTTCTTTTCAGTGATAAATTTGTAATTTTCAGTCAATGGAATTAAATCGTTTCTGCTGTTGACGTTGTCAAGCGGATTGTACGCGATTTCAGACAGACGGTTAAAGTATGATTTTTTAAAATACTTTTGTCCAATCATACTTCCCAGGGCGTGTAGCACCATACTCAGCAGTACCAGCTGTTTTGCCCACAACAGTTTTCGTGGATTTCTTATGCGGTGGTGAAATGAAAATTTTAAAAAATGCAGTTTAACAAAATAATAACAAAGTTGATTGCAAGAAAATCGAATCTGTCCTGATGAGTAGCAATCCATCGTATAAATGGTAATCGCGTAAACTTTGTTTGTAAGCACTGCAGCAATCCAAACGTGAACGCTAATCACGGCGAACGGATTAAGAGTGTACGCCACAGGATGTGGGTGTATCAAGATGCTGCTTTTTTCGTCGGCAATCGGGGCAGGATCCATTTTGCCAATGGAAATCGGCCATATGTTAGGAACCATATTGGTGGAGCAAAATTAATGTCGTGTGCCAGTAGAAAAGCGCCTGTACTGTTAAATGTGTTTAAATTTGCAAAATCAGAGTAAACGACGTTTACTGTTAATGGTGTAAAATATTGAACTAAGCAACGATAAAATAGAGGCAAAAAACTTGGGTGTAATCGTAGCCGGTATGAAAGTTGCGGGTTCACAAGTTCTTCAACTGTCACGTAGTGATTATGAACGTACCAGGGTGGAAAACTATTATTGTAGAATAAGAACTTCATAATATTTTTAATTATGTCCGTATATCGTATTATCGAATATATATTAACATGTTCTGCTAAAATGTTACACGCGAAACTTTACGATATTAAGTCAAATATTTACAGACACACATGCGCAAGAGGGGAGTTCTAGATGGTCGCGGATAGTGAACGCCACCCGTAATGATATTTTCGTCCCCTGAAAGCTTTATCTTTGTACCAGGGTGCAACCAGACATCTGTTTTAGTTTCCGGTAAAAATTGATGTCCGTTTCCGTAAGAAAAATAACGAAAATTCTGATATATTTGTCGCTAACTCATATGCTACAATTGTTTGAAATGAAATAAAAATTACGACATTCATCCAAAATCTTAAAAATTTCGATGCATCCGCCATTTTTTCTTTACTATTATTGAAAAACCGGTAAATATATGCACGCCTCAGGGTTCAACCGGAATTCCTGTTCCGTCCGGAATTCCTGCAAAAATTTATTCCTGTTCCTGTTCCTGCATTTAGAGATTCAGGAACAGGAATTTTTGCAGTTTTGCGCCAAATTATTCATATCATTTAAATATCGGAATCTTTGTCTAATTATTTATGTAGAAATTAATGTTTTTTCAATTAGTTCAATTTTGTTATTATACTGTTCCTGATTTGTTTTCGCAAAACTTGATGATGAAATATCAGAAAAATTTATTAAACCATTTTTGGTAAGTATTCTAAAAAGTCCAACAGCAATTCGGTGATGAAAATCATTTCAAATTCCGGTTCCTGTTCTTGTTCCTGTTCTTCTTTCGGTAACATTTAGTTCCTGTTGGAACCCTGGCACGCCTCAATTGTGTTGGCAGAAATATAAAACATTTTTTATACGTTTATTCGTTTTCCACTTCCGTTATTTTGATCACTATCCATTTCGATTATTTTTACTATCCATTTACACCCTGCTTTGTACTTACCCATGCGCAGTGAAAGGAGAACTGGTAATCACATTATTTCCGCAGTAGCGCTCGTCTTAACCAATTGATTTAGAGCACAACGCTCGTTTACCTTATGTAATATATATTTATTAATTTGGAATATTTCGTTTGCAATCGAAGAAAATGATCGCTAACTGAGAACTCTATGAAGCGCAAACCAACGCTGCAGGTGCAATTTTTTAAACGTTCCAATGCCGACCATGACAAATTTAGAAAAATTTGCACCGATAGCGCAAAATTGAAATTTTGTAAGGTGGACCTTACCAGTTTTCCGCCAAAATTTTCCTCTTTGCATATTCTAGTGTATAGAATCGCCAAAAAACAGAAAATTTATCAATTAGGCCCGTCCCAAAATTCAAAACTGAAAACCTAATTAAAGTGACAACATCAATACTTTGTATACGAGTCAAATAAATATCTAATCCAATAATGCAAATTACTGATATAGTTACCGTCCTCGATGCAAAATCTCTCGCAACTCCAGCCTACTGTATAGGCGCCCAAAGAAATACTAGCAGTTAAAGCCCAAGCTAAGATATCTATTTTAATACTTCGTCAGAAACTTTAGTTACACAATATAAGGTTGCAAGCGCAAACAAAACCGCCAAATGGCAAACAAGAATTCAGCTTAGGAAACGTATTTAGTTTTTGGTGGCATTACGTTTTAGACACGATCTTATATACTGTTTAATTGCTGTCAGCGTGGTGCCGGATATTTGTAACTACGAAACAATATTCTGGGGCACGAGCCAGGTATATTCTATGCATTAAAAATGGGCTTTGATATTTTTATGTATTCATGAGTAATCCATGTTATGTTTCCGTGGATGTGAAAAAATTGTATCTCCTTTTTAGAGCCCCACCTGTGTTAACATCCGCCTTGTTTACTGCAATATTCGATTCCCGGCATATTTTTACATAGACTCTGGACAAAATATACTGATCAAGAACCTATTAGTCGTCCAATGTTACTTTAAGGGGCGTAACTGTGGAATTACGCGTATTCCTAAGCCTAAGCCTAAGCCTAAGCGTTGTAAAAACGTATTCCTAATCCTAAGCCTAAGCAGAAAATGTCATAGAATTAAATCCTACACTTTTATAGGCCCACCAGAAATCTGGACGCCCCTTGAAGTAACATGGGCCACTCATATTAAGGCAAGAGTATTTAACTGGCTGCGTTCCGTGTACAAAAGAAGGTTGGATCGTCAAATGATTCAAAATCAAACGACGATGTCTAGGGCACAGCAGGCGGTGGTAGCGCTGTCATTAATTGTATTGTTCAACAATCATTTCAGACCAACACCAGCTCACATGTAGTCCGTGGATCATGAACAATCGCTATGCGACGTCTTGGATGAAAATCAGTTTAACGCTGAATTAGAATCGTATTGTTAAAAACTTTATTTAGAAATAATTTGTCTTGTTACGGTATTGGAATTACAAATACAGATGCAACAAAGTTGGTAAAAAATGACAACAGAACAGTTTTCATTAGGATGTCAGGCAGGGTGCAACCGGAAGTAGGGAAAAAATACCGGAGACAGAGCAGGAGGTCAACGAAACTTGCCGGAGCCGAAGCCGGAGCCGGAGGTGAGGCGAAATAGATAGAAAAATGCTGGTTACTTAGTTAATTTTAGCCAATATCTGCAATATGTTGTTAAGTTGTTTGGTTTGACGCTAATTTTTTGCGAATTTCGGAAATTGTTTCCTGAAAATTGTGGCAAAAGCAAAACGAAACGCGCTAAACAGATAAATTTTGCAAAATTATGCAAAATTTTACTATACCGAAATTGCCGGAATCTCCGGCAAAAATTCTACCGGAGCTGGAGGAGGATTTTTTGCCGCAGCCTGAAGCAGACTTCCGGTTGTACCCTGGTGTCACGCCATAATAACTATATGAAACTTATATTTCATAATGAAGAAATGGCATGCGCAGCTGAACGGAAAACAGGAGTGTATAATAATAAACAAACCATATTATCACCGCCACGTGCAGATGGTAAATGGTAATTCACCGTTTGTGCTTCGGACGCTTCATGTTTACGGTTTACCCTTTGCAATTCCTGACAGATGCTGCGTTTAGGGGGTTGGCCTAGCTGTTGGCGGTCTTTATTATAATGCTAGCACTGTGGGTGGATGATAGTTTAACAGGAACAATTTGGTAGACATAATAGTTGTCCTTCTTCGAAATGTTCTACACAGATAACACAGGTGCTGCCAACAGCGAATTTTTGTTGATAAATAGTGTTATTGCTTATGCCGAAAATGTCAAATACATTAATGTAATTAGACATATTAATAGTCTAAAATACATCATATGTTTACTGATTACGGTGTGTTGTCTTCATCGTTACTATCGTCTTCTACATCATCATCATCACTGAATAACCAGACCATATATCGTTAATAATTGTTATTTCGTCAACATAATCGTCATCTAATACAGCGACTACAGCATCAATTAACTGAGTCAACGCCGAATGACTGGTCCTAGGCAAAGTTGTGTCCTCCAGTTCGCTAGTTACTAAAACAAAAATAGTTTCACGGCAAATGCAGAATTTTGGTTCTTGGTTTAATAGCTAACGCGAAGCGGTATAGTCCAGTTGACAAGTTGGGTGAATCACAGTTTTGCAAATGCATACAGGTGCACACTATAGTTCTCCGGGTTCAAAATCTCTTGGCATATTACGCAACTTACACCTGCGGCATATCTGTGCTCAGTGACCTGAATAGCAGATTAACCTTCGATATATATGTCGAGAACAGTCTTTTAGAATAAAAATAAATGTTGCGAAACATCTCGCTGAAGCGGATGGACCGAAAATTTTAAGCTTTTCGTGAATTTAATTTTTATTTCATACGTCATAAATTTGAAAATTTACGAAAGCTGTACGTGAAAAATACTACAAGAGCCACAGTTTTAGCTCGAAACCAGCGAGCCGAAAATAAATTTTAATCTTAAAGGGTAGTTGGCTAATACTTAAAGCCTGTTATTCTTTTTCAACTGGGATGTACCAAAGATTTCGTGGTACGTTGCTTGCGCACAAACTGAGCCAAAAAAGTTCCGGCGCATTTCCTTAGATTTTCGGTTGTACCCTGGTGAAAACAAGACAAGTGTATATGCTCAAACACTAACACAAGCAAAATACCTACAAAATGAGCAACTTTTCGTGTTGTGTACATTTGTTTTAGGTTATAGATACGATGTATGAGTACTTATCTTAGTTGTAGACCTGAGGGAAAACCATACCCCCACTCTGATCTCTAATGATACACTCTCATTGCCAGAAGCCACAAATCAGAAAAATGTTTTTGTCATGTTAAAATGTTTACCCCATATTGAAGTAAATAGCACATGCTTAATGTAAGGAACAGCAGTTTAACAGTAGTAAAAGCAAATTGCAAGCCTAAGCATAATCCTAAGCGCAAGCCTAAGCGCAAGGAAAAGCCTATACCTAAGCCTAAACTGAGTCTAAACAAAGATTAGTCTAAAACTTAAGCTTACTCTATTGGATTCCTACCGAAAAACTGTCCGCCCCTGATCTATACATGGACCAGGATTATAGCAAACATTACTAAATGGTATATTACACAAACTGGTTAGTAGATTACGGCGGAAAATAGTCGACACTTGTGAGGGCCCTAATCTGTGTCAATAACAGACGAATGATTATAGAATGCAACGAATAAATGTATTTTTTGCGACGAAACTATAGTAAAAAAGTAAAGTAATTCTGCAAATTTCACTATTAACGTGATCAAGAAATTTGACTAAATTTCTTTTTGTATTATATGACTACTGCTGAATTACCATTTGAACATGCAATGTATAAATTGTCTTTAAAATATCCAAAGTTTTATGCTATGAACAATAATGAAATTCTTTTGTTCAAATAAAAACTTAAAAACATAACGGTAGCCATAAAGCCGTCTGATGAGTAATTTTGGCAAGTACGAAATGTTTACGATCAACTTCTTTTTGTATATTTTCCTGAAAGCTTTTTGCTGCCGTAAACCTCTAATAATTTGCGCGATTGATCATATAGGCACTACCAGACGTTCCGGATGTTTTCCACGTATGCACGTAGAATTTTGGTTTTGTTGTCCAAGGCTAAACATTTCGCAAAATAACAAAAGCAGAAATATTATTCAGCTCGGCTTGTTTAAAAATACAATCTTTACGAAATCAGCAGTTGCTTGCTCAACTCATACCGTTCCAAGCTTCAAATACAACCAGAAATGTAAATTGTTCGCATCGGCACAAACAACCCTCAACAACAATAAATTTTCTCAAACTAGAAATTTTGTTACTCGAGAATTGTTTGCCTCAATTTCAGTATCTCAAATAATACATTCGAAAATGTTTACCTCATTGTTGATATATAAATGACGGTCATTTAATCAATCTGTTTACATTTTTGAGGTTGGTAGCAGTTTTGAAAAATATCTTTGTGTACGTAATCAGTTATCACTAGCTATATTGAGCGCCGGCATTCAAGAGGTTCATTTGAAGCAACAAACTCGTATCATTTGAATGTGAGTATGAATACCAAATATTTACTATTCTTTCTGTTCCAAAATATCACTGCTTTTCACATGTGAAAATACTAAACATTTTGCTGACCAGTAAATTTTTAACACAGAAAGTAACGTTCATTTAAATATAAATTGTGCTAACAAAGCAAAAATTTACACATTATATCCGGTTAGCATTCAGTTCCGGAAAAAGTTCTCACCCGGTTCCGGTATTCGGTTATTAATATGCGGTCGGTCACGCTATAGGATCCAGTTACATTTTAGGAAATGTGGCATGACGACATTTTAATTGTTCCATTTTCTTTTGAATAACGACCTTCACTAATCACGTTAATCGATAATTTGCAGTGTCCTATACCGGATATTTGGATATGTTTCTGAGCTCCGTTAACCAGAATCTAATATTCAGTTCTTATGTGAACAATGTTTCTACTTATTTATATGTAGACCAAAAAATAATAAAGCCGAGGTGGGTGGCCTCGCATTTGCAAACCTGATTTTGAGGTGTTGCTGGTATGGGGTGCCGAAAACACAATTCTAATTGTTTCAAAGAATTGCGAAACAAAATTGTTTATGAAAACATTATGTTTACAATTGTTTTGAGGATATTTATCGGAGAAGGTTTATCAGTTTTCGAACAACATTATTACCTTGTTTTCGTTTGCAACTATTGAAACTTGGCATGTTTTGATATTCGTGTGGAAAGATTTTGTTGTGCTCTGGTTGTTTTTAGTTGCTTGGCTGCGAGATCTGTTTTCAGAAAAGAATACATTACAATTTGGCTAGATTCAATTTTCAGAATGCATTAAATTATTTTGACACCGTTCAAAAAATCGCTCTTGCGCTATCAAAAAATATATGGGTATTGATGCAATGTATCAGTTTAGTTTCAGGTGTAATCGTTATTGTCAAAATATAAAGTGTGACATTGTATAAATTTAATTCCGCATTCGGCGATTTAGTCCTAAACATGGTCGGGCAGGAATTTTTTATTTAGCTTAAACAAAGCTTTAAGGTCAAGTGCACTTAGAAAAGGCTTACATTTACTAGTGGTGGCTTCGTGATATTATATTGACTTTGCTCATAATACTAATTTTACCGTTAATTTACCGGTTATGTTGAAAACCCATAGCATTAACTTTTAGTTCGAATTTTGTACGGGCGCAATTTTGTACATCGTGCAGCGTTTAAAAATGCAACATACCTGCGGGTTATGCTCTGAATGTAGTTTACCTTAAAGTTTTCGGAAAAGGGTTTAACAATTGGATTCGCTGTTTGGTATGTGTGAAAAAATTTTGTCCGTCGTTATGCTTGCAAACAGTACCAAATCTGTGCAAAATTTTGAACATATCACAATTTTTGGTCCAAAGTCACAGGAACTATCACCAGGGAGTCAACGGATAGTAAAAATAACAAAACGGATAGTGACCAAAATAACGGAAATGGAAAACAAATACTGAAGTTTAAAAGTTTCAAAGATATTTTATTTTTAGCCACACTATTGAGGCGTGCATATATTCGCCAGGCTTTTGTTTCATTTCGAACTATTGCGCCATTTCTGCAATAAAAAATTGCGGAAATATACACGTGATTTGTAACTAATTTTCGTCGCATTAATAACTGAATTTCCAGTATTCCTATAACGGAAACGAACACCTATTTTTACCGGAAACGAAAACGGATATCCGGTTTACATCGTGCCTTTTACCAAATGGTAATAGGTCCTACATACACATTTGAGAATATGGTCATTAAATACGGGTTACGCTTAGAAGATATAACAACTTCAAAACATAAACTTTCAAAGTCTGGTTGCGTTTGACAGTTTTTAGTCTATTTTTAAAAATTTTTGGGTTGACCAGTGATTGTATTTTGAAATGTATGTAGCACGTTTCACCCAGTTAATCATAGGTGTGTTACGATTACAAGGTAACGGCTATTGATTTTTTTTATTTATTAATTATGGCAGTAGAGCCTTTGTGAAATAAACGAAGAAAAAGTAGTGAAGCGCCCATAAGGCAAACAAGTCCATGACAATTAACTATTACACTTAGTACCCGCCCTGACTTACAATTCAATTTCGGTACACGTTGATCAGACGCAACGAAAACCATAGACGTGATAATTGTAAAACTTTGACAACTTGATGCACTCAGTAAAACGACCCGCGGTCTATAATAAGCGGAAAATCTTTTCAGAAAAAATAACTAAATGAAACTTTCACGCCCAAACCTGACTAAACACTGCCTAAATTTTGTTAAAAACTGCTGCTTTTATAGTGCGAAATTTCTAGTTTTCAAGCCTGATTGATAGGCTCATTAGACCTCTAAGATTATAAAATTTTAAATTTTAACTTTTAAACTTCTTAGGCAACTAAATTTTAGTATACTTTTTTTTTCCGCTTGAGTGACGAAAAGCCAAAAATCAATTTTAATGTTATTTTCAGTACTGATAAAATTCACTTTGCTGGAATTTTTGTTAAAATACTCTTTAAAATGCTAATGAGGATAATCAATCTCAAAAAGTGCAAGGACTGCAATTTAAAAAATTAAACAGTTTATGCTGGCTTTAATGTTTTCCAACTTAGTTTGATAACACTTTTTCAACTTACCATTATTAATCAACAACTTATGTTTGAATAGAAAACATTATTAACGCCAGTTGCGGTACGTTTTAGGCACGACGACACATACAGCCTATATATACTAAAATATACAAAAAATTTGCTTAAAACTAACGAAACACGAGCCTTTGAGCGCAATATTGAGACATAAACAACGTCAAATGCGCATCGAAATTTAAATATTTTTAATTTCGCAAAATTGTTACATATAAAAACATTGTCAGTTTATTTAAACCAACGTCTAAACGCGGGTGAAAATTAAAGAGTTTATTGGTGTCGTAAACACTATAAAATGTTGCGTTCTACTTTGAAAAAGATTGTTTTCAACACACAAAAACTGCGTAAATGGGCTAATTATATCAGTATTGTTACGTTATTATTGCAGTAATGTTAAACAAAAAGTCGAAATTTGCAAACAATATACATAGTTATCTTTAGTTTGAAATTTAGGCCGAAAGTTTTTCTAAAAAACAAACTGGGTGGTCCGCAACACCACTCCCTCCTTAAAGCCTTTGCCCTGCAATGGCTTACCTTTAAAATCTTTCTGGAATCGATGTATGATCCGTGCAGTAGTATTGATTGGGGTTTTGTGCCGCTGCTCCAACAGTATGGTCGTTGTTACAGTTATCCGGATCTTTTTGCCAACTGTCACATATGTGTAAATGTATGTAGTTTGTGATTGCTAACGCGATTTGAATTCGGTTTTGAACTATTTGGGGTGTTTCAGTCTGATAGTCGTTTATGAATCCATCGTAGGCGTGACATGCTCGAAGTGTTTCCATGATTAAGGGGTGATATAGAAATCGCAGTGTATTTCCAATGATCACTTGTCCCCGCCTTGCTCTGGTTGTGCTTACTGTCAGTCGTCGGAAATCGTGCAGGAATCCTTGATCACATTCTTGACCGTATGTATCATAAAATCCGTCGGACCGTACGAGGCTAATGATCATGAAATCACATTCGTTGCCCTGCCACGTGTTCGCACACCCTATTCGTAGTTCTGGTTGTTGTTTAGTTAGCAGTTTCTTTAACAGTTTACTTTGCGCCGCGTACGTTGCGTCTATTCCGATGCTATGGGGCGGAATCCCTAATTTTATCATTCTATTTACTATTTCGAGTACGTGATGGATCTCGGCGATGTTGTATAAACTACTCCCATGCCGAATCATTGTTCCTTCAACATGCACGAATGATACGCCATTCCTTGCTGGAAATAAGACGGTGTTTAACATTCCATTTGTAGCGTCATTCAACTGCTCATTTTGTTGGCTCAATTGATCATGATTTTCAGCGATCAGTGGTGCGTCTTTGTATATGATTGCGCTTGGTGGGCCCAAAATACTTGCCACACTTCGGTAATTTCGCTTAAGTGTTTTAAGTTTTACTCTTTTCGCTTTACTGGCTGCTCTGCTAATGAACTCCATTCCTGATTCGTCTCCAGCGACTGATTTTAGTTTTGGCGATGTTATGTAGGCTGGCAACTGTTTTGTATCGCCAAGCATCACGATCTGACCGTTTGAAACCAATAAGGCTGCTAACAACGTTCGCGGTAGATCCACCGAAGCAGCTTCATCGATTACAAGAAGTTTGAATAGTCCTGCGTCTGCGAGTGTTTTTCGATGATTAAGTAGATTCATAATTGCTAGATCCACTGTTGTAACCAGTATCTTGTGTTCAGGTATTCGGGAATCAGCTTGTATGTCGCTACTTTCGGTATCGGCAGCCACGAAATTCGAATGTTGTATTAATTCGCCCAGTTCATCGATTGGGTAACCTTCTCGAACCATACGTAATAACGATTGTGGTGGAACTTGACCAAACAACTTCTTAAAATACGATTGAATCTTCTTAGCTAAAACGTTTGCTGCTGCATTCGTCGGAGCTATACACAGATATCGCTCTTCTGGAAAAACGGTGTTCATTAAAACCATTATTAGGGCGATAACGTGTGTCTTTCCGGTACCAGGTGGAGCTTGACAAGCTATTATCGGATCACCGTTTATTATTGCGTCGAGAATTTGTTTTTGTTCTGGATCCAACTGTTCGGTATAATTGTATATTGTTGTTGGTAATGTCCTTTTTTCATATTGTTTGGCTGGTGAATCGTGTCCAAACATGTGATTGATGATCTTGTGCCAACTTCGTTTGAGGTCGTACTTGAATCGTTTTTTGATGGATGATTGGTCGTCTTCATTGGTCATCGTTTCATCTTGCGAGGCTTGTAGTCGTTCGGTTGTAAAATTTGATTTTGTCACTTTTGTTGGTGGTGGATTATCTATATCGGATGTTTCTATCGACGCTGTACATTCACTTTCATTGATTTCATCGACTAATGTTATATCCGGTTCGGATAATTCTGATAAATTTGTGATACTGTTGTCGTTAACATTAGATTTGTCCCGAAACGTTTCCGTATTATCTTCGACATTTGCTGAGGCTGTCTCTACTTTTGCTTCATCGTCTTCATTGATCAGAAGCATTTTATACAGTGCCAAAAGGTATCCAGTTACTATACTTGGCATCGGAATTAGGAACGGCTGATTTGTGTCAACTCGCCTCGATTCGCTTTCAACCATGGATTCTACGATTTTCTTCAGTCCAGCGTTAAGTTTCAATTGCACGGTTGTCACCATTTGATCATCATCGTTTTTTTCACCTACTACATAAGCTGGTAATTTGGCATCCCACCGTGGATGTACAATGCGAAGGCGATCTGTCATTGATTTACTTCTAATATTTTGATATTCTCGGCTCGGCACTTTGGAACTCACATATATTGCGGACTCATCTGATTGTAAGGTCCCTATGTCGTTGACTTCGTCTTCTGGTAAAATTTGCGTTGATATTATAGAACATCGTTCAGGAACATCTTCGTCGTATTGTGTTTGTCCAATGACTTCGGCCAAGCATCGGTGTCCTAAGTTGTCCTTTGTAATCACTGCGTCGCTGTCTAGAATTGCTTCAATGTCTTTTATTTGTACATTGTGATCATCGAAACCACCATGTGACTGGATGTCCACTGAGCGTACTGCGATTTCACTATGATTACGCATTGTTGTATCTTTTCGTTCCCAGGCCTTGAAGTATGGAGTAAAACACGATTGAGTAAACCGAGCTGGCTTACAAACACGTTGTTCCGATCCTTCTCCTGTTGGTATCAATGGTGGATTAAATAGACTGTCTGGTATAGACGATAATGCGACACCATCTGTCTGTTTGGGTCGAACTCGGGCAATGTCTTCGAGATATCGTGCAATACAGTGTTCTAAGTGGTAATCGTGCCAGTTCCAGCGTACTTCGCACCATAAGGGCAATAGCACAGAGTTCTTGCCGAACTGTTTGGCTTCAACCCATACTTGGAGAGTGTAGAATTGTATTCCAGGTGTTTGTGATTCGATTGTTATCATTATTTTTTCTTGGTGCGTGCAGTTCGTTGGCATTTCAAATATCGGACGCAACTTATTACCATTTGCACCGTTCACTATTGTATGGACGCCTATGTATTCTATGCTAACGGCACCTTTGTTTCGAATCGTCAAATGGAACGTTAGGTCTTGGGATCCAGTTGCCGAGTTTCCAAAGACAATTGGTATATCGTACCCTTGATTTGATAATTGGGCATGCATCCCAACAGCGGTCGCTGTTGTGGAGGAAATCTTGGGAAACGTTAACACGGCGTTCAGATTCTTCAGTACTTTATGCTCATGGTATAATCCGTGCTCTTTTATCCACTGCTGAAACAGCAGTCTTCGTTCGTCGGTAACATTCAGGCGGAACAATTGGCTACTCGACATAAACAGATGTCGTGTCGAAACCAAGTGTAGCGAATCGTGGATCGGACATAAACATACCATACAAAAGTTTCTGTAGGACGTGGCTTTGGACGGTGAAATAAAATCAGTGATCGTGGCTTCTACGTTATTTGGATATCTCGGGGCAAATTTTACTAAAGTGTCCATTGGAATATAGGCATTTACTCCATGCCAATTCTGGAAGTTTTTTCGTTGTTCTTCCGGTAGGATGTCCGCAAGGCATACTGTTGCTGCGAACTCTAGAATGTCCTTGGTGTATGTTGCCATGTTGTCATTTGCTATAAGTGTTTAAAGTGCGGTGTTGTGTATATTGTGCAATAGAATTGAATATAGTAAAGCGTCCTATTGGACTTTATGTGATTGTTTATAGGTGTGGGCTGGGTGTAGGTTGAAACGAGCTCGACGTTAGCGATTGACGATTGTTGACGATTCTGAAATAAAATAAAATTAACATTATAATATTAACATTACTCTGAATCATTACTTATTTCTGCTTCTAAATTTGGATCTGCTTCGTGTACTACACGGCTATCACTCTTAGTAAGGGTTCCTGCAATAGGAATATGAGAGGGTGAATCGTAAAAAGGCTTTATACGATTTACATGAACTTTCAATGGCTTAGGTTGCCTAGCTGTTAATGACTTAATTACTACATTTGGATATTTAATATCAATTACTTCAAAAAGAGCCTGCCACTGATGGGCAAGTTTATGGGTTTTTCCTTTCTTTGAAAAAGGGGTATGTAACAAAACTTTATCGCCAATTTTATAACTTGGATCAATAGCTTTTTGATCATATCTTTCCTTCATTACTTGTTGCGCTTTAGTTATGTTTTCTGCAGCTAACTGCCATGCATCATATAAAGCCAATCTAACATCTCTAGCATAGTCATCCTCATCAATGTAACCTCGGTTTGATACTGGCAAAGATATATCTATTGGTAGTCTAGGGTCTCTGCCATAAACCAAACTAAAAGGACTATATCCAGTGGTTTCGTTTACACTTATACGATAAGCCAAGCATGCGTATGGCACAAACTCATCCCAAGTTCGTTGAGCTGTATCCACATATTGGCTTATCATTTGCATGAATGTGGCATTAATTCGTTCAACAACTCCATTGGTCTGTGGACGATAGGGGGTAGTAAAAAATTTTCGAGTACCTGCAATTTTGGTAATTTCGTCCAATAATTCACTTCTAAAATTAGGAGCATTATCGCTTATTAATGCAAAAGGTGCAGAATGTCTACATACTATTTCCGTCATAAATAGTTTGGCTATAGTAAACGCTTTCTGATCTCGGGTACAAATTGCTTCTGGATATTTAGTGAACCGGTCAACAAATATGATAACGTATTTGTTGCCATTGTATGATTCTGGTAAGGGTCCTAGAACATCTACATGATAGGTGTGGTTTGGCTCGTTTGTAGGAATAGGAACTAACGGTGCATTAGGCCGATGTGGTCCATGCTTGCGAGTACAGCAATCAACACAAGATTTGCACCATTTGACGACATCCTGATACATTCCTTCCCAATAATATTTTGGGAGTATCTTATGGTATGTTCTGGAGATTCCAGAATGCTGTCCTCCGACAACATCATCATGATGAGCCGATAAAATTTCCTGCTTCATATTTTCTGGTACGACCAACTGCTCCCAAGCTATCCGAGGTCCTGCACGGAGAGTAGGGTAATGGTGATATAACAAATTATTATGCGTGAAAAATCTTGGCCTCGAAAGTGTTAAATAACGAGCCGTCTTTTCGTCATCAGGTAATTTACCTTGCAATAGATATTGTAATATTGTGCTAATATATGGATCCTTTGCCTGCATTTCAGCAAACCGTTCATATCTATCTGAGTTAACCTTATCGTGTTCTTGACTCCTTGATTGTGTTTCTGCTAAAGTATTAGAAGGTGTTGTTGATGGTTTTCCAATTGCGTAAGCGAAATGAATATTTTCGGTTTCGGTATCACTATGACTGTCAACATTAACACCATTTTCAAGTCTAGACAACGCTTCTACATGACTCATGCGTTTTCCAGGTTTATGCTCAATGGTGAAATCATATTCCATTAGCGTAAGCGCCCAACGTTGCAACCTACCTGAACTATTTTTGTTAGTTAAAATCCATTTCAAGGCAGAATGATCAGTTATAAGTTTAAATTTTTGCCCATATAAATAATTTCGAAAATGTTTCACAAAATACACGACAGCCAAGGCTTCTAATTCAGTTATACTATAATTTCTTTCGGCTTTTTGTAATGTTCTACTTCCGAAAGCTATTGGGTTTATCTTACCGTCGTGTTCTTGCGAGAGTACCCCACCTATGCAAGTACCACTTGCATCTGTTTCAAGTATATAAGGAAGGTTTGGATTAACTATGACAAGCACTGGAGGTGATGTTAGCTTGGTTCTTAAAGTTTCAAATGCTTGCTGACAGTTTGTATTCCAATCAAAAGCATTATTTTTCTTAAGTAATCAATGAAACGGACTAGCAATTTTTGCAATGTCCTTAATGAAACGTCTGTAGTAACCCTCCAAACCAAAAAACCTCGTAGACTACGTAAACCTGTCGGTATGGGAAAATTCTGTACTTGTATTGTCTTTTTAGGATCTGGCCGTAAACCAGTACTCGATATTATATGCCCCAAATACTCGACTTCGTGTACTGCAAAACAGCAATTTTTCCGGTTTTAATTTTAACCCTACTTCGCGCAAACGTTGTAACACTTGACGGAGACGCTCTAAATGCTGAATGAATGTTTCTGAAAATACCAAAATGTCATCAATGTAGACAGTACAGACTCGACCTTGCAGTCCACGCAATGTAGCCTCTAATAATCGCTGAAACGTCGCGGGGGCATTGCAGAGCCCAAACGGCATAGTTTTGTATTGAAACAGACCCATTGGTGTAACAAACGCGGTCTTTTCAATGGAAGATTCCTCCATTGGTACTTGGTAATACCCTGATACTAAATCACCTACGCTAAAATATTTCGCTTTTCCAATTGTATCCAACAAATCATTTATGTTTGGTAGTGGGTAACAATCTTTGACTGTATGTTGATTTAACCTTCTATAATCTACACATATTCGAAGTGATTTTCCATCCTTCTTTCGTAAAACAACGATTGGGCTTGCCCAAGGACTAACCGACGGTTCAATGATGTTCATGTCTAACATCTTATTAATTTCTTATTCAACCGGTTCCTTCAATTTTAGAGGAACTCGGTATGGTCGTTGTTTGATTGGATGTGCGTCCAAAGTTTCAATCTTATGACTTACAGCTGTTACTTTTCCCAAATCATATTCGCTTTTTGAGAAAACATCGGAAAACTCTTCCAAAAGCTTTTCCAACTGTTTTAAATCTTCTATTGAAAGCTGGTCACCAAAGTTTGCCTGCTGCAAAAAAGTGAGTTTGGCTTCTTTAGCATTGTATCCTGTTGCATTCACAATAAAACTTTTATCCAATGCTTCTAATTGTCCTAATGTAAGATTCTTATAGAGTTTCACCGGATATCTACATGGGTTAACTATGCGTACCGGTATGTGTATGGTTGATTGATTAGACAATAGTAACGGTGCTATAAGTAAGTTGTACTCTGCATGTAGCATAATGTGCGGCTCAAATAGAACATGCTCCACATTTGCTGTTAATCCATCTGTACTGCATGGTATTATTATTTCCGTCTGTGGGGGTATTGTAATACTCTCAGGCAATGAGACTTTTTGCCTGCTTGTTTTTCCAAATTTAATTTTGTTTCCCTCTATGAAAGCTCCACTTTTTGCATAGTTTATTGTTATGGTACCCAAGTGCCGTAAAATATCTATGCCTAGTAACTGCTGCTGCAGCACCGGATAATAAATTGGAACATGTAGGTTGTTCTGAAGTATTTTGTTCATTAGGCATACGTCCTATCAGGGTATTTTCTCCTGTTGTCTCACTTTTTCCTGGAGCCTTAAAACTATTCAGAAAATTGGAGAATCTTGTCTCTAATATAGGCATTGGGGTTGGTACCCTTGGTGGACGAACTCGGATAGGCACTATAGATGAAGTAAGGCTTGATGGACAATTTATTCCTACAGTCTTGTGAGATATCTCTTCAGCGCTTACGATACTTAGCGAGGGTGCTGTAAATTCTTGTAACTCCTCTGGTTCAATCTCCTGCCGAATATATCTAAACCTACTTTTATTCCTCTTGCAACAAAATTCACAATATTCCTTTTTATCCCAAATACCTTTAACAACCCGCCAAATATCGTCACGTCTCTTAAAACATGTGGTTACCAATATTACAATTAACGCACAGATTAATGCAATGATTATATGCATTAACGACGAATGTTGCGCGGTCACGGGTAGTAAAGTGTGGTCGATTTGGCTACGGGTTAATTCCCGACTAAGATTAGTGTGATACTCGGCATCAAGCATATCGATCCAATGTGGAGAAGGGAGTCCCGAAAAGTTTGAACTTGGAGTGGGAATTTTACTAATGTTGAAAGTAAAATGTTGTATATCACGTACTGTGGACGTGATTATCCTATCACCAACAGTTATTAAAGAATATTTCTCATGGGGGAAGAAATAAACTCCATAGGGCGGTATCGCGAGTCTCTCGCTCCGTGATGAAAATTGGACTTCTCGGTTAGTAGTGACTTTTGCAAATCTATCACTCGTACGGACCATTACACCAACTCGAGTAGTATCTAAGGTGTTACCTTGCCGAAATTGTGTAACCTGCACTTTGCATGATTTACTCCATTGTTCAAATCTCGCGATTGCCGTTAGGAATTCATTAGCTTCTGAACGAGGTACAGCCTGCAACGGGCAATACCATAATCCCGGTAGCCTTTTACAAAGGGAGGGAACAACTTCTAGATATGAGTTCACACCATGATGACTATCATAAGTCATATAAGTAGGAAACTTAATGCGGTTAGTAATATTTTTCTCGGGTATATTGAAGCCAACGTTAGAGATAGATAACAAAGGGAGAATATCTCTTTTAGTAATTTTGGGGATTTCTAAAATGATCCCAAATTTTAGTTGGGCAATATTTACTATTACTGGGTATGCCGTAACAAATTGATAGAATAGGCTAGGTTCGTGTTCATATAGTGTTTTTCGTAGAGCAGGTTCTGCTCTTATTAATCTGGTAATCTGGGTGGCACTTAGTATTTCTGAATCTATTTTTCCCTCTAAGCTTGCGGTACTAACAGATTTCACCAACCGTTCTATTTGCATAACAAACAAATTTGCCTGGGAAATTTGGTGCATTTCTTGACCAAACCCTTTTAACTCGCACGTAATATGTGCAACCATGTGGTCCAAAAATGTCATTGCTTTATGGGTAAAAGTATAAATTTGTTGATTTTGAATGGAAAGTTGGTGGATGGCTCGTGCTTGTATTCCAATTTTATGTTCAAGTATTGGTACCGCTTGCGTTAATGCACTAATTTTTGGCTGAAGATAAGAAAGCTGGAGGCTATTTGCAATCCCCATCCCCGTGCCTGCCAGTGACATTAATCCTGTCAACAAAAGGGGCAAAAAACGTTTGCTTCGTTCTGCTTTTGGAAACGTGCAAATATTTTGATTATCATGACAAACGCCTCTCAACAATTCTTCGTAAAATCTGGGGTCAAAGGTTTGGGAAAATTCTAAATCAAATTTTTGCAAATATCGGTGAGTAAATTCAATGAAATTGAAGCGACCAGGACAGTCTGAATGATTAATGAGCCTGGGGGGTTCACTCAAGTTGTAAAAGCTATGCTGCATATGCAACATGATCGGGACATACTCTGAACGTTCTGACGTAAGGAGGATACCGCTAGGCACTATGCCCATTCCTACTCCGGGAAAAATTTGGGAGTGAAATTCCTTTAAACCTCCAGCCATCGTGGCATTTACTGTATTAATTATGGTAAGTAAACATATCACGCTCAGCCATGGTGTTATAAATTTGGTTATAGGTTTTTGTGGCTTAACTAATGGCGTACCTTCTAAATTTTTAGGAGTAGTAGTTGCTAAATCATATTTAATTGAAGGTCTCCTAGGGGGCGTCCGGGATTCGTCAAAAAATGTTTTTTGAATAACACATAATTCCTTTGACAACTTCCTTTTTGTATCAACATAATCATTATATGACAATCCATACATATTCAGTTTATCTATAAAACCGATCCCATGATTATAACTACTTGAATATGGTTCTGGAAATTTGGCTCGCTTGACCAAATTATCCAGCACCAACTCTGGGCCTAATATAGTAAGGTCGGTGAGACTTAATCGTAATATGTCAGTATTAGTATACATTGGTGGGCCTATACCTGTTGTTTGTAATTTCTTAATTTTAAAATTTTCCCCGTGATAGAATCTGATTTTTATGTAATTCCGTTTCTTAGGTGTAATGTTTATATACTCACATTGCGGTTGTTCCATGAGATGTAGGTGTTGTGACGGTGAAAATGCGATTTGAACGTCACACCTGACCACTTCACTGGTTTGATTTGATCGGTCTGTCAAATAAAATGGATCTGCCTGTAATTTATATAATTCAATATCAATTATTTCGCAACAACAAGTTATAGGGCAAATGAAACATTCACTGTAGGCTTTGTTGGTAATTAAGAAGCATTCTGATATGTTGTTACAGTCACTGATCTTTATCGAAGGTGACAATTTTTTGACAACATAATCGTCTAATATCTCTGTATTGGCAAAATGTTCGATTTGATATTCTGATTTATCTTATTTATGCGAGGCTAACTTTGATCTGCAAGCCTCTTTCGAAACCCTGATAAGGCTGTTCCAACGATATCCAGAAAATTTATAGTTTTCTTTGCTTGCCGTTATATTATAAAACTGAAAACATTTACTTTTAGGAGCTACAGATTCTTGAGGAACTGCAATATTAAAAGTTATCTTGTTTATATCTGGTTGTGAGCAATATCGCTTCGTAATTTTTGCTACACTTAATTCCTTTTCTTTAATATCGTCTATTGTTTGAGAATTATCACCACCACTAATTCCGATCTCCGACGTAATTGAATTTTGATTTTTGGGCAAGCAATTTAAATTACAATCATTCAAATTGCTTCCTTTAGTCAACGATTCACTCCGATTTTCTTTCATGGTTTGGTCTATCTGTTTTTCCTTAGTTTCACCAATTACTACCATTCCAACACAAGTTACAACTTCAGGATAAATTTTCTCGACTAACATTGCTTTCTGTTTTAGTAATACTTCTTTTTCCTTGCTTACTTGGTCAAATTTCTTCTTAGTTTCTTCTAATTCGTTCTGAATTTTACGCAACGTAGTTTCATCTGATGTTTTTCTAAAAACTGCTGCGACTTCTGCCGCAGCATTACTTATGTTGCGTATTTGTGTACTTTGTTGGGGTGCGGAGCTAGAATAATACTGTGTTTGTCGTGGGTTCCATGTCTGAGCTTGTTGTCTAGTATTATAAGATGGTCTGAACCCAGTTCTTGCTGAAGTGTATGAATTTTTACTGCTATCTAATGGTACTTGTCTTGCTATCTGACATCCTGCGGCAGTATGGCCAATCTTGCCACATGTATAACATCTTGGCGAGTTTGTGGTAGTTCTAGGATTATTAATAATGCACCTATTATATGCCTGTTGACTAGGCGGGTTTGTTTGTCTGCAATTAAAATGTGTATTTCCCCGTATTTTGTTATGATTTCTCTCCATCTTCTGAATCTTATTTTGCACCCGGTTTACAGAGTTTATTAAACCCTGTTGTGTGCGAATCAAGTGTTCCAGGGAACGCTCCATGCGTTTATTATTGGTCTGTCTTTGTTGCCCTGTATTGGTTGGTATTGTACTAACAATATTTTGTGGTTGTGGCAGATAATTTTGTATCCCCAGGGTACCTTGAGTTTTCGGAAAAGTTATTGCCTGCATATCTAAACGCATAGTAATATCATCTGCTTGTTGCAATGTATGCATGGGCATTTCATTAAGTACTTGAGCCTTAATTTCAGAAGAGCGAATTCCCGAAAAGAATTTCCCAATAATAAAACGGCGGATCGTTTCCTCTGACTCGCCTGCATAGGCTCGTCGACACGCTCTTTTAATATCTTTTAAATAAGAATATAACGATTCGCCTTCCATTTGTTCGCGGCCTTGTAAGGCAGCTTCATGATAAACTGCTAACTCCGGGGAGGCTAGCTTACGCTCTAATGCAGTGCAAATTGATTTAAAACTGCGTTTATCCTCAGTAGCTAGCCCATCGTATATATCCTTTGCAATATCTCTAAGATATGCAGGTAATACCCGCAATTTCATCTCATCATCTATCAGTTTTGCCGCGCAAATTAAATTAAAATTTTCTAACCATGTGTTAAAATCAGGGCCCGTTAATCCTCCGTGAAACGGATGTATTACCAGATCGGTATCAGTAGTACCAGTTACCCTAGTTTGGGCAAGGGCAGAATTCATATGAGCCATACCATCAGTAAGCTGTCTCACATTTTGTGTCAAGTGTGTGACATCCTGTTGAAGTTGATCCATGTTTCTAAATTCGTATCTATGCTGTCTAGGTGTTCTTACACTTACGTCTAATATAGGAATTAACTCTTCAATATTAATATAGGATAAATAATTACTTGCAGGTTCTTCCGGAATTGGACTTAGCGATCTGGCTCTTTTCATAAAAATTAACAAGAGTTTTTAACCTCAATCTCCGATTTCGAACTAAATTAAAATAACTCCGACTTTGATACCTGCTACCACCGCTGAGAAAAATTTGAAAGTCAAATTTTTCCAAAATTTTTGATTCAAATCTCGGTGGGACCTCCAAATGTTACGATTCAGATACAGGGACTATGAAATTTTTAATGATTTTTAGACTCCTCAGTTCACCCACAGAAAAATTATCATGTAATATGTCGTACAGCGCCCATTAAGCAAACGAGACTAACACATTGGTCATTATTCCTATAGCCAGCCCTGACTTACAGTTCAGATGATTCACACGATAATGAAGTTCGATCCACAATTGACGGAATATTTGTATCACTACTTGACCAAGTGTATGTTATTGTAAATAATAACGCTCCAATTCTATAATGGACAAAAGCAATTTCAAGTCAACGATTAACAAACTTGCACACACTAAAAACTGCCCAATAAAACTGTTCAAAATTGACTTAAAACAACCACGCCTCGAGATCCAACTGCCGTTTTTAGTTGAAAATTGTTCTTTTATAGTGCGAAATTTCTAGTTTCCAAGCCTGATTGATAGGCTCATTAGACCTCTAAGATAATAAAATTTTTAAATTTTGCCTTTTAAACTTCTTAGGCAATTAAATTTTAACATATTTTTCCGCTTGAATGAAGAAAAACCAAAAATCAGTTTTAATGTTTTTCTCAGTACTGAAAAAGTACACTTTAGCTATTAATTTTTAGATCATTTTGCACTAATGACACCATTATAACACTCTACAATTATCAACATATTTTTATATTTTAGGTCTACACCATCATTACTATTTAAAATTGTTAACCATTAACATTGCTGGAATTTTTGTTAAAATACTCTTTAAAATGCTAATGAGGATAATCAATATCAAAAGTGCAAGGACTGCAATTTAAAAAATTAAACAGTTTATGCTGGCTTTAATGTTTTCCAACTTAGTTCAATAACACTTTTTCAACTTACCATTATTAATCAACAACTTATGTTTGGATAAAAAACATTATTAACGCCAGTTGCGGTACGTTTTAGGCACGACGACACATACAGCCTATATAAACTAAAATATACAAAAAATTTGCTTAAAACTAACGAAACACGAGCCTTTGAGCACAATATTGAGACATAAACAACGTCAAATGCGCATCGAAATTTAAATATTTTTAATTTCGCAAAATTGTTACATAAAAAACATTGTCAGTTTATTTAATCCAACGTCTAAACGCGGGTGAAAATTAAAGCGTTTATTGGTGTCGTAAACACTATAAAATGTTGCGTTCTGCTTTGAAAAAGATTGTTTTCAACACACAAAAACTGCGTAGATGGGCTAATTATATCAGTATTGTTACGTTATTATTGGAGTAATGTTAAACAAAAAGTCGAAACTTGCAAACAATATACATAGTTATCATTAGTTTGAAATTTAGGCCGAAAGTTTTTCTAAAAAAACAAACTGGGTGGTCCGCAACAGCATGGTATTTAGGTGCTGTAATTTGAATGTATCTTCTTCATGTGTATAATTTATTGTGGTGCCTGGTTTTAAAGTTTTGCTTGAGTACGGATTACAATTATTATACAGGAGAGTGTGCCTCTTGGATAAAATGAACCGGGGTGTAAGGGAAAACAATACGCACTTAAACTTTAACATAATTCGTAGATTCTGATAGTCATTTTTGCTATAAGTTCAAAGCGTGTGATATTAAGCTTGAGAGCTAAAATTAGAATTTTGAAATTCGAATATGGCTATGTAGCCCCGTTTCGGAAGATTTAAAATACGATAATTCTAAGAATTGGAAAGCACCTTAAACGCTGAGGGAAGTCAAATATTTATTAGTTCGTGGAATTACTTAAATTTGCGGAATAATTTTGTTTTAAAATTTATAGATTCTAGTCAAGCTTAGCTTTAGGGTAAATTTTTGTAAATTTTAGCGAAAATTTTGTTTTGAATTTTGCGGATGTTCGGCAAAACATGGGATTTTTTTGGCTTTTTATGCAATTTTAAAGATCAGGGTTGTTTTCGAAACTTGGAATTCCGGTCAAAATATTTAATTCGGAGAATTTAGTTCAAATTTTATTTTCAAAATTTGTTCTAAAAACCCAAGTATTACGTCAAAATAAGTTTTTTGTATAATTTTGTGGTAAATTTTTGCTAGAAATCTATTAGAAAAACCCATAAGATTAATAAATTAAATTAATCATTTAAGTTTCGGAAATTCTTTAGAGTTTTGTGAAGTCGATAAAGTTCATGCTGCCCTTTAATTTTACGAGTATAAAAGGGTCGTGCGCTTGCATCGAGGAGAGGGGGTTTCAGTTGTGTATCGCGGCAGAGTTGTCGCCGGTTGTTATTACGTATTGACGTTTATTAGCTTCGGAGTTTACTTGGCTGTATTTGCTTGGTTATAGCACAAGTGTGCTAGTGTTAGGAATTGCTATATAGCTGTGTGCAAAATATTGCAGTTTTGTTTAGATACTTTGCGGTCTAAGTCTTGATTTTGGTGAAGCCCTGAGGGTGAATTACGATGTGTTTGCAAACCCCAAGTCTGAAAATTTTTGGTCAAATTTCCGGAAAAGTCTCAGAAGACAGTGTTTTTGGGCCAAGGAAGTATAGACCGCAGATAAGTAGTTTATAGAAAATAGCAGAGTTTGGTTTGTCCTTAAGGACACACTGCCGTTTCACTCATTCATTGCCTATTGGTAAATTAGTTTTGTTCGTTGCTGTGTGCAGTAGTAATTGGTGGCCTGTGTGGCCTTAGTAGAGGTTTGTGGTGTTTGGTACAAGTAGTGACTACGAATTTTTCAACGAAATTTACTCAGTAATCAGTGGAGTTTTTTGTGTCGTATTTGAACATCCTGTCGGAGTATTATTTTTCAATTGTGGAAAAGTTTGTGTATCCTGTTTTATTGAGAACTCCTGGGTCTGACACGTAGCTGTGTGTGAAAATTTTATTTTTTTGTGAGCCGAAGTATACTGCTCTTAGTGAAGTATAAAGTTTGGTGATTTAGATAGTGGTATTCGAGAATAGAGAGTGTTTTGGGTAACCCACGGAATACGCTCTAGAGTTACAGGTTCTTTTATTTCTATGCGAAAAAGCGAGGCCCCTGAGAGTTGTAGGGACGGTTCTGAACAAATCAAGAAAATAATGGCCGACCATGGCATGTTGAGATCTAACATTCTTATCAATACATTTTGGTCGGGTCCGTTAAGCCTTTCGGTCGCATTTTCTGTTTTCAATTTCCTATTTGTAGCCTTTTTCCAAACTCAAGTTGGAAATTGGCGTCGCCAAATTCTACATGCGGGGCACACAATAAAATGGATGACGCATTATTCGGGTCACTACAGTACGTGACAGTTTAACATTTCATACAGATGCATTTCTAACACTTTAACAACGACTCTATTATACTATTCTATCTTTTGGTAGCGTTGCGTTCAGTTGAAATATTCGTTTGGCTCATGTTCCTTTTAAGGGTATCCCGCTTCTGCAAGTCAGAGGTGAGTAAGATTAGGGATTGGAGTCAGGGTCTCAGTCTCAGCAAGTCTCGGTATTTAGCACTTCTCGGTTTCTTGATTCTCTGTGATTTGAAATCGACTCTAGAAATAATTTCTTTTGAAAATTTTATGGTTTTCGGTAATGATCAAAAGTTGACCAAGACAGAAACGTTTCATTTCCCGTCTGTGCCTATCACTGGCTGAAAAACGAGCTATTAATTTTGCTTACTTATTTACAGACCCAGTTTTACGCTGAATTTAGGCTTAGCCTTAGGAGTAATAGTAACGTGATTCTGATTTTTCAGCGTTATTGTTACCCATCACATTCAAAATTCTACATTAAGGAAAAAAGTTTCAATTTACTATGTCTTTAAGCGAAAAATTTTCAACTGAATACACGTAGTAATTTTTGTTTTTGACCTTTATCTCAAGTTGGAAATTGAATACAAAGTTTAATAATACAAGGGAAATGGAGCTCTTAAATTAAGGAATATGTTTTCAATTTCCGACTTGATGTTGAAAACATAAAACCGCCATTTACTACTTGGGATAGGAGGATTCACATTTTCACAGCATGGACGCAAAATAAAGTGGACGGTGCATTACTATATTTATTGCGAAAAATTTTCAATTTTTACTATCTATGATACATGTGTGACAGAAAAAATATGTTAAAAGAAAGTCCGTCACTCTGATGGTACTTGGCATATATATATACGAATGATGGTATAAATTTTTTGAAGTTTTTTAAAAATAATATCCGGCAATTGAAAATACCGGAGCCGGATGCCGAGTTTTTGCCGGAGCCGGATATCAGGTTGCACCCTCATATACGGATAGCAAAAGTAACGGAAACGGATAGTGATCAAAATAACGGAAACGCAAAACCGATATTTAAGTATAAGTTTCAAAAATGTTTTTTTCTACCAACACATTCAAAGATTTCAGAGAAAAAATGGTGGATGCATCGAAATTTTTAATATTTTTACCGGAAACAGATACCCGGTTACACCCAGATACCTGCTTTTATTTCACCTCCATAATGTTTCCAAACACCTAAAATACGCTTAGTTTTTGCGCCTTTTTATACAATCCAAGATATGAATATGAACGTAAACCTTTAAACTGGCTAACACACCAAATGTTTAAACGTTTTTGCAATCTATAATCTGCACTAGAATGCTTTCATCTGTTGATTTTCGCCTAAAGAAACATTTCAATTTTGAACCGATGATTGAGAATTTTACAAATAAATTTTAAAAAATTTTACGCGTCAACCAACCTTATTTAAAACAGCTGGTATATATATTTGCAACACGTAACTTACCTCTTGCGCGTCCATCTTGTATATACAATTAGTTGTTTTAAACACAACTGAATTCCAAGCGTTAGCTCTGTTGCCGTTTACGCATATTGCACAAACAACACTGCAAATTTATTTTTTTCTCACTTTTTCAAACAAATTGCAGGCAAACTGTGCGCACACTATACGCTCCCTTTTAAAGCACATTTTGCTGAAAACAGACGACCGATATTAATTTCACGGCACATTTTTTGCTTGTTAACCCCCTGCACCAACGGTTATGTGCAGTGCGCAAATGTGTAATAGAAATACGCAGTGAAGAAACAGATAAATTGTTTAAAAGTCGAAAAGATATTGAAAAAGAGATTGACGTATCACAAACGGTGTATGGTTTAGTGTATGCAATAGAAAACTATAAACATAATTGCGTAAACTAAAACGCGATAAGAAAATTACTACGCACAAAGGCAAAGCAGCAGGGTGTAAACAGTACAAATACCGGAAACGGAAAACGGATATTGAAGTATATAAATTTCAAATAGGTTTCATTTTTCTGCCAACACAATTGAAACGTGCAAATGTTCACCGGGTTTGAACATAAAAATAAACAATTTTCCGGTAGAACGGAAACCGATACAGAATTTTACCACAAACGGATGTCCGGTTACACCCTGCAAAGCAGTAAATATGCAAAAGGAACAATCGGAAATCCTGAGCCAGGAAGCTCACTGAAAGGCACAACAAAATACGAAGCTTCCCTATTAATTTGCCGCCAATTATTCCTCTCCCCAAAACTTATTCAGGACACTTTCCCCCATTCGTCACAGGACGAAAATATTTCCCCGCAAAAATCGTTGCTCAGAACTGTATTGTTCACGACCGTTCCTCTTGTTGCTTCTCATACTATTATTCCATTTTACGCCTTAAGTTTTACGAGATCTTGGCTGTGCACTGAACAGGTTCTTCATATCTGTTCACATCCAAAACAGTCATTCACCATTTCCGTTATTTTTACTATCAGTTTACACCCTGGCAATCAGCGAGCAGAGTCACTTTCACTACTAGTATCTTACTGTCAACTTTGTCTCAATCTGAAACAAATCCTGAAATTATTATCTCACGTTGCTTTGCACGCCTACGCCACATAGAGGAAATAAATAGCACGAGAAACAGAGAAAAACGGTCGTAAAAGTCCCGAAAAAGACTTATCATGGGGAGTATTCGTACGGCGACGGTGAAGCAATTGTCATGAATAATTTTGGGTGGAAGTTCTCTTTATAAACTAACATTCGGAGAAGAAATGAAGTGACACCGGGACCCAAGGCTCGAAAGCAGGCCTCCTGCTCTACTACAGTTTGATGGAACTTCGTATTCGCTATTTTTCCCTTAGGCTGCACCGTTATATGTAATAAATGCCCGATACACAATATTGATTTTCTTCGTTTTCCACAATATGAGTGTTTTATTGATAAACTTGACATAACAAATCTAACCGTATATAAAACATCAAAAATATAATCGTAACAATGACTAGATGACCGAAAATCACAGTAAATTCTAATCAATCAGTTTTTGAGATAACTATATCGCAGTAGTAATGCATCGTTCACTATAAAAAATTTCATTTTGCAACCAAAAACTCTATAAGGTAGGGTTAACACGTGTCAATTTTCAAAATTGTCATGCGTTAACTCTTGCAGAAACGCAAAATTTGCGTTAACCCTACCCTAGAACATGACACAGCCGTACCCACATACATGTTACAGAGCATTTTGTAACACGCGCTAGGGTAGGGTTTATTACGAACGATGCGTCATTTCCCAAAACCTTCCTGATTGTGTGCCCCAAATCCCGTCTTACAGTGCGCTCCCGTATGTCAGCAAAAATACTATTTAACTTAGCGGTACTTATTTACTTCCACCCACACTAGTGCTAATCTGACAGAAGGCAAAGTCCCCAAACGTTACAGTTTATTCTCCTGCATAAGCCAAACGCTAAACTTAACCTAATCTTTTATGAAACTAGTCATTTTGGGTCGGATGAAGCATTTTACAGCAGTTATCTCAAAATGACAACAAGAATTTACAGCGAACAAAAAGTATCTACCGCCATTTAACACAACTAAACCATTAAAAATATGAAAATGTATACCTTTCGCTAATTAGAAACATTTAATTTTCAATTTGTACGCGTACAAGACGCCAAAATGATTAGTGCTTTGAAACCAAGCCCACAAACCAAACATAAACCAGCTTGAACTTTATTTATTAGGTAAATTTGGTCGCCACGAAGCGAAATTTCGTTTACTTTCTTATAATATAAACGGTTTAAGCCAAAAGGATCAGCCAGAATAGAGATATTTTCTGAGTTTCGCCTGCTAAAATACAATTTTTGCTGTTACGCTAGGAGACCGTTACATTTCGTATAATTCAATAATAGAAGTACATCTAGGAAATACAACCATCAACCATCAATGCATTCAGTTCAGAGTGCTACAATACTCAACTGGAGATAAATAAATTTCAGACAAGTGTCTTATGTTCTTTTAGTCAGTGGTTAGTAAATGTATTTTTGAATTTCAGCATAAATTGCCAACACAAGCGCACCACCTGTGCCTCTGAAGACATTGGACAGAGCGCCTTTGAAGAATGCAGTTGGACCTTCTTGTTGTAAAATCTTCTTCCAACAGTCGAGAGTGTTTTTGTAGAGAATGTCTTGGCGTCCAGATTGCATCATCATGCGTCGACGAACGGTGTCCCACGGATAAGATACGATACCACTTGATACTGTTACCACCTGTAAACAGTTACATACACAAATGAGAAAACTGTAAAATCAGAGACAAAAACATGTTGTAAATCTATAGTTACACAACGTCTACACATACCGTCCTCGAACAATACAGAAGTGCTAGCAAACGTACAGGATGTGGATACGACTTCCAGTGTCCTGTATATTGGCATTCTAAGTAACAGCGGAACCTCGGTCGTGGGTAAGTAGCGCGCTCTTACTGTAGTACTAGACCCCAGCGACATATATACCTCTGAAAAATCGACCAGCATTGCTTTTTGAGCCGAAACTTGGAAATTGACTCCAGAGTTAGAGTAACAGTAATACCAGGGTTCAAACGAAATTCCTGTTACGGCAGGATATCCTGCAAAAATTCCATTCCCATTCCTAACCATGTTCCTGTACCTGCATACAAAGATGCAGGATCATAATCATTCAAACACTGGAAACTTGGTCTTTGACAAATTGTTATTTCCACGTGCACTGGTTTTGTTGTGTTTACGCAAAACTTGATGATAAAATAGCTGAAGCTTTGTTTAAGCCATTTTCGGCAGTTTTTGAAAAAGTCCAACAGTTATTCGATAATGGAAATTATTTAAAATTCCGGTTCCTGTTCCTGTTCCGGCAAGATTAGTTCCTGTTGGGACCTTGGCAATAGCGCACCGACGTAAAAATGTTTACGGCGCTCTGGCCTTTGTGGAATAGGCGACCGCCGACGTAAAAATGTTTACGGCGTTCTGGCCTTTGCGGAATAGGCGACGCTCTAAGGAAACATTGACTAGGATTGTACGGACTCTCGACTCGAAGAGAAAATCTGTTCATTGATACCAGACTAGAAACGGAGGTAGTGTAGCAAACCAAGAGGGAGACAAGAAGAACTGGCATACAAAGACACGTGAATTGCTGGGCTCAGAGGGCAAAATGTGCTAGATAGAGCAAGCTGGAGACGTGAGTTCAATCGTTCAACTTCCGAAAGGGACAGAGAACATAAAACGTCTTGTTATTGATTGTAAATCTAACAATAACCTACAGTGCTCATTTGGTTGACTTAGTGGTAAAACAATATATAACTACATAAGATTGTCATACAGAGGTATATGGCTTGCTAAGCCTCACCAGAACCATTTGATACGTCAGATATATTTCGTTACATGCCTACGCTCTTATTGGTCACCCATTACAAGAGCTGAGAAACATATCAATTGTACTTTGATAATATGACTCTTGAAACTAGCATAAATGTACCTGAGCAATAGCCCATGCAGCGAAAAAGTTCAAGTTCTTCGGATCACTCGCGACCAATACTTTAGCAGTATCAAAAGCACCAAAATATGCGGCACGATAGATGATGATGCCTTGGACAGAAACTATGAAACCTCTGAAACGAAAATTCCATTTTTCACAATTGAGCATCTCCTGATTAACAACATTTAAGTTACAAAAAACCGAAAGCACATTTTGCTTTAAAAAGTTGACTTTATTAAATGTGAGTAAAATAAGCAAATTGTATTCAACGCGGAATTTACAATCAGTCAAATATAGAAAAGCAGTAAACATACAGTAATTACACACGTGATTGGAACATAATTGATACCTGTACAAACCAACAACGCCGTCACTTTTCGCTATTTTTATCAGACAATCTCCAAGACCCTTGAATTCTCGGTTGGCACCTTTGCCAACATCTGCTGCAAGACGGGTTCGAGCAAAATCAAGCGGGTACACGAAACACAACGATGTTGCGCCAGCTGCACCACCACTAGCAAGATTTCCTAAAGCAATTAGCTTCTTTTATTATCAGCATTTGAAATCATGTACAGAAACTAGACATAGGTAGCATTTGAAAACTTGTCGCGTAATATTTGATGAGCGACCAGTTAACGCAATAAAGTTAGCAGATTTTTCTGTAACGTTATCGATTTCATCACGGAACAATTTGAAAATTATAACGGAACCAAAACGATTTGTGCTACCTGTTTTGGTGAGTTGATCCAAAATCGAATCTTCAATAAGACTTCAAAGCATCCTTTTGTATATAGTATACAGGGTGCAACCGGAATTACAATTTACCGGAACCGGAACCGGAATTTGAAAATTTTACCGGAACCGGAACCGGAAAGTGAAAAATGCATTTCGCCAAAAATTTCATTTTATTCTTATTTTTTGCTCTATTATTTGTGAAATAACCTTAGTCGAACATAGGTATTTATTTTATTTGTTGTATTTTAGATTTTCGTCGTCGACTGAAGTGAAATCCACCATCATTGGCTTATATTTGGAGTACAAGTGGCTTTCAAAAGAGATTCTTAAAAATTAGCAAAGTTAAGAAAACGGCCAAATTATAACACCGGAATTTTTAAATCCGGTAAAGATTTACCGGAACCGGAACCGGAAGGTGAAAAAATGCCGGAACCGGAATTCCGGTTGCACCCTGATAGTATATCATTTGCAACTTTACTATGCATCGTTTAAAATTAATTTCAGCCTTTGCGGTTACCTGCAAAAAATCTCCAAAACTGTTTCTTTCGATCGACGCCATCGAGAAACATCTTTTTGTAAGTGTCCTTAAATGCAAAGTTTAACGCCTGTGTCGGGAAATATCGGATGACGTTCGCCAAATTGCCTCGCCATAAGGAAAAGAATCCTTGCTCTTTTGGTACACGAATGAGCACATCGATAATGCCTTTGTAACGTTGATCTGCTGCTATTGTTTTCTGCGCATGTTGCACCTGAAATTGACAGATAACTCTAATCAGCAGACAGTTTACTTCACCTATATTATACACATTGTCCTTTAAGGTAGAACCAGCCGAAAATATTGTATATATGTCGTGCCCAAAAATAGCTATTTGCCCCAGTTGATAACTGGGATGTCACAAACGACAATTGCTGTTCGGGCAGCCCAAACAAATACTGAAATGTAAACTGCGTTTGATTGAAGAATTGTACTGATCACACAGCTGCTAGTATGCAAATAGAAAGTGGATTGTTGGAACTACACGGTCTGCACAACATAGTACCAAATGAATGAATATACCGCATTTTACGTTGTTTCATTTTTCACTCTTATACTATTAACGTTTTTCGATCAGAAAAGGACCTTCAGAATTATTGATTTATAATTTTTCTGAAATGTTTCGGTATTGGTGCAAAACATTTCGGTGACTTTCACCAATGTTTCAATTCTCAGGCGTAAAGCATTTAAGATTGTTTCAGTCTCAACTTCTCCATTCAGACTATCATCGCTGGTCTTGGTTTCATTAAACAGCCAGTGACTAATTAGAAATATAGATGATTTAGGCAACTAACTTGCAACAACAACTTCACTCGCTCAATGGGAGCTACGACTGTTTTTGAGATGGCAGCCGCCGTTCCACCGCTAGCAAGATCTATGAAAAACTTTGTTGGATCAAAGCCCTTCTTATCGCTCATGATGAATATTTGAGTACTGATGAACGACGCTACGTATGTGTTATCTGTAACTTGCCAGTTATACAAAAAGCTCAAATTGTCTAAAATTGCATCTCAATTATTACATATACAATGAAGAACAGAACTCTATATACGGAAGTGCGGTTTGTACTAGAACTGGATGAAAAGGTAATGGCTGAAGAATGTGGAATGAAACCTAAAGCTCTATTCACACGTGCAAGTTTTTCCTGCGAGAAATTACAGCTTCAAACTGCACGAAAACTTGCATTTTTGATCAGCAAATGAGAAAGCGGCAGCAATAAATTCAGTGAACTTGCATGGTTATTCACACGTGAGCTAATTTCCGTGCTATTATTATTAATGGATTATTTACAGGTACAAGTTTTTCGAATAGTATTTTAAGCAAAGCTTGCAAGTGCAAGATGCAGCTGCAAGTTCTCGCAGCAAAAACTCGTACATGTGAATAGGGCTTAACATAATGTACTTTTTTGGTCATACAGCACTTTTAGAGAGCGAGCTTTACTAGCTACGCTATTTCTCTACTGGAACTAAAGGTAAAAACAGGGACTTCACATACAGAACTTTCGCAGCTGTAAAAGCGGGTTGCAGGTGGCTTCGAACTAGCAGTTTTCTCCAACTGCTTCTATCGTCGATTATATGTTGACCGTATGGTGGCAGCTAGCATAGATACAGTGCACTGCATTACATTGCATGTGTAAATAACGGGCAAGCATGTGTGACATGCTTACATGTACGATCAAATGATAAACATATGTGACTTACTTTATAGCCTTTATCAAAGCAAAAACTTAAATATCAGCTTTCAAAAATACACCTTCAAATGGCTGTCCATAAACATCTGGTTCAACACAAGGTCTTCAGGACCGACAACTGGGTGTAACCAGACATTGGTGTCTGTTTCCCTTTATATTCATATAGAAATAATGCTAATATAGAAATACAGTAAATTATTCAATTTTTATGCTTATAGTCAGGGTGCAACCGGATATCTGTTTCCGTTTTCGGTAAAAATCGATGTCCGTTTCCGTTTCTGTTTTCGGTATACAAACCGCCGAAATTCTGATATTTTTACGTATAATTCATTTTTAGCAAATATCTGTAATGTGTTGTTATTGTTTGGTTTTACGCTTTTTTACGAAATCTTGGTAATTGTTCCCTAAAAAATCTGCTAAAACTTAAAAACGAAACACGCAAATCTGATAAATGTTGTAAACTTTGCAAAACTTCTCTACTAAAGTTGCCGGAACCTTCGGCAAAATCTATACAAGAGCCGGAGCCAGAGTTCTATTTTCTGCCAGAGCAGGAGGCAGACGTCCGGTTGTACCCTGACTGAAAGTTTACGATTTTAAATGAATTCTGTAATTTTTCTGTTATAAAATTGTAGCATTATTTTAAATGAAAAGTTGTGAAATATGTGATTTTTAAGTATAATTATGATCATAAGAACAGAATTTCTGGTATTTACAAGAAAAACAGACACCGAATTTTATCGGAAATGAATGTCTGGTTACACCTTGCGAAACATCCGAAATTTTAAAATGCTTTCAAAACTAGGAAAAACAATAGATTTGGATGTCGAGGCAACTTCAGTTCCAGCAAATTTTGCGAGCTTCCGTTTCTGGCAATTTCGTTTTCAGCTGTTAAATATGTGTTTTGCGCTATCTTCATTACTGTCCATTCCCGTTATTTTTGCTACCCGTTACACCCTACCCACAACTAAACTAAAAGTGACAAAAACGAGGCCAATCAAAACATTGGTCAGCGATCCTTTCATTGTATCAAGCCCTAGACCAAGTTAAATTTGGGCCCGAAACCAAGCTAGGGGTACCTGCTCAAACAACTTGCAATAAATTTTATTTTTGGTATGCATTTGGAAGCATGGAACACAAATAAGCTAAATACCAACCAGATAATGCAGACAGAACATACTCTGCGAAACTGTTTATCATAGATGCGCTGTAGAATTCCATATTCAAATACGGACTAACATTCAAATATAAGTATTGCGTTATCATTGCTCAAGAATATGAATTTTGAATTTTCGAAAAGATTTGCTGTAAACTGTAGACCCTGAGAGCTTTTCCGATAAATTCCGACACGTAAATTTAGAAACGATCATTAGTAGGACGGCACTCGTACTAAATACACGCTATATAGGTTAATAGGTAAATACATAAACAAAACCTTCAAAAACAAGCTTTTCTCTTACAGTGGAATGAATTTCAAGTAACTAAATATACCAAACACAAAACAATTAAGACCAGTTTTGCTTAATGAGCTCAACGACGCATTACACGAACCGGCCCATTTGGTAGGCAAGGAAACTGAGAGACTTACAGATTAGGAGGCTAAATCTTACGATTAAGTTTATATTTCGGCTTACGCTTAAATTTAGGTCTAGTGGGCAGACCCATACTAACTTAGGTCAGCCCAAAGGCGGATTCGTTGCCCTCGTTCAATCATGACTCATTACTGAAATACCTTTTCCGAAACGTGACCCGTTTTTAATATAATCGGATAATCGTATGTCACGATTTTTCACATTGTCTTCCAGTCATAATTTTAATTGCACTTGCAAGTTGCTGCATTCAAAACAGTTGCTCAATTTTGTCAAGAAACTGGGACTGTAACCATGTATGTTCAAAAATTCAAAAACAAATGAAAATTCCGAAATAAATCAAATGCAATCACTCTACATTTAAATTAAAAAAATTCAAGTTTTATACGATTAATTAACAAACGAAAAAACAATTATAAATCGCGCACTATTTTATGACAAATGGAAATATCGTTGGCCTTCTTTCATTGCAAATTCTAGTCGTGCGCGGGTCACTTCGATTGACGAATATTTGGGCAATTTTAAATAATTGACACAAGTCATCACAGACGGCAAATAGCTGTCCGGATCGGTTCCGACTTCTTCATGTCGTTTAGGAACGATGGTCAACGGTGGGACGAGATTTTTAAATCCTAAAATAAATTAACAAAAACTAACACAAATTGATATTGTTCGTAAAGGAGTTCAGCTGTGTTGTCATCCATTTGTTGCGATAAGGTAATCGTCAATATTCAAAATTTCAGAAAAAACCCAAATCTAATAACCGGTAATGAAAACTAGGTGAAAATTCCTACCTTTGAAAAGATTTTTGGCGAGTGATGTGAAGAAAAACTTTGCTTTACACGGTCAGTCCTAAACCAATTTAATATGATTTTGCCAGTTTGTCTACATTACCTCCTATCGGCAATTTGGGACAACCAGTGATAAATTGCAGGAAATCACGTTGCTGACTGCAAGTGAATTCTGCCATAATTTGTATAACCCATTGAATTTGAGGCGAATCGTGCGTATAGCCGTGATCTGGCTTTATACACGTCATTAGCACAGTTGCATCCCAAAAACTGTCACTTCCTTGTTGAGCATCCATACCGCAAAATAAACGACCAAGCTGAAGCATACAAAACAATCTTAATCATATTAACTTAACAAACGTACGATGCTTACAACTCACGTCAAAGGGGCTGCTCATTGAGCGACAGACAGATTGGGGGATTTGGGAGGCCTAGAATTAAGATTACGATTAAGCTTATGTTTAAGCTTAATAGTTAATACGATGTGCAGGGTATACTATTTTGGTTAATTGGCGAACACAATGGATTATAAACAGCATTACAGCATGACACTGAAATATAACAGTTTTTAAAGATTTGTAAATTTGTCGATATTAAAAACAAAAAAATTAATATCTTTCAGAAACAAAAAAGAAGTAACCAATACTTCCGCCTGTTTTTCGTAAAACGAACATGAATATACCTCGTCAGCGCTGAACATTTTCAAATACGATGACGGAAATATTGAGTCAAATCCTTCTTTAAACGCCTGCATTTGTTTGACAACACCTTCATGCAAAATCCAATGAACAACCAACTTAAATAAAATAGCAGACAACAACCCATTATAATGAAAAGCAATTCAGTATTTATAGCAGTATTCGCAGTTACTGAAACTACTGAGCAGAAAAAATACTTGAAATACTGCAACTGCAACATCAACCAAAAAAGTCAGCAAGAATAAACTGGCGTAAGTTTTCCGTAGTTTTTTCAGGAAAAAAGTATGATTTCTACATAAACGTAGCCACATATATCAAAACAACGCTTATCAGAAGACACAGAGAACCACAAAACCCATGCCGTGGCTTCCATCGCGTCTTGCTGAATCCTTTCTACGGAAAATGTTCACTCATCACACACCTGCACATAATTTTCGACATTGTCCATAGACAAAATCATATCTTTGCCTCCTTTTCGAAGCTCCAAATTTGGCTGACCAGGCAACGTAAAATCTAAATCTAAATCTTCTAAAGACGCACCGTCAACGCGGAACGAAGCAAGTGCAGCACGACGGTTTGATGAGTTCTAAACAATCAGATATAAATTAAAAAAATAAAAACATTTCTAAAACTGAAATAACACCCCCAAAACGGCGGTCAAATTTAAAATAATTAATGAAGAAATTCAATCAAGATGTCGGCAAAAACAATGCAAAATCCGACAGTCATTATCAACTCACCAAACTACCATCGCGGTCAATCGCCGCTTTAAACAATGCACATTTGAGCAAATGTTGGAACGAATGATGCAAATCAGGATCAAGAAAGTATACGTCTTCAATAGTGTAGTTGTAAGTGATTGCATTAGCGGTCAACGATGAAGAGAGTTCTTTGTTGAAGGTGGTGCCACCGCTGCTGCCACTGATGCTCGCCAAAAGCCAGCGATAGCATAACGGATTGAGCGGAAGATCAAGCTAAAATGGTGCCACAAACTAGCTTGAAATTTAGCAAATTAATATAAGTTATTCTAAATTATAACGAATATTGTTCCTCACGAATTAAAGTACATTGCGCCTACGTAATCGAACTCTGACGACCACCGCTTAAAATGGATCGATAATCAATCAGTCGACACTGACTTCAAACCAGCACTACAGCAGCTAGAAAACACACTGCGAAAGAAAAAACCTAACCATCGGGCAGGCACTGCTGGCCAAAGTAAAACACATTGAACGACGGAGGTACTAACTGGACTTGGTCTACATCCGTAACCACGAGGATATTGGAAAGAGTGAAAAGGGAAAATGGCCCTCGATGGATGAGGGGCTCCTCAATTACACCACCATCAAAAGTGCTCTTTATAGGAACTTCCAAGCGTGGACAAAAATAATTCACCCGCTTTGAATATTATGCGCAATATATGGTTATCATAGAAATTTCCAACAGCTAGCGAGACCTATGTATTCCTCCGCGCGGACCGTAAGTAGCCATATCAAAGATGTAATGTTGAACACCACCATACTCGCCAGTAGTTAGCGTCACTCGTCACCAATTGGGTCTGGCAGACAAATTTACACGCCCTAAGTGTGAAGAGACTGACGATGACTTTAAACACCTACTTGAAATGTCCCATGGCACTATTTATACCGAGGTCGGGGCCCCGGTACCGAGGCCGCAACATACACCAAACTTCAAACTTTATGAAAGTTTTACGTAAGCATGTACCTCGGAGTACAGTACCGTATTTATGATATCGCGTCACGCGACATTTTGCTTAGGCATGCGCAGAAAAACTTACATACTGCAGTGCTGTTGTAGTGTTTAAAAAGAAGTTTGCACAGCAGCAATGTTTTGTATGTCGTGAAGCCGTTTTAAATCTTTTAAATTGAGCACTCGAGCAGGAAGGTAAATGTTTTCGGTTTTCGTTCACGGTACCGCATGGCCCCGGCGTCGGGACACCTCTAACACCTACATATTGAAATGCCGTTCCACCGCACTTCTGCGAACGCATGAGCCTTCGCTCCATAGTCGTTCGACCAGCAGCACCAAGGCAGTTTGAAAACCAGTAAAATCAATTAAAATATAACTTAACAGCCTAATATAACTTACCAGCCTTGAATCCATAAGAGCTCGTGCCATAAACTTTCCAAGAAGCTTAAATCTTGCTTTGACCCGATTAACAACCGATGGTTTCGCGTTATGTGGCAACGGTTTGGGAAACAGGCCGTGAGCAGGCAACTGCTGCAGGGATAATTTGTCAACGCCATCTGTATGAGATAAATTCAAAATAAATATACCTTGGTGCAGAGAACCTTACTGCACAGGCCAATTTTAACGATACATCTTTATATGCCTAAATATAATTCCTGTACGGTAGAAGATTCTTCCTAAAACGTTAGAATCTGCGCAGAGTGTATTTCTTACCGCATGTCGAACGTTACCAATATAGACCAAGATTCCGCCTTCAAAAAATATGTCTATAGTACAAAGTAAGATACAATTTCAAAAGCTCAATAGACGTTTCGGCGAACTAACTTACCCACAGCTGAAATGCTAGAAGAGTCAGGAATTCCTCGCCACATATCCAAATCGGTTTTTTGAAATTCTTGCGAAACCAAAGCATAAAATTCTAGAGTGGGTCCAAGGCCAGTGCCAACCTAAAATTACAAAAAGAAAATGACCAAAATTACAAAACTAAAACTACAAAATAACACTTAAATTGGGAAACCTTAAATGATAATTTCAACAAATACATAGCACAGCATTGTTCACCTCGTCTTTATACTCAACGTCCAACACTGCGGATGATGATGCGGTATCGTTCATAACAGTTTCTGTTTGCTTCAGCAGATCTTCTCTTCGTACGACAACCTAAAAGGATATTTTGATTGAAAATACAAGGCAACACAACGTCAACGCGTAATTACAAAAGCGATGGATATTAGTTTTTGACTTTTTCATGCCACCTGATAACAATTTTTAATAAAAATTTTTTATTCGCCGCACAGCACAAGTATAGCGCCTCCCTAAGAAAAATTATACCCAAATTTTGCAAAACCCAAATTGAATGACACTTTTGAACTATACCGCCGCCAATACGCAAAATGCTTCACGCTGATATAATAAAGTAAAATGATATTCGTTTAATCTCTCTCCCACCCAATTTTTCACCCCACTCATAATGACTGGAGTAATACAAGACTCATGCTTACGTTTAGACTACGCATTAACTTATGCTTAGAAAAATAACAAACAGAATTTTTGGGCCAAAATGCCTTCTTCTTACCTTTTTTCGTTTCAATCGCGGCGCTGCAATGCCGTTGCTATCGTTGGATGCCGCCAGTTCAGGGGACGTGTCAAGCACACGTTGAAGACTGCGGTCACGGTCAAACGCCAAAACATACAATAACAACTGGCGAGCTTCGAACGACAGAATGAAAAAACTGAAATTAAAAAGTAATCATCACATGTCCTAATCGGATACTGGCGAGCATTGAAGATGCATTCGATTGGAAAAAACTAAAATGATAGGAAATCTTTGTGAGATAAAATCTGTGCCTAAATTTTATAAATAACAATAGCTACGTATGTAAATAAATAAGTGCTTAATAACAAAAGAAACCAGTTCTTCTAGAAAGCACTTCGTTTATCTAAATTCGAAATATTCTGTTATACTTTGTTATAAACAAAAACTTCGATTAATACAAAGTTTTCGAAAAAACTACTTGTCAAAAACAGAAAACAAGAACCATTTCGACATGGACCTAATCACGATTTTGGAAAACGGGGAGTACCGTAATACGAAAACTTTAAAGGGGTTCTAATGTTCCAGGCGAAACGCAATAAGAACCCGTTTATATCAATCACAAGCGGGCCCCCGCTTTTGTTCAGTGCTAACCATGCATAGGCAATCTGACGCAGCCACGATGGAATATTGCCAGTCATAATGATAAGCGGATCTTGCAATTGGCGATTTGCTTTTGCTGTCAGTTTTGAATTGACAAATTCAACCGGTGCCAGAACAGAATCGTAAACCGGGAAAACACCGTCCTGAAACGCACAAAAATCTCAATAATACAGCTGAAAGCCAAAATTCTTCGTGACTTCTAAGCATCTGACAACTAAGATGCATGCGGATTTTTTAAACTTCATATCCACAAATTCAGATGTTCTTCAAATTTTCGTTTCCTTGTTTTCAATTTGTTCGCCATGGATCAACACATTTTAATACACAGACAAAATTAGTTTGAACTTTATATAGAGCATTGGTAGTTACCTTTCTGCTCCTGTAACTGGTGGTGGTAGTAGTAGTAGTATAGTAGTAGTAGTAGTAGTAGACGACTCTCACCCATGAGTCTAGGGCTCTAGCTAGAATTTACATCTCAGTTTCTATCTCCGAATGCAAAGTTTAAGGAAAATGTCCGCAAAAATAAATGAGGAAGAGACGGATGTTAAATTTCTACCCCAGCAAATGAATCTGTTGGTACTTCGTTTGGTTGACATCGATGATTAACTTACTTGAAACAACGTATACCAGTATCTATTAAGTCCGTACAGAACACGCATTAAAGCTAAACAGTCGCGAGCCAGCTCGTTTGCGCTCAGGTCGTTTGGCAACGGATCGTCCAGGATTTCGGTTAAAGGCGACGCCAGGCGACCAGTGACTTTTCCGTCTAAAAATTACAAGTGGAGCTTCTAAATTAAAGGTCTACTATTCATTAACGCCAGAGCAAGTGATTTTGGTAAGCACAACCCTTTGTCGCGTTACAAACCACAGTAAACTGCGAATGGCGACCATCTACTTCCCATTAAGTAATTTTCAACAATGCGGCCGTTAAATCCTTAGCAGTAGCTTAATCCGCTTTCACAAACGTAAATTTTGTTCGAATGCTTTTTCAAAACATGCATTAGTAAGTTAAATTTGCAACGTTTCGTTGCAAAAACACGTACGTGCAAATAAGTGTTAGTTTTTATGATACCGTTGTGTTATAACCCAACCATAATGAGCAATAATTAATTTTAAGTTGGGTTTCAAACAATGGACGGTTACAGACCATTTTTCTCTACTCGTTGATGCAAGACTTAAGTTTAAATCAGACACGAAGAGAATACTGTACGTTTGGTACTCGACAAGACAAAGTCCAATACACTTTAATTGAAGTAGCACTTTTAAATCTGTTTATTTGGCCACCCACCATGCCATAACGTGTCGTATTTTGACGTTTTACTGCTTTTCCCCCCTGATTTCTTCGAGCCACTTTTCCCGGGTGTCGTTATTGTACTATCGACATCCGAAGCTCCAGACTGGTTTCCAGTTGTCGATGAAGAACTCGGAATCACGCGGTAACTAAAACACAAATACAATGCTGGAATAGGAACAAATTAAAACAATCAAAACGTTTAACAATGATTTAAAATAAAATAAGAAATTTCTAGTCAAATTTATAGATGCAAAAACGGTATTTAAAGTAAGGCCCGCATTCTTATATATGTGTAGCATCGATTACATATTGGTGATGGGTCTTGTAGTTTTCCAACCAGTAAATCACGAGGTTAGAACCCAAACGAATTTTTCGCATTCGATTAATGATGCTACTTCTGTAGCAATTTAGCGATCGGATCTGCAATTAGGGAAGCTGGTCAGTTTCGAAACTTGTCATTAAGTGGTTATAGGCGCTATACATGTTCGAGAATAGTGGCCCAGAACACCGACCGCCAGTTGGTGACGGGTTTTGCATCTTTTAAATCATTGAAAAAAATTTTCCTGGAATTCAGCATTTGAACTGGCCTACATAATATGCTAATACACATTTGAAAATAAACAATTCGTATTCCCAACTGTGTGCTACACCTATCACCATAGTTAAGACTACACCACACGACTCTCGCTTCCTGCTAAATGTAGTTAATGATGAAACCTTGCGATTAAGCCACTGAATTAAACTTTTCGAAGCTCAACACGTTTTGCAGACACTAGCGATATCAGAAAACTACTCAATGAACGACTACACAAAAAACTACTCAATGAAAGACTACACAAAAAACTACTCAATGAAATACTACACAAAAACTACTCAATGAAAGACCACACAAAAAACTACTCAATGAAAGATTACACAAAATAACTACTCAATGAAAGACTACACAAAAAACTACTCAATGAAATACTACACAAAAACTAACTGTATCGTATGGGTACTGGTCCAAAGCACCGTATACTGCGCTGAGCTCATTTCGGAGTCTGTATCTGTATCATTCGAATGAACATGATGTCCTACAGCTGTCGTTGTGCCAGAATCTAAAGATTCTGATGCATAATTGTGTTGTTGTTGTTGATGATGATGATGATTTCGTGCTATGCCATACTGCCGTATACATTGATATATTGTAGCGTTGCATGGAAGAGGATTATCATTGATCAATAACTGAACACGCGGTGATGCAGGCGACGCCTTTGAATTATTCTACAAAATATTATACGAAAACTGTGTAAATCTAATCAAAATTAAAAGCATTTAAAATTTACCCTTTTAAGGCAGATATTCCTTATTTTAAACCAGCTAGGTCTGGATCCTCCCTATTTCAATAACAATAAAATCTGACTTCCACCGTTTAACGTCGTTAGGTTTAACAAAAAATTAATTCAATTTGGTGGCTAACTGATTCTAAGGGCCGGTATTCTCAAATATGTGTAGCACCTATCTTCAGTTGTAAATACATTTAGTAGTTTTCGAACCAGTGTATGTCGAGGTTGGAAACCCAGCGCATATTTGGTGTTTCCATCTTGCTACTTCTGCGCCTATTTTTAGTTTCGCAATTGCAAGAGTTCGTTAATTGGAAAACGATACACATAGATAATATACTCGTTTGAGAATACGGTCCTAGAATCAAAGTCACATACCAAACATTCGTCAATGTCGTCATCCGAACCATCATCATCCGTTGTTTCATCTTCATTACCCTAAAATCAACAAAAATCATAACTACATATATTTTCTAAAATAATACTTTGTCTAAAACAAGCGACGGCCAGGAATGCAACTAAGACGCAATCACACACAGCCGATCACAAATACAAACAAGTCTGCTATACACAGTAAGGCATAAAATACTAATTATAATCTAAAACAACTCGAGATATATAATGCTTTTGTGTTTGCAGTAGTCCGCTTGTTTGAAAACTTACTAATAACTTGTGATATGTGTTATATACATTTGAAATACGGTACTAGATGACAGGTGTATACGTAATCTGAATATAAATGATCTTAAATGATTGTAGTGTAGTTTTTCAGTTCAAGCCACCGATTCTCGAATACAAGTTTACTCTTAACACGCCGAGAATGACAAATAAATAAGCTGATCCCAAATACAACTGAACCATATGCTTACTTGAATAACATGACCATAACCACGCAAAACCATATATCGTTCTACTGATGAAATCAGGGCAAGTGGGTCAATTTTAACTGGACCTCGTTTCCACGGTCGCACATTGGTACACAACGGATGGCGTCGAAATATGCACTCAAATATTAAACAATAAGGCTTGGATTGCAGAGAAGCAACTTTTAACCTGATATCTTAATCATAAGTCTTGTTTGGCACAAGTCCAAAGAAACTAAAGTATACAGGTCGGAAATTTTGTCAACTTTACAATAACGGCCTGACCGACTAAAAGCTTAAAATTAGTAACGGATTCTGGAACCGTTACTTTTTAAACTAAATATCAAAACTAAATAAACTTAACTTGAGTTAAAGCCGCAAAACATCTCACTGTCAATATATTAACTGAAATCCATGTACTCATTATATCAAGCCTACCCCAAGGATACCTTAAGTTGGTGTGTTTGCAAAAATCTCAACGCAAACAGTCCGCGCATACTTCCAGTAGCGTCAGCAGGAAAATCGTGAACTGTCAACGGAAACTAAAACAACAACAATCACAAAGCACAAGTATTTGCCACTGCTCAACACCTGAGAGCAAAACAAAAAGATTTTTTTAATTAAAATTGCTTGTTAGTCTGGAGTTTTCCCAGTTATTTCAGTTCGAAAAGCTTCAAGCTCATTGCCTGACTGAAAATAGTCGAAGGTACAACCGTACATATACGGCTATCTTGTTGTTGAAATAGGAAAACGAGCAGCTGGATGTCGGGTTTAACCGGATATTGAATCGGAACCGAATACCGGCCATTCACTGCTCAGTGTCAACAAATGAAGTTGTTTTAAAACTAACAAATGAAGTTTTAAAACTACCTAGGGTTTATGTCTTGGCATAATGACGTACGTAATGTAGTATCCCATCTGTATACTAAGCGTGGCGTACTAAAGTTTGAATCGGCTTCGGTATCGTCCTAAATTTTGGTATCGGCACATTCGTAGTTGGAAGCTGCTTTAATAAACAGCAGTTATATTACAAGCTTAGCAAAAATTATTGTCACGCCTCTATTTTTAACTCAGCGAAAACATAAAATTTCCGCCACATAAAAACCGCAAACTTCCGTGATACTATTGATACAACGTTACCTGTTCAATTTGCGTCAGACACGCATTTAGTTTCGCAACCAAAACGCTAAGCATTGGTTTATTGTCAGTTTTTTCAAAAATCCACTGGAAGTTGTCATCTCGCTAAAACGTTACAACTGCACCTTAATATTATGTCGTATTCTCGTAGAATGGAATTTAACCTAACACTTAAATAATTTGACGTTAGCTAAAGTCACTTGGAAAGAATCACAAACAAAACAAACGTTTTGTGGTTTTACCACGTTGGGGTTTCATTTGTTGCAAAACCAAGCATCATATTTTCGTAAGCAATTTAATAACAAAATTAAACCAGTAAAAAATCCCCGTTCCTGTTTTGCAAAGCCGGAACAGAAACAGGGATTGAACTGTTACAAATATTACTACTGGAAGAGAAATTCTGGCATGGTGTGACATAGTTAAAGAATTTCCAATAGTAACAGATATTGAAAAATAAACTTATATTGTCACGCAACTAGAAAAATAATATGTTCATAACCATACAGCATTTGTTAACGTCCTTAAAAAAACAATCGCAGAACACAGCCTGAACATCGCTTACCTTGATACCAAGAAATACATCACAAAACAGTACGAGACGTTCCGTGCGCCACTTCCGACTCGAACCACCTTCATAGGAAAAGCTAGTTACCGAGAATCCACGACGGCAAGTATCATTTTCTCCAGGTTGTTCTTGTTTCGTGTTCGTAGAACTAGACATACTGCCAACCGAAAAGTTACCTCGCGATTTTTGTGACTCAGCAGTCCCAGACGGTTTCGACCCGCTGCAGATCGACACAGCATTAGGCGGCGGCGTATGCGACAACGCGACAGAATTCGTCACCCCAGACGTTGCAGAAGACTCTTTGGTGCACGGCCGAGTTGTCGTTGCTGATGATTTTGTCGTAGCTTGAATCGGGCCATCTATATCGGATATACATCCTTCATGCCGCATTGTTTTGCTAACATCGGTCAAATACGCATATAGTGCTTGCATTAACCCGCTGTGAATTATTTCAAACGGACTCGCATCACTTGTTGTTAGCAAACCAACCAAATCACACAGTGTTCTTCGAGCCTCAGTTCGACTGACGTCAATCTAAACAGTTTAAGACAGTCGCTGAGTTTCTGAAACCCTACTTAAGTACGACTTCATACTTAACTATGTGCTAAACATTTACTTAGGCAATTTACCGTTTCTAACAGCGTACTTATGTTAAGTCAATACTTGAGTCACCGAGTAAATTTGATCTGTTACAGACTATCAGTTCAGGCGTTTTCACCTTGGCCTAACTGATATTGCAGGTGAATCGTACATGTGAGTAAAAAGCAAAATTAATGCTTCCTTGTTAAGACACTGGTTCAAATTTGGTCTTTATTTGTTTTGTTCAAAAAGCGAAGTATTTATTACTTATTCGACGACTTACGTAATCACTTAAGCACAACTTAAGTAAATACTGAAGTACGATTTCAGAGCCCCAGCCAATAAATCACAGCTTAAAATTAACGGCAGTCAGCGTAAGCTATACTGTAGAATATACATTACTAACTCTAATATCTTTTTATGATAACCATGGTAGACTATAAATATATAGACTTACATCGTCAGGCACATAACACAACGCGTCAAACCGCGACACAATCTCTTTCAACCGTTCTAGCACATTAAGATTGTCTTGATCACGGTCAAGCTCATTCAGAGTTGCACATTCGGTTTCATTACTGTTCTCCCCAGTGAGCTGTTGACTTCCTTCTAATGCGGCGTTGCCCCGAGAATTCTTTTTCTTTGTCAAACCGCCATATCCTTGCTCCGGTGTTCCAGATGTGGTAAAATATTTCGTATTCAAAGCGATCGCTTGATCGCGAACCCATTCACGAATACGTTGTTTATTTTGTGCAATTTCTGCCGGCGACTGCATATGAGACTGTAAATACCCGGTTGGCTTAAATAAATAATAGATACTGGATGAAATATATTTGTACACAAGTGTTATAAAATAATATTCATGTAATGAATTGCAGACACAAATGAAACAATATTTTAAAGCGAACATCCAATCTTAATTCAATAAACTTACTTTTGGGCCAACCAAACACTTAAAACCGGGAACCATCCAGTTCCGTTTACGGTGAACATGACAGCTCCAGTAACTGGGTTTACAGCGGAACTGGAATATACCGGAATCAGAACTACAAAGTTTGCGACTATAGGAATGCATCAACCGGAGGCCCCGGTTCGCAACCGGGAGGGGGGAATTTCTGAGGTGAGGAATGTAGAATTTTCAATAGAGCATCAGTTGCACTAACCAGTGTTTAGTTAGGCCTGCAACTAAGCACATACTCAAAAACAACCATATAAATAATAAACACAGATCAAATATACAAGAAATATGGCCGTATTAACCTGAGGTGAAATCTTGAGTTGGTAGGGGGCTGAACCGGGGAAAAATCTTAAGTGGGTGTGGCTTTCGGGAGGTGGGGCCCACACCCCCATCCCCCGGAGCGAACCGCCAGAAGTTAACTAATCGAGAACAATTTTATAGATAAATGATGCAGAATTTTTATACAACATATCACAACAATTATGCCTAAAATTAAAATATCAAAACTCCGAGTCTCGGAACTCGTTTTGAATCGGAAATCCGGTTGCATCCAGTCCGGTAAATACATAGCTGGTCAGGGTAACTCACTGGTGTAACAGGAACTCAACGTCTCTCCCCTCCAGTTAAATGCGATGTCTTATGGTTCATAAAAGACTACTTATAGTTACAACACAATCATTGCGGTACGTAACCTACCAGCGACAAAAACCGTTCCATAGTGTATGTAGCGTGTGCAGAGGCACTGCTACTGCCACTATTAGGCGCTCCTGTCCTCATTGAAGGCGTAGTAGAGCCAAATGCCGATTGCATAGGAATTCCGGCAGCGAAAAATCTGCCAGGTGGCGGGGGCGCCATCGGCGGTCCCCCAGACGGTGGCGGTATGAGAACGCCACCCTGGGGTGCAGTTATCACAGACGTCTGCGGATCGAATCCGTCAATTGTTGGGGGTCTGCCTTGAAGTACAACCGGTGTTGAATGAGGTTGGGATGAACTGTTGCCAGCGGCGTCCACGGCGGTATTCAACATTGCTGCCGGAGGTGCAAATATTGGCAACAAAACAGCTGCTCCTGCATTATTTCCACTCGCAATGTTGCCCCCTCCTGTAGCAGAATTCACCAAAGCAGGATGAAGAAACGGAATCCCTGACGCAAAGCCAGCATATCCATTCGCAGTAGCAGTTGGAATCGCAGACGCGGTACTCACAACGGCTCGACCACTTTGAGTCGATGAGCGAAAATTCCCACGCGACCCACTATTTCCACCCATGTGGCAAAACATATTAGCAAACGAATTATGCTGTTGTCGTTGTTGTTCAAACCCACCCGACGCGTTAATTCCACTACTATAACCACAACTGTCATCTTGTTGGTTTCGACGTTTTGAAAAATTTGTTATTGCAGCCGAATTACCGGCAGATGAGCTTGAACCGGAACCAGGGCTGCTCGAAGAATTGTTGCTGTTACCTTTAACCCAGCGTGGAATCTGTAGCGAATGGAAAAATCGTGATGACGGCGTAGAAGCTGTTGTCTTTTGCAGAAAAGCAGTGCTGGTATTGGTTGAAGTCGTAGGCGTCGCAGAAACTACTACGCCACCACCTGCCCGCGATTCATCACAATTTCGTGCAATTTTACTGCGAGGTTTTGCTTAAAACAAAAATATATCAAGATAGGTAGACAGATATTTGCTGGGTTTACTTACGTATGTTAAGCAAATACTATAGTTACTGAACGTATTTAATTTGGTATACGAATACAGGCTAACACTTCTAACCAACCTCGGGCAATTAATATTATATACTGGTTTAAGCAAAAATATACATCCTTTCATTCGTCTCGCATTGGAACAAAATCGACATTTATTTGTTTATATTAAAAGTTAAGAGTACTTAGGTCAGAGGTTTCACTACGTACATAAGTCAAACTCAAAGTAAATACTTAGAAGATTTCAGAAACCCGGCCAATGCGAAGAAGATGGCAAATATAGTGTGCAAATTACATACGTATAGATACATTATATTACCATGTCGTATGCACTATACGTATATTACTACCGAGCACCTTCATTTATGATTTGGCTGATGAATATACTTATTTAAATTAAATACAGCTGTTCGAGCACGATTTATATGCAAAAGTTTTAAAAAAACGACAGATTATTGCCAGTGTGTAATGATCTAAATTTTCTGACAGTAGTATATGTACTTATATTTCGCGGCGTTATGGAAATACATTTGCCAATTTTACCAGAAACTGTTTCTAACCTGCATTTTACGTATATTTTACATGGCAGGGGATACAGAAGAACAGAACAGATTCGTTGTCGTCGAATAGTGAACTATCGAAAAAATTGGAAAAAACATTAACCGTCGGCGGTAAGAATGAGTTAATTCGTTAGTTTTATAGCTTAAGATTTAAATAAGTACGGAGAATTCCCTTAAATTAAAAACAGTATACGTTTGTTACGTATCTGAGAGACCTACGCTCGATTCCGTTTGCAAACTAACCAAAATATACAAAATAACACTGAGACCAGCGGGTAATCGAGGACATATGTCGCGTCCCAAACAGGTATTTATCATAGTTGTCAACTGGTACGTCCGAAAAGGACAATTGCTGTTCGGGGCAGCCCAAACAAGTACTGGAATGCAAACTGCATGTGATTGAAACAATAAAGTAAACAATGTTATTTGTTTACAATCCAATCTGTGTGAGCGCGCGCTGTGATGTTGATCGAATACAGCGTTACGTGGATAATGCTTTTTATTTCTGTTGTTTTGATTAGCCAAACGTTTAACTTATAGTTTGCAAACGTGGTGAAGGCAAATAATTACAATGTAAGTCAGTTTTCTCAAACATAGTCAAACCTGAACAACCAATCAAAATCATTTTGCATTCCAGTACTTGTTTGGGCTGCACCAAACAGCAAGCGTGGTTTGGTACGTCCCAGTTGCCAACTAGGGCAAATAAGTTCACAACATATACACTGTGTAGTAACGTACCTGTACGGCTACCACTCGATGCTGCGGCCGTTTTCGCATGAGAATAATCGCTACCAAAATGACCAGCCATCGTTGAACCAGCTGTAGCAGTCTTACTACCGCCAGTCATCGTTTTAGCCTGACCCGAACTACACGTAACAGGCTGCTGGTTAACAGATTCCACCATCGTTTCGCCAATGTTTCCAGAAGTTACTGCCAACCCAACCGTACTGGTAGAAGCAACACTATAGCTCCAACCCTTACAAGATGACTCGGCAATCTCATTCAAAAGTTGACGCGGAATTTCCAATTGTCCATTGTTATCCGACTGTTCAGCATCAATCATTTCAATCTGCCCTGGTAAAAATATTGAATCTTGAGGTTGTTGCGGAATTCCGTCGCTCACGGTGCATTCGCTAACGGTACCAGTTAGACTAGGCGTCAAATCAGTGCCGATGCCACTTCTATAACATCGATCATCAATTCCAAGCGTTCGCGAATTTGCCATAGGACTCGAAACCCTTCGACTATCTGCAATATTAGCTACCGTATTCCGATGGCTGGTAACAGCACCGTGACGACGTAACCGCTGCTCAGCCCCAGAACTATGCGTTTGTTTCTCTCTCATGTTTTCCTCCATTGTCTTACCAGTTTTCCCATCAAGACTTCCTTTGTCGACAGAGCAACTTGATTCCTTACTTAATGCTGTATTATGATCCACCAATGCTGGATATTTCCTTTGTTGTTGTTGTTTCTGATACTGTTGAGCTTCTGCTGACCGCCTGCGGGTCCACATTCGCGGTGTTTGCTCATCTCCAGCGGGGTGCATTGCGGCCCTAGATATTGCGCCCTGTCCACCGGACTGCGTTGTTTTCACCAAGCTCGCCTCCGAGTTCACGACCACTGATTTTTCGTCTATTTTCTTATCTTCTACCATCATTTCATCATCGCAAGAATCATTTCTAGCCAATGGCGCCACACCTACCATACTATTAGGGTCACCAAGTAGCATTAAATCAGTTGTACTGCTACTTCCGCTACTGCTAAATTCAGCACCAACAACGCCAGTCGTACTTGAAATTGTGCTACTTTTTGGTCCGCAAATTCGCTGTGAATTTACCACAGGTGCTACATTAGCCGCTGACACACCTGCTGTACCATCACTGCTAACTCCATAAAAATTAATTAGTTGTTGGTTACTCATGCCTGACCGGATCTGATCTTGTTGAATAAGCGAGGAAGCAAACGTAGCACTTGAATTCGATCGTAGGCTTCCATACAGAGCCGAATAAGCTGCTGCGTGCGAGAAAACATCTAAAATTTGACCTGGAGACTGTGTGCTGCCACCCGATGTCATAATTTTTGATACTACATTTGGCTGATATAAGCTGTACGGATACGTGTTGGTAGCAGTGGTAACAGCTAAAGATACTTTATTTGTTGACACTAAACTGGACAAATGTGCTTGAGAACTCGAACCTACGTTTACCGACTCTGTTGTTTTCGTTGAAGACAGTGATCTCAAATCTGCTGGCCTATCAGGCCTAATAAGTGAACCCAAAATTGGTTCAAGTTGAATCACGCCCTGTGTGGCGGCAGCAGACGCTTGTTCTGCCTTCGGAAACCCTTGTGTTGTTATTTTTTCTAGTGTATTCGCCACCATAGCTGTATTATTCGAAATAGCACCTGGAGGGTTCATTAAACGTGCGATAATACTTGCCCATTGGTCTGGAGTAAGCGAAGCTGCAGTTGGTTCTAGTCCAGGCTGTGACATACTTGATGCATTAGCTGTGTTATAAGCACTCTGGGCGTTCACTCTAGCTTCATTTTCCTCACCCTTGCTAGCAGTGACATTTCGTTTTGTCTGATCACCTGATTCAGCTTGGGACAGATTCTGTGCAGGAGTTACAGCTGCTAACCCTGGTGGTGGCAGAAACAAAAAATGTGGAAATCCCTGCACAACAGAGGAGCTTGGCATTTGTTGCGTTGCACGGCTTGGTTGTGATTTCTGCTCAGAATATTTGGCTTCCGCTTGTTTTGTTGCGTATTCCGTCACCACCGGATTTGCTTTACCATTTCCATACCGGCCGGATGGCCGTTTCCGTCTGCCGCCACCGGCTCCGGTTACCGCTTGTTGAGTCTCAAACGTTTCAAAACTGCCCCATGAACTTGTAGCTGTATCTGACTTTCGCGATCTCTCTTCACTTGTGTTCTGCCTTTCATCTCTGGATTGTCCTTGCGGCATGGGCTCTACCGTCTGTTGTGAACCTGTGTTCAACATAGACTGGTCTGTTGTTCCCATAACTTGCGACGCAGAACCTGGTGGTAATGGTGGCTGTTGTAAAAACCCGTACAGCATTGAAACTGCTGCAGCAGCTGCCACTGCATCAAACGAACCAATATTTTCCGGCGATGCCGGAACAATAGAGCCTGTTGAGCTAAGTGCAAACTGATTCGGTTGCGCATGTACCGGGATGTTATGCCCAGCAGTTCCAAGTTGAGCAGCAACTGAATTCATGGTATCAACTATATTCGTCCCAGGCGCCGCCGTGGGTAGCAAAGAACTATTTCCATTTGCAGCAGAGACTACGATCGACGATTTCTGTTGACTCGTCAACATATCTGACCCTGCTACGCCTTCGGAATATGTTGCGTCATGCACCCCACGCGACTCAATCTTCCCTACAGACATATTGGTTTGCAGACCAGCAAAGCTGCTACTACTAAACTGAACACCTGTCACTTTGTCGCTATGTTTCATGTTGCCGCTCAAATCATTTGCTAATCCGTCGTTAGTTTTATTCGGCAGGTTTTGTGTTTGGACTATATTAATTGGAAACTTTAACGGCGAGAATAGCATTGCTGCTGTTTGCTCAGGTGAACTAAGCGTTGCAGCAGCTGCCGCTGCAGCCATTGCTATATCACTAACACCACTGTCGCTAGGCACAATATATCCATCCCGTGCGCTATTGTAACTGTTTGCTTCTCCACCTTTATTCGCTACGGTCGTTGTAGGAGCTCCCTTGGCAACTGCCGAACCCACACTTTTGAGAATTGATACATTATTACTTTCTCCAAAACCAGTCTTCACACCAGGCATACTGTTTGCATCCATCATTGCTGTAGATGGCGTTGTAAGCGAACTCATGTTGCTCCTCGAAGTCACAAGTTCACCAGCTGTATTACTACTGCTACTACTAGTTTGTATCTTCCAGCCATTCGAGGTAACCTGTTGTACTCCTGCCCCATCTACACTAGGCGAGGGTCGTCCTAAACTAAACAGAACCCTGTGAGGAACGTTAGGAATAGCAAACTGTAACGCAGCCGCCGCTGAAGGGTGACCTAATATCTGTGGACTAACCAGGGCTGGAGCCATTCGCTGCTGTGGTTGTTGCATCCTCAACGTTTGATGCGCCTCACTTTCTTGAAAACCTGCGCCGCTAAGACTAGTACTAACTGTTTGAGAACTACTACCGGTACAACTCCTGATACCGCTATACGACAAAGTGTTCGGTACAAATAAGTTTGCATCCTTTGTAGTTGAAGTTGTCGTACAAGTAGAAATTCCAGCTGCAACCAGTGGTATTTGGTCCCATCTTAACCCAGGCGGAACAATTGTTCTTGCTGTTGTTTCTGAATACTGTTGCGCTGTGTTGGAGTCATCCTTGCTCGTTTGTGACGGATTATCACCAGATTTAGGCAACATTGTAGTTGTGGAAACGCCAATAGCACTCGAACAGACAAGCGTTAGCGAATCACATTTCGTTGTTTTTGTTGTTGCTGTTGTTGTTGTTGTTGTTGCTGCTGCTGCCGCTGTAGCGACCATTGAAGTCATACTATTAGCAACTGGATCGGCGATTAGCTTTTCAATTTGATGAACGACACCTGTGAAGCAAAGGATGAAAACTATTGCCATCTTGCGTATGATTTACTTTAAATTTTAACTGCTGCTATAACTGTAGAATGAGTGTAACCAGGGATCGACCGGATATGCGGTTTCGGCAATATCCGGCAAAATCCGACATCCGTATCCGGCATAAACCTAAAGAATACCGGATATTTGCCGTTGTGGTTAATAAATTTATCATAAAACTGTTATTTACACGTCAAAATTATTTTGAAGTGACTGCAATTCGTAGCAATTAATGAATGGACACTGACATGGAACGAAAAATCCAAACCAAAAAATAATGCAAATTTAGATCATATATCCGGTTAACATTCGGCTCCGGTTCCGGTACAAAATTCGCTATCCGGCTCCGGTTCAGTAACCGGTAAAATTAATATCCGGTCGATCCCTGGGTGTAACATCTATAACCATTTGTGATAGGACTGGTAGCTTTCGAATCACAAATGATACGCTTAGAACTTCCGAACATTTCTGCGTTCCATTTACATTGATTTGATATCTGCCAATAATGGCAGGAAACGTCAATTTGAAAGTCCAGTGCTAAATGGTGATAAGTGCTACACATACTTGAGAATACTGGCCTAGATAGTAGTAGGTATACCATATTTTGAGTAATTTCGATTTTTGGTAAAAAATATTTTTTCTACAACCGACACTACTGTTATACAATCAATAATTATTATAATTATGTTCCCAGTCAAACTATGCGTGTGCACCTATTTACTGTTTTCCGTGCGAATATTATAAGCGGACATGTCAAAAATGCATAGTAGATCGACAAAATGGCAGATCTCTCGAATTTACACAAAAACAATAAGTTTATATTGTACTGCTCATACATTATTATGTGCATTGTGCAATATAAATTGTGATAAAATGAAATTTCCACGACAAAAAAAATGGAAACAAAACCGCCAGCATTTGGCCGTTTTCAATAAATCGTTGGTTGTCGTTGTTCAATATGATCAACAACTCAGCAATTGGAAAAACGAAAGTTACAAATTTAAACAAACTGCTTTTCAGTAAAACCCATTCTTCTTCAAAATGCAAACAACAACAACAACAACAACAACAACAGCAACAACAATAGGCCATATTAAACTTAAAATTTTTCAGCATTTCTAGACTAACGTCAGATCATTCTAACCTTCACGACGGAAATGAACAGCGAAAAAGTCAGGCATTTTTTCGAGCATAATGCTAACAAGCTGCAGCGCTCCAACTTTAATTTTCAAATCGTTCGAATTAAGCATATTAGCGATATGACTGAAACAATACAATGTAAACTACTTATTTTTGACTTTCGTAAAATCGATAGAATTAGCAATACAACAACTTAAAATGATACATCATTTATTAGCGTGAACGCAAAACGTGACGCTATCGTTGTTGTAATGTTCCGCCCAAGCCAAAAATTTTTTTATTTATATATACATACTGATTTACGGTTCCATCCGGCGCCGTACGGTAACTCATATGATGCCGCACACACTTGGTAACACAAGGAACGCCATCCAGGACTAGCCAAATGGATCAGATATAAACTTTTCTGTTAAGATTTACTACTCATAATTGCTGCGCAATAACTATGTGCGGTAAGAACACAGCTTGCTTCACAACCATTATATTTCAGTTTTGAAATATACAAGCAATTTTGACTGAAATTTTGGTTACCGCTACTCCACTCGATAGATAAGAACCAGGAATGAAAAAGTTACAAAGTTGACGAAGAAAGCATTTAAATTTAGTATTAGTAAAAGTCCAGCAGTTTTTCCGCAACTCCGTTTGCAGTTTTTGACGTTTTGTTAATATAGCAGAATGTATGGGAATCATTTTCGCGTGTTCGTAAATAATATTCTAGGAGTGATGTAATTTCATATGAAATTATATACGTTTAGGTCCAACCGATAGAAATCGTTGCACCGTGCGCTAATAACAATTCGTTCACCATGTGCATATATTTATTATTGTTGTGAGCTTGCCTGCTAGATGATCAATTTTACCTCCCTGGGCTTTAAAATTGATCTTTAGTACAGCATACTGTGGGCGAAACTGCAGTCGTACTCTTAGTGCAGCGGGTAGCAAGGTGTTGTTTGGCAGACTTATTGGAGTACAGTTACTGATTGGCTACACGAATGGCTATAGCAGAACCTACGTCAATATTTTGTAGTGCTAACTTTGCATTCGAACCCCAACAATTATAATTTAAATTTAAACTATACCCCTTAACCGTGAGGTTATATTGGTTCACATAAAGAATATCACTGCCATAGTAACTGATTGAGCTTTACAACTTATTCCCTTCTAAGTCCCAGCACCATGTATAATTGTTTTAGAAAAATTTCAATCCTGTGTATATAGTTGCGGGAAGTTTACAACGATGGATTATTGCACCTTTACAAGTAACATATAAGCACTGCTAATGCAAAAATAATGTGAGAATAAAATTCCAGTCTAGAATTTTTTGAAAAATCATCAAAATAAGTCGTTCTACCCTATTTACAACACACATTTCTTTGAAAACTGCCGCAAGCGTAAACAAGAGCCAGCGCACGAGGGCGGTGACAAAAGCGAATCAATCTTAAAAGTAGCCGACTTACCTAGAAATGGACACATTTTTAAGAACTTCCCGCAGTAAATCGCTAGACGAATGATATATCATGCGACGCATTGCCGTCAGGCATTCATAACGCACTGCTGGTCCAGCCTGCAAATATCCTCAAACGGATAAAAAAGTCGGTCAGCATAATTTCTGCCTAAGGTCTATTAACAAGACCAGTAAAAAGAATAATGATGTACATTAAATAATAAAATAACACAAACGGCTCTTGTTACGTCTTTAAGCTTGGAACTAAACATTAAAATGTGGAGGAAAGTGTGCAACAGTCAACACAAACCAACCGACGATATGTAAACTTCATGGAGGACAACGAAGAGCAACCGAACAAAGTTTTCAATGATTTCCGGGTTTTCCTTCAGCAAAACAAGTCGTGCGTCGCGATCTAGGCTTTGGAATGCTAAAAGTATATAAGTACAAGAATATAAAAACATATTACTCACAACAAACTAAAAACATAAAAACAAATTTTGAGTCATCAAATTTTTATCAGTGAAAAAGTTAATTTATTCACATTTTAACAAGTTTAAAACTAAACAATAAATTAGTAGCACATTGGTTTCCATGGGTAGCGACGGAGTGCGGGGCATCAACCCGGGGACATTTCTGAACGGGGGGTACAGAATTTTGAATAAAGCGTCAGTTGCACTTACTATCCAGTGTTTAACTACGCGTACCACTAATCACAGTCAAAAACATTATTGCATAACTTGCTAGTGCATATAAATAATAAACACAAATCCAATATATACATCACGGATAGCTAACACATAATCCATACCGATGATGCTTTTTCCCAAAAATGTAACACTTACGGAACGTGCAATTAACCGGGGTGTGAATCTTGAGTGGGGGCTCTACCGGGGAGAATCTTATGTGAAGTGGGGGGCAGAATCAGGGGCTCTTAGTAAGTTTGGCTCGAACCTCCAGTAGCGAAACCCCAGGTATAGCGGCCAGCCAAAGTGTGTGCTTTTCACCCAATTTTCAACGCAACAACATATTCTAATATCTCGCTTACCGTTTTGCAAAATTCGATGAGCGTTATAATTGGATTTGCGGTAAACTTGACGACACTTTCCAGTCTCATCGTTAATTTGAGTCATATTGTGAAAATCAACCGTATAAGTCCGTCCATGCGCGTTAATGCTAACTTCATCTTCGCGCGACTGAAAAGCAGTCTGAAACAGCAACAAAAAACATTCGATGATCACAAGAACACAAACACGAATACTACATACCATATTCGGTTTTTGTTCAAACAAACGTTCATAGATTTCCAGTCTAATGCTAGATCTGCTCATAGCTCTTAAAAGACTAGAAAATAGCTCGTTTCGTAAACAGAAGTCAGCCAAACAGGATAAGGCTGTTAATTTGCTGAAGTCTAAACATAAAGATCTTACCAACTCTGTTTCAAAAACACCCACGGATATTCAAAACATTACGCCACACCTCCACTAAGAATTGTGAAAAAGAAAATCCGGTACCAGTTTTCATTAATTTCTCGCTACAACCCTATCAAAATAATTTTCCTGCCTGGATACTTCAACAAAACCAAGTTATCCTCCAGCTACAAATCAGACGACATACTTCTAAAATTCGGCAATCAATTGCAGTGTAATGCCTCCAAATACCACTGTCGTCTTTCCACTGCCATGAAACGTCAGAGCCAATGTGGGCGTGAGAACGTTTCAGTAACGCGTCCACAGAAAATAACCCGACTGACGGCAAGTGAGGCAACAGTTCACTAAAAATATTTAATATTAAACTTAAAAGCAAAAAGTAATTGAGACAAACTCAACAGCATTATTCGTTAAAGTCAAACTGGATACAGTCTGGGTAAAAATATATTTAGGCTTAGACAGCAAACAAAACTGCTTCATTTACGCTGACTGTATCCAAGTAAGAAAATATTTTCAAAATAAGCTAATTCCAAGAGCTAAAGAACTAAAATTTAACACTAAAGCAGCGTAAATTTAATGCAAAAATTGTGCTCAATTCCATAGCGTATAACACGATCATTTATTAATATATGACAGTAGTTTCCGAGCTTTAGCCTGACACAGTTCGCGCGAAATCAAGAATCCTGCAGAAAACTGTGACACCGCAATACGTTAGAATTTATGAAACGTTAAGCGCTGCAAAACCGCATTCTCAGACACCACATGCATTGCTCAATGCACGCTGCGCTTTAACTATGTTTATATAGCATACCTGATAAGGCAAACAATTTCATGAGTTTCCTGCGGTGTGCGACCCAAAAGCTAAAACATTTAGCCCACTACATTACTTACAATAACGTACAAGACGAAATCATTTAGCATTTTCGCTATTAACATTGTACAAACAATCCGAATAAATATATGAACTAATACAGGGTGCGACCGGATATCCGGTTTAATATCCGGTAAAAACTGATACCCGTATCCAATTCATTCATAAACCTACAGGATCGTTAAGGTTGTGGTGCTGAATATCATAAAACTGTTTTTTACAAGTAAACGTCTTTAACCAAGTCAAGAAGTTACAAGAAGTTAAAGTTTAAGTTTTGCTAAATGTTATATAAGCGATCGAGTTAAACGCATTGTTGCACTAAATAATTTCCGTTTATCAGCAGTAATTATGATCTTTTTAACAGACGAAAAAATCTTGAGTACGTTAAAAATACAGCGACGGTATGAAGTTCCTGTTCCGCTGAAAATTCAATATCCGCATCCAGTTCTGGTAAATTAATATCCGATCGCACCCTGTACAAATGGTACAGACAAACAAAAATCTTACTTCAATGTCAGTAGAATTTTGTTCTGATGTCCCCAGCAAGAGAAAACGCAACGTCTCTGAGACGCCTAGAACACTTTATTGATTAAAAGTTAAAGTGTTATTTTGACCGAGCTGCTACAAACAATTACAAATGCCACATCCGCTGCACCACTCAATCTAGCAGGAATCTTATCAAAACACTGATTACCTACCAACCAGCCAACAAACAAAAAACATCATTTCCATTTTAACAAGAATATTGTGTTAAATGTTATGCTAATAATTTCGCATTAAAATTGTACTTATGGACGGAATGTTTATCGTTCGAATGACAAGCTGTCAAATATGAGTGTGGGGACTGTAGCGCTGCTAAGTAATAGTTAGGCGCTTCAACGGATATAACAAAAAACAACAAGAACAATACCAACAACAACAACAACAACAACAACAACAACAACAACAACAACAACAACAAAACAAGTTACCGTTATTCAACAATTCAACTGCCAATTTAGGACACCCAGCACACATTAAGTGAAGCATTCGTATGACACAAACGAATGTTGTAGTACTGAACAAAGGCGGAGATACAGTGAGCTAAAATGCATCAATACAAATAGCTATTTCTTAATTGCCCTACTAAGAAGCGATCATCATTGAACACAGAAGCCCTGGGAGCAATATATCAAAGATGGTTCGGGACCGCGGTTCAAGGCAGCAATCTCGGGCCAGTGCCAACCGAGTCCAGATTAGAACACGTAAAAACAACTACTATCAACATAAGCTACGATATGCGTAATACGCGTATTGGGGCAAACTGTAGGAAAATATAAATGTTTACGTTTTCTGTTAGTATCACGCATATACAAATAAAATTTACCAATTTTTGAATGTTTTCAAGCATTTTATTGTTAGCAATCGCTTCCAATTTCACTGGATCAGACACATAATTGTCGACTAGTCTCGTAAAGCACAGACAAACTGATTCAAGACTCTTTTTATCCTAGAACAATAATAACCATAAAATCATTAATAAAACACAAATTATTTGTTTTTATTGCAAATTTTCTTTGCTAAAACTTTGATGCCTATGGATCGATACTTGCCTTATTACATGAACAAAAAATTCGCCAGCCCAACCAAATGGTGAAGGCAAAAACAATTTTGTTAAAATTTCTAAAAATAAACAAAAACAGCAAATGTGAATTTACGAATGTATTAGAAAAATATCTACAGATATAATAGTAAAATAACATCAGGCCGCAACCGGATTTTCGGTTCCGGTATAAAACTGTGGTATTTTTCGCAATCCGGTTCGAACAGAAAATCCCATATTATTTTTACTTTCCAGTTCCGTTTCCGGCATTTTGTAATCCCGGTTCCACTCTGAAATCACTATATACGTACCACAGCACTGGATGATAACCGTTGTACAAGCAAAGGCAAACTGTCTTCAACAAATTTAAATTCATCCGAATTCATGTGATAACAACAATTTGAGACGCTGATAAGCGCACTTCGTTGAGCAGATATCGAAAAAAAGTCAACATAAGTCAAACAAGCAGATATTCCACCCTGAAACAATAGATAAATCATTCTACTAGATTTATCAGGGTATATTATATAGCAAACAAAACAGTGTTTTTTCAAAAACAATAGCCATTTCGTAGACCTAGTAAAGTATAAACATTTCCTACATAGATAGATATCTATTGAAGAGACCTCGAAGCGTTTAGACGCATTTGGTCCATCACACTGTCTCTGAAAACTAGAATGACTAAAACTAGAATCTTGATGACTCCGTTATGAACCTATTCAGTTCCTTTATTTTAGTGTCAGTTTTATTCAGCCTGTGTGATCTATAGACTTTATAGCGAACTGCACTACAAGCCAAACATCTAGTTAAAAAGTGCTCTACAGGTTCTTCTTGCATTCCGCAACAAACGCAAATATATACTCGAATTAGAGAGACGTCAGTAACTTTTTGCGTTAGTACTCTAACCATAGTTCTATTAAGTCGCACAATAAAGCTAGTATATTTTGGTTCCAATTACTTAAAAATGTCTTCGCAGTTCGGCAGGCGTTCAGCCCGCGCCATCTTTGGTTAGTGTGTGAAATACAAAAATGTTAGATCATATTTTTAAGTTGTCTTTGTTGTACACCTATAACAGGTTCTGGTACAGTAACCCCATATGAGCTCCAATCCTAGCTAATGCATCAGCCCATATCATTTCCATAATTAGCTGAATGACCTTTAATATATGCAAGAAAGATTTTATTTGTAGCTGAGAGGTGTTGTAGGTGTCTTAGACAACCCTTAGCCAGTTGGTAGATTTACAAGAGGCATTCTCTTTAGCACTTGCTAGAAATTGTTCCATGATATATAAGGTGATTTTCCAAGATTTACAAGAACGAAGCGTTGAATACCATCCAGCAGCTTCTTTAAAGACCGCTATGCTATATCCATAGCAGGGTGCAATCAGAATTCCGATTCAAAACGAGTTCCGATTCCGATTGAAGAAGAATTTCCACATTTCAATTTTAGACCTATTTGTTGTGATATGTTGTATAAAAATTCAGCATCATTTATCTATTAATTTGTTTTCGATAAGGTAACCTATCAATAATTCATTGTCGTTTAGATTTACAGAGCCAAAAAAGATTATCATTTTGTTCATGCGACGTTTCTGAGAATGGTTGCCAGCAACAGACACCCTAAATCAATATTATACTTGTTAATACAATTTGTCCGCATACTAACAAATTTTGTAGTTCCGATCGCCATTCCGATTACGGTATAAATTTGCTGTTCCGATTCCGGCATAATCCAGTCCACCTTTGTACCCTGATCCATAGGTGAGGCATTAAACGCAATTTTTAATGCCATTTGAGCTGTTCATCTTAGGACTCCTGATGCATACAACAAAGAAAGTCTTTGAATTTTATTCATAGCATTTTGATCAACCGTGAGGAGATTTTATGCCACCAGACGAAACAACCGTACAACAATTTTAAAAAATTTCTGCAATAAAGGCGAGGTTGTTCATGAGACGGTGTTCCTCTCGTCTCCCGTAGTTGCGGGTCTGGCGAAACATAACTTCTTGATATTAAGAAAACAGGCCGTAACCGAAAATGAATTCGATTCACAAATCCAATTGCAACTCCGATTGCAGGTATAATCAGAAACTTTAATCTTTCTAATCTGTATTATTGTAATTATGCGCTAAATTTATTTGCAGTTCAGTTAATTTTCATTACAACTGAAACAGTGCTCAGCTCATATTTCACTAATGACATATAAGGCTCGGTATGTAAAATGTATTGGCTCTGAACTTTATTACATTTATCCGTAGAATTTCGTGCTCCGATTGCAGTACAACTCAGTTCCGCTTTACACTTTGTAAGTAAAATATATTTTCTTTCTTTTGTCGCACTTTCACAAAAGTGATATTTCTTTGCTTCTGACCACAACGCAACCACTGCAACTCTATCACGGTGACTTACAGCACATAGGATGCTTTTGCTGTGACGTTTCGACAGTATTTCGATTGCTTTCAGTGATTGTTCTGCGACATCCATACATTCAATGCGTTGGAGCTGAAATTATTATTTATCATTTTACTTAAAGTAAACAAAACAGAAACGGCAGATGATAATCTTCATAATATTCGGCCCTGGATCATGCTAGCTATAATGGCTGCACACTAGTCCTAAATCAATCACTCTAGAAGTCACCCAGCATACTAGCGGCTAAGCCGCTATAAAATTATTAACAAATTGTCACTTAATACTTCTGCGAAAATGATTTTTAAGCAAACTTCATTGAGATGTGTGTCTAAACCTGCGTTATTATCAATGGCCTTCCTTAATTAACTAATCTTTCTAAGTTTTGACCAAAATATATATCTAAAAATGTTTAGCGAATAGCTACAAGAGATGACCCGGGACCGGGCCACGGGGCCGCGGCTAGAGAGTGCCGGGGCCATAAGGTACCATGGACGGTACCAGAAAAACAATGTCCCGTTGCACAATTTAGCCAGACATATTCTCTCACAACATAAGTGTAAGACCAGACTCACCTTTTCCAGAAACAGTGGAATCGCATCACATACGGCACTGCTTGAACGCGGTAATGAATCCATTAAATATGTCAATGCTCGGCATGCACTTGTCATCTAAAAACACCACCGGAATTCCAATACTGATTAGAATTCCGATTAAAATCGAGTCCCGATGCCGATTTCGATTCCGATTGCGCAATCAATCGGAATCGGAATTTTGAAATTTCAATTTTATTCGTACTTGTTGCGATACGTTGCATAAAAATTCTGTAGTATTTATCTATTAAATTGCTTTCGATGAGATAACTTAACAAAAATTGATTGTAGTTTAGCATTATAGAAAATGTGTTTCTTGCCATCCAACAGACACCCTAAATCAATATTATATTTGTCAAAACAAATTATCCGTAGTAACAAAATTTCTAGTTCCAATTGCGATTAAGATTACAATTCCAGTATAAATTTGCTGTGCGGTTCCGATTTCTGTATAATTCAGTTAGCTTTGCACCCTGTTTATGTGTCCGTAAAAAGTAAGAGAACAGCATAGCAATTATGTCAGCAGCCAGTACGAAATTTTTCCGAAACCTAAGTAGGAACTGTCACCCAGGACTCAGCGAATGCATGGTTAAATTCTAAGTTATCTTATCATTAACGCGATTCAATTGGCCAGAACGTACAATATCAAAGTTGTGCTCCATTTGCAGCAATTGCATTAACGCCTGAACGCATTGTTTCACCGGAAAGCTTGACATCAGCGTCTCTTCGTTGCCCATCAATAGAATATGCGATATTTCCAACACAGATTGCAGTTGGGTAGATTCATCATCAATTGCTTGCATGCCGGCAATTAACGATTGTACTTTTGAATCTGTAGCAAACGACAACAACATAAAAAAGCAGCCAGCAGATGACATGAAAAAACACTCACTTTAGTCTTTAGAATAACTCTACTGTATTGTAATAAAAAATTTCTCGCTCGTCATAAATAAATTGACAACATGCATACAAAAGCAAAATTTCAAATAATTAAACGGGCACCAGTAAGAAAATGATCGTTGTCGCTGTAATGGAGACGTAGAAAAGCGTTTTATTTAGCTTTGTTCTCTGTTCATCCTGATTTACCAGTTATGACCATACGTAATTATACAAAGGACAACTTACTCAACGGATTGTTGTTAGTGCGGTGCAGCAGCCCCTGCATTCTAGGCCCTAACGACGAAAACCAATTATTGGAGATACCTCGCGATTCTAATAACGCTGAAAGCAGAACAATAACAATAGTTACAAACACGTCATACATTCATCAAAACGTATGAACCTAAAATGGTTTAACTTAAAAAAACTGATTTTCTATTGTTCCCTAAAATATATACTGAAAAATAACATATACCATTAGCATGCCGCCTTACAACGACTGAAAATCGTTTCAGTTTGTGAAACTCAACTCAAAAGTTTCTGACAGTTCCGCTGAATATCTAGTCTTTTTCGTGCTCTCCAAATTCGAAAAAATAAAGTTATGTAAATTATACCATCCACCAAATTATTACTTCAGGAATAAACAATAGTGCACATGTCAATAATAAAGGCCTGCCCAATTGATTTAAGCCTAATAATTAGCCAAATCCTAAATCTTTCAGTCTCTAACTTATCCAATCTCACCATTTCCAGGTGGACAGGCCTCTATAAAGTATGACGGCGTTAGATACTATTAAAAATTTAAAAACAAGTTACGCACCTTGTAAACGGCTGACTTCAAATTGATCACTTGCCAGAAACTCACTTGCAGAAGCGCCGCCACTGACAGTGTCCGCTTTGCTACAATAAAATCACAACAGTAAGCGCTAATAAAATATAATAAATAACAAAAACAGCATAATATACTACCGAGACAAAGACCGAGGCCTGCCGAATACCGAAACACCTGAGACCGAGACCTGCCAAATACCGAGACACCTGGGACGAAGACTCACATCCCTGCCAATTTGAGTCCCAAATGTTATTAAGTATTATTTAGCTTCTCACTCGCTTCAATCGTTAAAAGATTTCTTCCAGCACGTTATATATTGACAACCAACGTCTGAATGAGTACCTCGTTTTTGTTCAGCTACTGCGCCCCTGGATTACACATGACATGGGCGGAACATGTGATTTCATAAGGATACCTACGTAAAGCAGGCATTACGCCCAACCCCGTCCACTTTCGCTCCAAACTATACGTACCTGCCTGATACACCGTGACCACTTCCGGCATTCGACCCGGTTGCCACGGTGCTACCACCACCTCCACCACGGGTATTATGCATTTCGCGAGACATGAACGACGTTGGCGAATCTGATGAGGAAAACAACGATTCGACTTCGTTCAATGAATCAACCAATGCCGAGAATGATACATTCGCTCCTGTCCGTCCACCCTGGGTGACTAACGTTCCACCTCCGGTACTGCAGCTTTTTGAAGTTCCAAACAAACTACCGTGTGACCGACTACTTGCTTCGGTACTTGACAGACCATGAAAGTTGTTCGCGTTCTATAATCGAAATTTTACATTATGACAGCGTTCAAAACATATAATTTTGTCAACTTTGCTCGATAAAACACTGCTGCTGCTAAAAATAGTTTGTATTTCCCAACTCTGGATAATATTATGGTGCAAAACGAAACGAGTCGAATAATTATTGGAACAGTAAAATATACTCTGAAAACCACTTTGGAATAGTAAATTGAAATGTCACGAGCACACGAAAAAATACAAGATTAGTGGAGCATTTTTTTTCAACGAATCTACATCTACCAGGCAAAAACGCTACATACAAGCAGATGATATGTCATTAACAGGGTTCCGAAAAGAACTATATTTCACTAGAAGCAAGAACAGTAACGGGAAATCACTTTTTCAACGGAATAGGAACAGTAATTGCGAACCTATTGCACAATCGAATTACTACTGACTGTCGTTCAATACAAAATATGTTGTTCTCAGGGTATATACAACCGGAATTCCGGTTCCGGTATGAAAATCCGTATTTTTCACTATCCGGTTCCGACAATAAATCCGGTATTTTTTCACCGAAATATTCCGACATTGAAAATTGTTCTCATTCGAAAATTTAAGAAAAATGGCATATTATTCTAACCTATCTTTCTAAAATTGTCTGAGCGTGTATCTCCAAAATTTTTAATCTGTGCCATATTCCATAACTTATCATACATTTCCACGTACTGCATTAGTTTCACGATTTTGACATTCTAAATGGTGTTTACACCATTAAAAGCGAGAGAATAGCGTTAAAATGAATCTTTCGGTAACAAGTAATTATCCTTCCAGTTCCGATTCCCGTATTTTATAATTCCAGTTGCACTGTTCAGATACTTGAAGCTCAAGATAACCACAACAAATGCGCCGTGGTACTTCAACCCTCAAATCTAATCCCAAGTGAACTCAAACTAAAAGAAGCTTGTTACCTTTGATCCACGCCCAGTAGATGATTTTCCAGCTGTTCCGCGACGAAACGACGTTCCAAACCGTTTGCCTTTACTCTCGGACTTTTTCCCACAACCCCCATTGTTCGGTAGCATGGATGAGCTATTGGTCGAAAACATGCTACGATAGCCACTGCCTGCCAAGTTTGAATTATTTCCACAGTTACCGGTTACAATTAGTGATGTCGACAGTCCGCTGCTGTGCTTAGTGGATGTACTACTAACCTGGGATCGGGAAGACCACAACCCAGATACGCTTGATTTTTTAGAAACGGAAGCCGAGCTGCAACAGTCCCCAAACGAGTCTACTGCAACGCCACCAGTTGATTGGTCAAATACAGATGATGATGATAGCGTTGAGTCTAAGTCGCGACTTCGAGACACCGGGTGCCTGTCGACTGCGGTAAAACTGCTGTTGCTCGTCGCTTTAGACTTTGAATTGCCTCCTGATTGAGATCCTTCGTTGTTTGCATTGCTGAAATCAGGCACACAAAAACCAGTCGTAGTAGGACTACATGTACTGAGCGAAGCTCGAACACACTTAAGCAATTAAGCTAATATGCACATAGGTTATTAGCTAACTATTCATTAATCGGTTTTGGGGGTTTGTAAACAATTTATTCAGATTCCTCGCACCCAAAAACTTTCAGTAACCTTTCCTAATTGAGACTTATCAATCAAGCAAACATGCAAATTAGCTATCAACTAACTATTCAATTATCGATTTTGAAGGGTTGTAGACAATTTAATCACATTGCTCGCCCCGAAAAACCCTTTATTGCTAAAATTAGATCGCTTGTGGTTTGTCACAAGAAAATCATAGTGTTTTGTGTTTCCTTTCAAAAAATAGAATTTTTGGTAACCAGATGGTTCATTGTGTTTCTCAAATCGCTGTATAACCAGGTAGCGGTGCTTCACGATCGTTCGCTGTCTGTGTTAGTAGGCGAAATGCGCAAGTATTGCTTATCGCTTTTCTAGACTTGCCGAGACCACCCAACCCGCTCAACAAGACTACTAAAACATAGTTCAGATTTCGTGCGTTCCATTTACTTCAGTTTTGTTAATAAACTGTTTCTATTGCGGTTCTGCAAAACTTAATGATGAAATAACTGAAAATTCGCTTAAGCCGTTTTTGGCTGGTTTTATAAAACGTCGAATACTAACTCGGAATGAAAATTGTTTCAAATTCCGGTTCCTGTTCTCGTTCCGGCAAAGAAATTCAATTCGTGTTCCTGTTCGGCAAAAATCAGCTCCTGTCGGAACACTGAGAGTTACATACATTCACTGAAAACTTCGAAGGGAGGGTTTCTAGTGATACAAACTACACAGTTCAATCGGATATCCGTCTCCGACTCCAGCAAAAATAAACATACGGTTCCAGTATTATAACGTACCGGATATTTATTGTGAAAATGTTCAAAAAATTGAATTGTATAGTTTACCTTTAATTGTATTTTGCATGTTTACTTACCGAGCAGGTTAACAACAGTTAAAAATTTAAGCATTTAGCCTGTTGATGAGAACGTAACATTATAGGCTCGTTGGTTCAATTAGTAAATTTCAGAACTCAATATTAAAATCTGTCATCATTTAAGTAGTATATATACTAAATATCCGGTTCACGCTCCTGCAACTGCCGGAGCCAGGTACAGAACTATCAGGACCCTGCATTTTTTGGTTTTCGGTTGAACCCTGCAAAGTCATAAGTATCTAAAAATATTGTTACAAAAATTCCAAAATGTGAAAGTTAAAACCCCTGAAACTGAAACCCCCGACCCTAGTTCTGATCTTAAGTTTCAGGACGTACCGCGTGAGGGCTCGAGTCAATCGACGAAATCGTGGCATTTTAACGTCCGGAAAATGATCTGCGAGATCACCCAAACGCGACAACAACGATGACGATGAACTTGACGCTGCCCCGTTCGCGGCTGCAGTTGCCATTCCAACACTATTACTACAACTGTTATCAGAAGGTGAAGTTGGTGTTGCCGTTGCAGACGCTGTGCCGTCTATTAAACCACGTCTATGTTGTTGTTTTGTATTTATATTTGTACTTACAACGCTACTTGTCGTACTGCCAACAGGAATCGATTCTAGTGATTTTGTAATACAACCCACAGCGGAACTGGTGGTGGAGGCGGCTGCTTTTGGAAGACCGCCATCTTCTACAACAGCAGCGGTTCGGATGGTTTTAGAACGCCGTGATATCTCTGGACCGGTTGGTGCCTCATTGAAGTCTGCTGGGGTAGCAGCGGATGACGTCAGGGTCAAACTGGTCGGCGGTGTTTTGCGATCAGACGTTTGTTGGCGATGCTTAAAAAACCTCAGTAACGCATTTAAAGCTAGCCACACTTTATGTGCCAGTCGAAATGGAACTACACGTATTGAGTACAGCTTAGACCACGGACGGGTTCGGAACTAGAAATTTTGTAACTGTACGGATAATTTGTATTGACAAATATAATATTGATTTAGGGTGTCTGTTGGCTGGCAACAATTTTCTAAAAGGTCATACGATCAAATTGGCAATGATTTTGGTTCTGTAAAAGCTAATCTACGATCAATTATTGATAAATTAGCTGATCGAAAGCAATTTAATAGTTAAATAATACAGAATTTTTATGTCATGTATCACAACAAGTAAGATTAAATTCTGCACAATTCTATTGAATTTGAAAAAATACATGAAACGGAACCATCCTTGGAAGCGCAATCTACCTTCGATGGTTTATTTTCGGCGATTGTCAAGGTTTGTATTCTGAACGAAGGCTAGGGTTTTTCAACAGGAACTAAATTTTGCCAGAACAGGAACAGGAATTGAATTACAGTTGAGCCCTGACGAATGATCTGTTTAATTTTTATCGTCATTTTTAGTAAAATATCTTAATTTCAACCGAACAAAATTTAATACCGTAACCAGAATTCCGGTTGCACCGTGGTAACCAGCCATGGCCCAGTGGAATCTCTAATATACACATACTTACGTACCTGCTTTCCACGACTACCATTATCTAAACGTCTTGAATGTTTGGCCGAATTGCTTTTATCGGCGGCAGTCAATCCAGAACTGCTAATCAAGTCACTCCGCTGCTTATCAGAAAAACCAGACGTTGCGCTGTTATCCAGTTTCTCTGGTTCTAATTCTATCGCAGAATTACGGTTAACAAATGTCGTTGCAGATATGGTTCGACTTCGATTAGTTTCAACGCCGTCGTTCGCCTCCAACGATCTAGAATCTCTTGCGTTTTCAGTCAGTGTTTCTTTTCGTTTGTTCGGAGTAACTAACTCAGTTCGCAAATGATAACCAACACTCGAACTCCCTTGCTGAACGCTATATTCTGCGACTGATCCAAAACTTTCCGTTAATTTGCTTCGCTTTTTGCGTACTTTCGGCTGTTCACTGTCTTGTCCTTTCTTAGTTCTACGTCTATCCGTAATATCACCACCAGATTTTGTTCCAGCACTACAACTATTAGGCGAGGTAGAAGGTGAAGCGCCTTTACCTCGAATATAGTAATTCTTTTTAATTTTTCGTTTCCGGCTACTTTTACCCTGCAACTGTTTGCCAGGCAAAAAACTTGAATCTGACAAATCGCTGAATGTTAAAAATGAACTTTCAGACGATGTTCGGTATACTTTTCTGGTTGTTGTTGATGTTGTACTTATTTGGTCTTGTTGTTCTTCGCCTTGAAATGTTGATTTACGTTTACGTGTTTGCGAACGAGTTCTTGAGCTTGGGTGATCTATCGTTGATTCCTTTTGAGACAAAGATGTATCTTCAAGATTTGAATGAGTCTCGTTGACACCAGATGTAACAACTTTAGTACGATTGGAAACAGATTTATACTCAGGCACCAGCTGCTGTATTTGACGAGTACTTCGTTTTCGAGACTCGCTGTTTGGCTTCTTTGTTTCCAACTGTTGCTTTACCTGCCCCTGTTCACCTGTTACACAATTTTCAGCACCTGCTGTTGCGCGGCACTGATCAAACTTCCTTCGTTTTCTTGGAGGTAACACAGAAGTCGTCGATACTCGCCTGCAATCAATATTAATACATCGTATGAAGGTTAAGAATTCATAACATAAGTCTATATAGCTTAGAACTTGAAGTCTACCAAAAATAAAACCGCCTGTATATGCTTCTTTTACACATACCTAGCGCTAACAGGACGTGATAAAGCACTATGACAAGTTGTGCTAGGTTGTTCGCTCATCAGCTTTCATTCCAAACATAACCACAATTATTACCAATATATAGGTGTTGTTCAACAGCCTTCAATTATTAATTACGTATATATATAAAGTTGCTTAATCTGTAACATATATACGTAACATTAACAAGAACTCTGAACTCTGCTTGGAAATTGAATTGTCAGACTAGATAGTCATTATCGGGAACTGTATACCTTTTTACTAAGCAGCTGGAAATGTGGGCACGGAAGGGTTCGAAATAGCGACCTGCGGATCCTTAGGCAAACGGTCTACCATTACGTCATGAGCCCACCTCTCCAACTATTTTTATGGTCAACTGTTTGTGGACACGTATACTGCATGCTAGCATAAACAAAACATTGCGTTATACATACCACAATATGAAGTTGCTGCCATCGACCACATGGCGTAGGGGTAGCCCGCTTGGCTCTAGTGCAAAAGGAGTGTCAGTCTAGGTAGGAACCAAAGACATCAGACCTTTCTACCAAGCAGCTGGACAAGCGGGCTAGAGCGGGAATCGAACTCTCAGCCTACGGATCCTTAACCGAGCACACTACTACTGGCCACGTAGCCCGCCCTCCAACTGCATTTTTCGTCGACTATGTGTCGATCGTATGCTGCCAGCTAGCATACATACAATGCACTGCACTATATGGCATGTGCACATAACGGGCAAGCATGCCTCACATGCTTACATGCCCTTATTTTCAGCAAGGTCATCCCTTGACCGTCCATCCTATTTTCGACTGAATACCGTGCTCATAGCGCGGCAATTTGCCATTGCGCTCACGGTGTAGCCCCCATGTCAGTCTAGGTAGGAACCAAGGACATCAGCCTATGGATCCTTAAGCGAGCACTCTATTACTGGGCCACGTAGCCCGCCTCTCAAACTGCATTTTTCGTCGACTATGTGTCGACCGTATACTGCCAGCTAGCATACATACAGGGCACTGCACAACATTGCATGTGCACATAACGGGCAAGCATGTCTCACATGCTTACAAGGAGCGAGGTTTGATCTCAGGCGCGTGTCCTTAACTTTGTGCAAAACTTTGAACAGAGGTCAACAAACCGTATAGTTACAATAAACCTTAAGCGAATGCTCTACCAATCCGCCACAGACATTCTCTCCACTTTTATCACCGAATATTCGTGAACACGTATGCCGCCGGCCAACATACAACATACTATGCATGACATGTACGAATTGCATATGCATTAGAACAACATGTCTGACATGCTTACATGATTTAAAAACGTTACACGATGTAATGTTTAACACTTCTACTTAATTCCTTCTGTTATACGCTAAGTTTCTGCAGGGTGCATCATACTTAACTTCCCGGTGCAATATTTGTTCAGCCACAATTTTGATACATAAAAACCAAAATCCGCAATAAGCATATCCTTCAGAAGCAGATAACTCTTCTACTGAAATAATCAATCACACACACTTCGATTAGAAGAGTCGGTTCTATCGCAGAATAAGGCTCACTCATCGTCAGCTACGTAACTAAATAGAGCACTCTACGCACAGCTGTATAATGCAGAACACCACCGTGTACACAACATATCCAGACGCAATCTTCCCTCTAACCCCACGTTAGAGGTACGTGTGAATAAACAATGAAAAGATACGGTTTATGGCGAAGAGAATTTTTAAACCTAATTCTGCTAGCTGAAAGAATATATACACTATGTATGTTTCAAAGCAAAATGATGATCCAAAATATTAGTGCTCCAGCCTACAAAACCAGACTAGCGTGTAATTAAAGGCAACTGAAGAAACGTTGATAACTAGTTTAGTTTTGCTTTTGTGAATGTAGTTCTAATTGCATGCTTTACATTATATTCTTGGTTGGTTGTTATGTCATCAAAACGTAATCATAAACTGGTGTAATTGTCATTGCAAAGCAGCGTAAAACAGAATTTTATTTGTTTTTCAGTTTCTTAAGGTGCTTTAAAACCGTTTTTGTAAATGCTGTTTGTATTCTTTTTAGACACTTATTTACATAGTTAGTAGAAATAGCAGAGATCTGTTTTATATGTTGCATTAAGCGAAATGAGTTCGTAAAAATATTCAGCAGAACGTCTTGGTTTCGTTATTTGTCAAATTTTTTAGTTGTAATTATTAACATGGACATTTTCGGCCAATCAAGTTTATAAGTGATAACCTCGTACACGAAATCGAAAAGAATTGAAATCGTATTCAACAAAAGATTACGTTTCAAATTTTATAGGTTATAGGTTAAACAAAAATTAATCATGAGTGACAAGAAAGGCTTCGATCCAACAAAGTTTTTCATAGATCTTGCAAGCGGTGGAACTGCGGCTGCAATTTCAAAAACCGTCGTAGCACCCATTGAGCGTGTGAAGCTATTGTTACAAGTTAGTATGTTATACCGCAACTGTTTTCTAGGATGCAGGTCGCGGCTTTAACTTGGCGGCAGAGTTCTAACAGGGACTTAATTTTGCTGTAAGTGTAACAGGATCAGGAACAGGAATTGAATTTTTTGCAGGAACCGGAACAGGAACAGGAACCGGAATTCTAAATAATTTTCATTACCTACCGAATTACTGTGGGATTATATAAAAAAAGCCAAAAAATGACTTCAACGAATTTTCAGCTATTTCATCATAAACGTTTGGTAAAACACAAGAAAAACACTTTACTAACGAAATTGAAGTAATTGGAAAAACGCTTCTGTCGATGTAACAAGTTTTTAAAGACAAAATTTGCATGGTTACGTAAATGATTAGGCATAACTTGCCACAAAATCGTAAAAATTCCAGTTCCTGCATCTTTGAATGCAGGAACAGGAACAGGAATTGAATTTTTGCAGGAATTCCAGCCGGAGCAGGAATTTCGGTTGAACCCTGCTTTCGGAATGAAATAATTTTCTGCTAACTCTTTGCTCAACAAATTCGAAGTTATGCTCTTTGTTTTCTACCGTAATGGTCGCATCAATTTCAGGTGCAACATGCGCAGAAAACAATAGCAGCGGATCAGCGTTACAAAGGCATTATAGACGTGCTCATTCGTGTACCAAAAGAGCAGGGATTCTTTTCATTATGGCGAGGTAACTTGGCGAATGTCATCCGATACTTCCCGACGCAAGCATTAAACTTTGCGTTCAAGGATACTTACAAAAAGATGTTTCTGGACGGCATTGACCGAAAGAAACAGTTTTGGAGATTTTTTGCAGGTTAGTGCGAGCTATATACCAAAGTAACCCGATACCTATAAAACTGGCACCCTGGAACATGTGGAAAGGTATATATACGCGTTCTTATGAAGGTTGTCGGTGTATGTGCACGGTAAGCGTATGAGGAGATGCTCGAAAAACGCGACATTTTGATCCCCCGGTAAGTGGGGTAGGCTAGGATAGGACTGTTTTAGTTGTGTTCTTGCAGCTCAAAAAGAGGGACATTCTTATGAGGTTTCGATACCATGGCCGACAGATTCTCCGTCCAGTGCGCTAGCACTAAGCCACGCCGCCACACAATCAGCGGCTGAGTTTTTCTGTGTTATGCCAAGTAAGAACCTCAACATAATACCGTGTGCCTTGGTTACGTATTCCTTGTTTTTACCGCTTCTGGATATGAAGGCACCACATATGCATTAGCGATTTACCGACGTTGATGTGCAGCATCAGCATGAGGTTTTTACTTGCCTCCATGCATCCACATATCACATCCCCCAGTTGTTCTACAAGGTCGTCCCTTGACCGCCAACATAGGTTTTTTGTTCTTGCGCGGCAGTTTGCCAGTGCGTCCCCGTTGTAATCACCATGTGATTATATAATAGAGTAGGCTAGGGTACGACGGTTTGTAGTTCTGTTTTCTTGCAGCTGAAAATGAGAGCGTTCTTACGAGGTTTCGATGCCATGACCCATAGCGACAGATGCTCAGTCCAGCGCGCTACCACAGAATGACGCCGCCTCACAATCAGCTGCTGAGTTTTTTAGTTTTTATTTCATGTTTTACTGCTGCTGCGTTTGAAGGCACTACGTTTGCATCAGTGTTTTAAACGATGTGCAGCATAAGCATGAGGTTTTTTTTATTTTGCCCCCATGCATCCGCATTCATGGATGCTTCAGAGGATTGGATCGTTTTTCCTCATCTATTGTTTGCGAATGTGGGGTGTATTGTCTGTTGAACATATTCTAGCACTTGTTCCCTGTTGGTCTTCAAACTTAATTGCGATGTTGTCTTGTGCTTTATGACGGTCTAACAGCCAGGGTGCAGTCTGATGTCCAGTTCCAGTATCCGGCATAAACCTACCGGTTACCGGATGAGCGTCTTTAACATCTTGCTGCGATTACGTTCGAACCACGCTAAAAATACAGCGAAAAATAAATTATTTGAACATATGCAACAACCGGTTCCGGTCTCCGGTAAATTAATATCCGGTCGCACCCTGCTAACAATCTCTTGATGGTGGACCGTGGTTTCTTCGCTCCTTTGTTAAGGTTGCAATCCTTGATGGATTTGAGCCAGTTTTTTGATGTTTCTTGACTAGCTTGTCGAATCGCTGTTCATCGCAGGGATCCTGATATCATCTGGGTTGGCCACAAGTAGGCGTCTCGCTCATCCACCAGAAGAGCGGCTACTGTGGGAAATTCAGGCCATGTTTCTGGGATTCTACCTCCAGGTATGATGCGCTTGACTGCGCTTTTGATGATTTTCTGAAGGCCTTCTCGGCGATGATGATGTTGTCTGGGACGTTCTCTTTTAACAGATTTCCTTCAATATAGTCTGCGAACTCGCTCCGTCGAGCCTTGTTGAAGTTTATTTAGGTTACTCTGGTTTGACTCAGCGTTGGCGTGCGGTTTGAACGCATTGAAGTCTAATGGTAAAGATAAGTGATATGATCCTTGCGTTGGGGTGACATTTCAGATGGCTATTGGGGTGATGTCGACGCTGGCTGATAATATGTCAGGGGAGCTCTCTTTCGCAGCGGTGATCCAAGTTGCTGCATCTAAGCTTAGTATGCAAAATGCTGATTGTTGTATTTGTGCTTGAAAGGATCTTCTACGCAGTTATCTCGGTTTTCTTTCGAATGCCAGTCATCGTGATGTGCATTGTGCGTTCGTATCACTGACTTTGAGGTGGTCATCATTTTGAAGCATGTGCTGGATGCTGGCTTTGTATACGCTTTGGCAACTGCTGTGTTTCGGAATGTAGATGTTAACTATGGTGATCTTGGTGTCACCGAGCTTAACATTGATGACTTGTTCCATATCGACGTCGACTAGGAGTTTGACTGGGTGATACTGCACTGACTTATGAATGATGAAGCATGTCTTCCCAGGGTGCCAACAAAGATTAATATTCGGCAAAATTTTGCGGTTCGGATACGGTTGTAAAAAAACCGAATCCAACAATGTTCGGCTGCGTTTTTTTTTATTTTTAAGCAATAATTTTAAGTAATTTGTTAGTATAAGTCTAAAAGGTTTAGCGCCTTCTAACCCTCGGCAATTTTTGACTCATGTTGGTGGAAAATATTGTCATATATACGTACGAAAATCACCAACGCGGGGAGATCACGAACAATCCGACATGTATGCAAGGTTTCCCGGCCTAAATGACATCGACATATATGCATTCTCGGGAACGAGCAGCTTCGCTTGACCCAAAAGTACTTAACTGAAGCGACAAAATCCGGCCAAGGACCCTAGTCCTCTGGCTTCTCAACAGCTTGGAAATTTCCGCGGGGGGGGGGCGTTTCCTGGGGGCCCCCAGGAGTTTCCGGTGGGGCAGCTAATTTTGCGGGGGGGGGGGACAGTTTTCCTGCGGGGCAGATGATCTGGGGAGTCCTGGGGGCAGGCTTAAAATTTTGCAAACCGACTTTTTGGACCATTTTTTCATTGTAGACCGTGTTTCCAACTCAACTGAAGATTACTCATCGCTCAACATGACAAACATTTCTCGCAAACGCTAATTATAATTTTAACTAATATTACTGACAACTTAACCAGAAGTTGAAAGAAGCACAACTGTATAAAATATAGATAATCTATAATTGAAACTGTGATTAATATATATTTTATATATTAGTCACAGCTTCAGTTTATCATAACCTCAGGCGGGTTGAACTTGCTGCTGCAAGGTACTTTCGAATGCTGTATGCCCTGAAACGGTCTTTAAATAATTGTGCTTTTTTCAGGTCATTATTGAATTGTATTAGTTACTACGGATATTTGTAACGCTATTAAAAAATTATATTATGAGTCCTCAGCGTAATATAAAATCATATTTTGCCGAATGTCCGCATCAAAAGAAGTCCAGGGCTTTACGTTTTAACATTGAAAATTTTTAGCCTAGCAAAGGCCTGGGGGGCCCCAGCAAAAAAATTTGCTGGGGGCGCCCGAAAATTCGCCGGGAAGGCTTTCCGGGGGCGGCAAAATTTTCGCCGGGGGGAAATGAAAATTTCGAAAAGTGCTGCCCCCCCGCTCTGGAGAAGCCAGGTCCTAAGCGTATTTGGTACTAAATATACATATGAAGACAATCACATATATAGGTATCAGCGAAACAAACTGACTATATCGCACATTAAAAATCGCACTGTCATGGAAATCGTAATATTGATACTGGTTTCGAGGCTTGAGACTGATACTGAGATTGAGACTCCAGACTCCAGATATAAGCGATTGTTTCTATCCCCTTTTTGAGTAATCTTATTAGTTCATCGACCTTTGCGTACTACAGTGTGAAACTGTGTTGTTTCTGTTCAATATTTCAAGTGTTGATAATAAAAGAAGCAAAATTGTTTTAGGAAATCTTGCTAGTGGTGGGGCAGCTGGTGCAACATCGTTGTGTTTCGTGTACCCGCTTGATTTTGCTCGAACCCGTCTCGCAGCAGATGTTGGCAAAGGTGCCAACCGAGAATTCAAGGGTCTCGGAGATTGTCTGGTAAAAATAGCGAAAAGTGACGGCGTTGTTGGTTTGTACAGGTACCAATCATGTTTCCAATCATGTGTATGTTTTCTGTTTTACGTATATTTGACTGATTCTGCTTTGAGTACAATTTGCGTATTTTTACTCACATTTAATAAAGTCAACTTTTTAAAGCAAAATGTTGTGCTTTCGGTTTTTTGTAACTTAAACGTTTGTAATCACGAGATGTTCAATTGTGAAAAATCGAATTTTCGTTTCAGAGGTTTCATAGTTTCGGTCCAAGGCATCATCATCTATCGTGCCGCATATTTTGGTGCTTTCGATACTGCTAAAGTTTTAGTCGCCAGTGATCCGAAGAACTTGAATTTCTTCGTAGCGTGGGCAATCGCTCAGGTAGGTTGTACGCCAGTAATCTAGCAGTTTACGTAACAGTACACAATTTCAGACTGAATGCCGATGGGGGGCCAAAAAGACAATAAAACGGTTTTTCTTCGAAGGAAAGACGGTAACAATTTTTTCATTTTTCATGAAAAGCCGAAAAACACGTTTTTTCCAGTCGATTAATATTTTTTCCGAAACAATCAATCCAGCTTGAAATAAATGTCACAAGAAATTTAATGTTAAAACCAAAATTTCGGCTACGCGCATGGATCGAGGTCTGTACATTGTTGCATGGTTAACAAACACTACGTCATATTGTTACTATTTGTGTACGTATGTAACTGTTTACAGGTGGTAACAGTATCAAGTGGTATCGTATCTTATCCGTGGGACACCGTTCGTCGTCGCATGATGATGCAATCTGGACGCCAAGACATTCTCTACAAAAACACTCTCGACTGTTGGAAGAAGATTTTACAACAAGAAGGTCCAACTGCATTCTTCAAAGGCGCTCTGTCCAATGTCTTCAGAGGCACAGGTGGTGCGCTTGTGTTGGCAATTTATGCTGAAATTCAAAAATACATTTACTAACCACTGACTAAAACAACATAAGACACTTGTCTGAAATTTATTTATCTCCAGTTGAGTATTGTAGCACTCTGAACTGAATGCATTGATGGTTGTTTTTCCTAGCTGTAATTATACTCATTAAATTATAAGCAATGGCTGGGTTTCTGAAATCTTACTTAAGTATTTACTCATGTTGTGGTTAAGTAATTACTTAAGTAGCGGTCTTAAATACTTAACTTTTTATGTAAACACAAATAAATTTCAGTTGCAACCAACTGGCATATTAACTTGAAAACCATAATTTTGATTTATGTTTTGGAGACACAGTATATCTAGAATCTCAATTAGACTAAAGCTAATATGCCAGAACTGGTAGTCTGCAACGCATCACATTTAGGCAGTGACTTAATTGCTTGGCACATACTTCAGTACGAAATCGTACTTAAGTGCGGTTTCAGAAACCCAGCAAATGTAGTGCATCTATTCTGTCTGTGTTCCCTGTTAGTAGCTGTGCTAGGTGGAATAGTCTTACTTCGTGTTTAGATTAGAATTTATTTATAGTGGTTTTAGCGAAGATCATGCGATATTTTTTGTTAACATTTCAATATAATTGATATTTTCGATTGAAGCACCTTATGCAAATTAAATAGTCTACGTTAGCGAGATTATATTATAAAATGAAAGTGAAGTGATCAATTTCAAAAAATCTATTTAACCTATAAATAATGTTTATTATTTATCAGATCAATCAAGCTTTGTTTCCTAAGGGACCACGTGTTGTTTAGCGTAGCTCAGCTCAGCCATTGACAGCCATTGAAAACGGGGGTACATATAAAATGCCAAAATCTTGAACCAAATGCATTTAGCGGGAAACATATGAACATTTTGGATAATATGTCAGTTTTTCTTAAACTTTCGAATGAGAAAAACTTTCAATACCTAAAATACCCGGAAATTCGAGTGAAAAATACCTGAAACGGATAGTGAAGATATCGGATTTGTCTACCGAAATTCCGTTGCAACCTAACCTGTTTAGAATTAGCACAGCCTCTTTATTATTCTGCTGTTTGTTAGTTTTTATCGTTGCTCTTATGAAAAAATAAACTCAAATTCACTGGAAGATGATTTAAATCGGCTTTAAGGTTTAGGATTTTTCTTAAGCTGAAAACTAGGATGCCCATTGTATAGAACAGGGCCGTACCAGTAGTATAAGCAAATTCGTAAGCCTAAAGCCTAAAAGCGTATGGCTTAGCCTAAGTAAGCAATAAATAGTGTAAAGCACCGAAGCCTGAGGTCAGAGAGAGTATGTTTACTTGCAAAAACACTACCAAGTGTTGGTCAAGCACCTGTTTATAACATAGGTTAGTTAAACTTTGAAAGTTAACACATGTGTGCACCGGCCAGGAATCGGTCGGCTGGCCAGTAATTGCTTACCACAGAAAAAAACTGAAAAAATTGATTTAGATTACGATTCCAAAACTTTTAGCTGAAATCTGACATGTTACCTACTTTTATCATCATAGTCAATATTAAGATTGAATCACTGATTGGAACTACTTTGGTTGCAGTTGCATTCTAGACAACTCATGGAATAAAGCGCTTCAGATGATCAGGGATCCATTGCTTTCATAAAAATATAGTGAAATCTTTCACCGGAGTATATATAAATATTTTTTGGTAACAATAAAAGAAATAATAATGAAATCGGATTTAATCATCTCTGATTTTCTCACCGATTAAGAAGGAGTTTGAAAAGTAAAAAGTTTATAGTTTAGATTCAACATAAATGAAATTAGTTTAGGTTTAAATTTTGTTTGTTTGTGATAGGTACGAGTTGTGCCTACAGTTTCAGAATGGGTAAAGGAGTCATTGCCGCAAAATTTCAGAAATATATACATAAAACCCCTATTGCTACGCCTTTGTTTATAGTATATATATATTTTTCATGTCGGGCAATTCTTGCCGGATATTTATCCGGATATCCGAAATGCAATTTTCTATTTTGAATATCCTAAACCCGATTTTGCGTTTTTTTGAGTTTCCGAACCTCAATTTTCGTTTCTTAAGCACTTGTTTTAACTTGTTGCTCTAAAGGTAAAGGATACAATTCTAAAAATCGGTATTTATGCCAGTACTGTAGTGACCCGAATAATACGGGGTACCCATTTTGAGTCCCAATCAATAGGAGTCCATATCCCTAATAAGAGGCTGTGGGCGCATAGAGTCCCTAAACCCTAATTAGAGTCCATAAACGTCAATTATTAAATGTGAGTTCAAACCTTTGAAGCGTACTTAAGTTTTCAAAGTACGTTCCTAATAATCACCTTGCATTGTGGCAAAGGCTTCTGATGCAAGGCAACTAAACATTCAATTCATGGGTTAGTTACAGTACCGGATATATGTGTAACGAAGTGTGGCGGAGGACGGGTTATAAATAAATAACAGTCCGTAACCGAATAACGGGGTACCCTCTGGAGAGGTCAAATAAATATCAGTTCCCCTCTTATTCGGGTCACTCACTAGTCACTGTGAATAGTTCGTGATTTCGGTTAAGGGTTGAAACCACCAACTGCGCGTTCAAGTCCGTATTCCAATGACGCTTATATCTCTCTGATTCAGTAAACGCAGTCGTTTTCCTTTTTATTCCCTCCCAACACCACGTTAAAGCTATATTCAATAAAGCACAAGTACCGAATATATACACAAGTAAACGAGTAATATGCTTATGCTGCCGACCTTATTAATCTCCGAATGTGCCGAAAGTTCCTTTGTTAGGTGCTTTCCGCACGTCAACTACGATACTCTTAACCCTGTTGTTCCACTAAGTCACAAGCTCACACCGTACAAAACAAATGTAAACGTTAACGTGACAACCCAAGTTCTCCATAAATTCCCAAATAACCGCAAAATCCCCAAGTAACTCCCAAGTATCTACAGCCGAAACTAGCCCCGCTAGAATCGACTTATCCCAAGTAAACTCCAAATAACCCCAAGTATCTCCTTAACACATTTCCCAAGTATACCCCAAGTTCCCCTGGTACTGCCCGAAGGCTCCGCGCTATGCGCTTTTAGATCGATTGCCTGATTATGCCGTTTTCACCGTGCTCACATTGAGCTACCGTGACTCCAGTTCCGTTTAAACACCTTTTCTGCCTAAGTCGCCCGGGTCTCTATGCAATTCAACTCCAAACACAATAATAACCACCAAAATCCGCCACTAGGTAAAGTCGTAATCAAAAATGCACCGCATATTGTAACTTGCCAATTAACAGAATGATTATGGAGGCTGGCTACCCCAGCCCCCGTGTGGAATTGATTTGCATAATTATGAGTGTCCCGGGCGTCTCGGGCCCCTTAGAGACACTCATATTTACCACTAGCATAAATAGAACACAACAACAATGTCCCCTCCCTACCCCTAGCTATGCGATTTCGCGCATTAAGCCTGACAATAATATATTAGTTGGCCACGCAGGGCCCCTGAATACTGAACCTTGCGGACGCAGCCGCCATGCATCGATTTATACATTTCTACGCCGTTTAGCAGCGCCTAAGCCTAACTTAAGTTCTAAGAGAGACTAGGCGGAGCCAGGGACTCCGTTAAGGTGTGGATTTAGGTTTGGTTTTAGATTTGTTTTAGTTTTTAGGTTGAAATATATTTAAGAGTGGCACAGACACCTACAGTCACTACAGTACCTCATAGTTCTGAGTATTCAGTTTAGAAGATTGCTACAGACTACTAAATAAATACTTGCGTTGACAACTTAAATTGAGTTCATTTGGCTTGTCCTTTGCCATATTTAAACCACTGCAACAGATTCCATCGAATATAACCCTTCCCTCGAACTATATGTACTTGAATCGTTTTAGTTCCAAGAACAAAGAATCAGATTGAAACACACTTACGCTAAGTCGTGCAAACATCAGCCCATGTTACTTTACTGGTGTTGTGCTTTCAGCAGCGGATCCAAAAATTTCTAAATGGGCGGGATGGTAAATATTTTGAACGCAATTTTACAGTAAATATCCTGTAATTTTCATATTTTCCACACGAGGACCGGTTGTGATTGGATTGTTTGTTCTTTCATGCGACTCAATTATGGATTGTATGAAAACTAATAACGTGCGTGCTTGTACAAATGTGGCTGCGTACCGTAGTTATTGCGTAGATTTTCAACTTACCTATAAATATCACGCTAATCTGAAGTTTTTTAATATTGGTAAGTGTTAGTGAAGAAATAAAGATTTTGAATCATCATGGAACAATTATTCAAGAATGTGGTAATATTCTGACTGATGTTTGGATACAGAATTTTTTCGTCAGCTCCAGCTACTTTGGTGGTGAAACCATGCAAATTATTCCAAAAAATTTTCTACACAAAAACATTTCGGATATCCGGATACACGTTTCATTTCGGATACATATCCGGATATTCGGTGCCCATCTATATATATCCAGTAAATTGCATAACCTGTAATTTCTTGTATTAAATATTGGATATTGGTGTTATACAGGATTTGGGTTGGGGTTTTAGTAAACATTTACCGGCCGCGTTTTACTAAATCAGAGCGATAAGCATACATCGAGGTAAAGAACTATACAGGTGATACAGGATACAGGGCTGAGCTAAAATCACGAACTTCTCACAAGCCGTTGTATCACGAACTACTTCACCAGAAGAGGTCGTATGGGCAACAAATAACGTTGTTCCCAACTTTTCCTTTGTAACGATTTGGCCATTAAGTGATAATCTAACGTCGACAAAATCACTATAGCAACATCTGATGCCTACAATTAGCAATATAAAAGTTTATATTGAGCAGTTCAATTTCAGCATTCAAAAGTTTCAACACCGTTTTGAAGACTGGCTCATCAGGGTACTTACTATTAATAAGATGGCACAAGTTCCCTTGTTCCTTACCCTGAGCTCTTGATCTTTTTTACACGATATATTCCTATGTTTAGACTTGTTTTTCTAACTTATGAAAAATACTTAATCTCATTAAAATTGTCCATATTCCAGGTTGATTGCTGCAGGAAACTGATGCATTCACTTTATGAAGAGTTATATATCAGGGTCTGATAAATGAAGGATGTTTAACTTATAGTACCCACGTCCGCGACTCAAATTTCCCATGTTAACTTTGATTCGAAAAAGCCTGTGGTCTGTTAGATTTACACTTCTTGCGGTACAGAGCGATGTTTCTAAAATACGTAGTATAAAATTCGATCAAAGCGAGATCTCTGCAACTCCAGTCTGACCATCGTTGCCTGGCAACGATTGATCCAAAATAGTGTTTTCAACAACATAAAAATCACCAGCATAAAACAAAAGTTGGAAAGTTGTAAAACAATCAATTTCGTTATATTGTCATACACCGTAAAAACCCGCCCTGTCAGCAGGTTGTGACGGCGCATAAAGACCAATGCATAGCACAGACGGTCCATTTTCAGACAAAAAGCGGCCCATACTTTTAGGGCCGTCCCGGTTTGTGGTGGGTCTGTATATTAAGAGTATGCTTACATTTTAGACTACATTTTTAGCTTAGTCTTAGTTTTAGGCTTAGGAATACGCTTTTGCAACACTTAGGCTTAGGCTTACCATTTGTTACAAGATTTACAGAAGTAAGGCATATTGGGATATTACACTCGAACAACATTTATGAAACCTTGTTTAAAACGCGCTTCAGTCCGCCGAAATACATGTGACATTTGATGGGTGGGCCAATGTTACTTTAAAGGCTGTCCCATTTTCCCGGGACAGAAATGTACCAGGAGTACCCGTCCCATTTTCCCGGGACAACAACGTACCAGGAGTATATACATTGCAAAAATATAATTGGGACAGCGGAACAGTTGGGACAGCTGGGGCAGATGGGACACTTGGGACAGATGGGACAGATGAGACAGATGGGGCAGATGGGACAGATGCACAGGCAGAAATATTTACGTAGGATATATAATATGTAATATATATATATATATATATATATATATATATATATATATATATTAATATATAGGTATATATATTTAAAAAAGCCAACGTCAAGCGGTTGAAGACAGTGAGATGTATGTGATGGTATTCCCATAAGAACAATCCCATGTTTGCGAGCTAATGCAAACGCCTCCGCAGTAGTATGACTGCTATGGTTGTCCAAAATAAGAATGCATCGCTCACCTGAGCCCATCGGGGGCATGTTTTTAACAAAATGTGGCAGCCATAAATCTGCAAAAACGTGCCTGTCGCTCCAGCCATTTTTTGTGCATGTTACTAAGCTTCCTTCGGGAAAGTGTTCTTTCACAGCTGAGCTAGGAGTTTTCAATCCTGGAAAAATTATTAGCGGAGGAACAAAAGTTCCAGAAGCGCTGCACCAAGCAATAATTGTGTGTGGCCCCTTTTTCAGAAGTAACAGGAACTGAAACATCGCGAGCACCCCGTTTCGCAACCACTTTAGCCGGTTTGTTAGGAACAATAACTAACCCAGATTCGTCAACGTTAAAAATCAAATGTGGCTTTTCAGCCACACCATACCTATTGTACAACGTTTCCGCCTGTCCAAAGAACTCTTCAATTCGTTTTCTAAGTTTTCCGGAATTCTAACAGTCAAATCTCGGTTTCTTGCTTTGAACCCGAGCCACCAATCGTGTCCAGCCATTTCGTTTCTGTCGCTAAAATTTTGGTTTATTTTGTTTACCTTGGCATATTGATACGGCAGTTTCTTAACACCAACGATATCGAACGGGAATCCAGATTCTTGTCTTTCGATGATCAGGTTGGTGAACTCCTGCTCTTGTTCGGGTGTGAACACCGAACGTCTACCCAACGTGTGTTTAGAGTTCAACGAGCCATCCAAGAATCTACTTCGAAGTGTTGTGCGCTTGACCGTATGAGTCGCCGCTAGAGACATGACGTTGAATTTTTCTGAAGAACTACGTTACTTATATAACAAAAAATTTTAATTGTCTTCAGCAAACTGGTATTTTATTAATTTTTCAAAATACGAAAGTATTTAATTATTTTGAATACACACGATTAAAAAATGGTAATTACTTTTGGCACTTAAACAGCATATTTATTTTTCCACACAGACAATCAATCTGTTATTACAGCATTTTACGTTCACTGAGTATCATGTAGGTTGTTTCTAAATTCAGAGCAATTTTTACAGTTAACCATTCAAGCAACAACGGTGATTTTCACAATTTCTTAACAAAATTACAAACGAAAACAAAAAACAAATTCATACTCAGCGCGTCATCACGAGTCATGGACGAAAACTCGCTTTGATAACGTTGTTCCATTTCATTCAGCGCAGCCTCCATGTTAGCTTCTAGCCACTGCTGGACATGACCGCGGTTAACGTTGCAACTGCGCGTTGTTGCTTGCGTATTTGAGCGATTAGCATTACTTCTCACTGATTTGCGAGCACGGGGAAGACGGGTTGGTCCTTCATTGTAACATCTAACTCTTCCGCAAATTTTTACACGAACCATAATTAAACTCGTATTAAGTCAATTAGTCTGTAAAATTATGTAATGCAGTTTTAAAACGCTATGATTTGGACCTAATTCAAGCTATTTAGCATAAGTTTCGTTTGTGTCGGGTTTTTCCTGCATGTCGGGAATACCGTGAGTGTGTGTCAGGATTGAACGAGGACCCTACTAGATGAAATTTGCACATAAAAACAAAATCTTGGCAGCGACTCAATTTTCAGAGTCTCGCAGTAGCTATGGTGTAAAAATTTTACAAGGTATTTGATGTTTTGCGGTCAAATACAACCTAAACATTCTGAAAGTTTTAGCGCCCAAAAGTCATAAAACAGTGAAAAAAGGGTCAGTTTTATAACATTACCGGGTTTATAACAAAACTAGCTATGTAATAAGATTGGTTTATAAATGAATAGTATACACTTTGCTCTATAAAATAATGTTTTACGCAGTTGGGTTTGATAAACTTTTGCAGAGATAGCTGCCTTTCAATCTAAGTGTGTCGGGAATATCGTAGGTTTTTGCAGTGTTGGGAAAACCCGTGTTTACCCTATATATTATATATATTATATATATGTATATATATATTTATAATATGTATATTATATATATACTACGTAAATATATCTGCCTTTGCATATGTAAACAGGAGCGCATAAGTGTGCACTCCGGGTATATTTGTGTCCCGGGAAATTGGGGCGGCCTTTATAGTAACATGGGCCGATGGGCGTATAATGTTTGTGCAACAAAACTCCTACCCGGGGAGTCAATGTTTCTGGCTTTCCATTTATAACTACCTAGGTTGCAAACAATATACCTCTTGGCTCTTTAGAAACGTGTGGAGTGCTAGCAGAGACATCTAGCGGGACGCCGAAGATATGAAAAGTTCCTGTGATTAAGCCCGTTGCCCTAGACGTTAGGACTTTGTCATCAAATTGAACTCTTTCCACAGCAAGCTTTTGTCGTCTGCTTTGAGTGAAAAATAAGTCGCAGTAGATCGCAGTAGATCACCATGATATGACGCCTTTTCGACACCGAAATTTCTTTTCGATTTCTTTCAGTATTTCGAGAGCTTGACTGTTGCTAATTTTTCCGCACACAGATTTACGTTGCTTACTCATCGGATCAATCCCAAATAGTTGGTCAGTGGATAAACCTTTTAAAGGCCTAATTAGACTTCGAAAAAGGCGCCAAAACAGATTGGCCTAGATGCTCAAATAAGTAACACTTGCGGGGTTCGCGTTATAACCGGCAAAGCTTGAGACACGTTTTGTCCCTATTAGACTATGGGTACATTTTGCCGGTTTACGCCCCATATCGTATTCAAAAACTCGCACTTGTCTGATGTGTCGTGTGTGGGTCACCTTTTGTTCTTCAATATATATGATATATATTCGAGGTATTGTCTGCGAATATCATATTATTTTCAAATGTCTGCCAACTTCAGGTAACATATCCGAAGTGTCCTGTTGAATATCATACTAGAATTTAAAATTTTGAATTCTGAAGCTGCGGTTCTAAGCGATTTTTTGTCGGAAACGATTCGCAGGCGTGTATTTTGTATTTAAAGCACTCCAATCTTCCATTAATTCATTAGTACCCAACGATTACACTGTTCCGCTGAATATCATACGATATTCATTGAAATTTTGCGCCCATGTAAAGATCAGGGGCGGAACATTTTTCTGTGGGACTAGAATAGAATAACCTTAAGCTTTAAACTAATTTTTTGGCTTGGCTTAGGCATAAACTTATTCTTACAATTAGATTTAAACTTTGAATTAGGCTTAGGAATATGCTTTAATACGGCCCATGTACTGAAGAGGTTCCTCCCAAATCCGCTGATATTATATACCCGGGGAATGGGGATTTTGGGAAATTCGGATATTACCCGGGAAATTGGTATTTTGGGCGCAGCGTTTTTCGCTCGGGATTATGGGAAATTGGGATTTTGGGCGCAGCGTTTTTCGCTCGGGATTATGGGAAATTGGGATTTTGGGCGCAGCGTTTTTCGCTCGGGATTTTGGGCCCAGCGTTTTTCGCTTGGGATTTAGGAAAATTTGGATTTTGGAAAATTGGGATTTTGGGCGCCGCGTTTTTCGCTCGGGATTTTGGGCGCAGCGCTTCTCTCGGGATTTTGGGCGCAGCGTTTTTCGCTCGGGATTTTGGGAAATTCGGATATATATATATGCCCGAGAAATAGGGTTTTGGGCGCGTTTTCTGCTCGGGATTTTGGGATATTACCCGGGAAATTGGGATTTTGAGCGCGGCGTTTTTCGATCGGAATTTTGGGCGCAACGTTTTTCGCTCGGAATTTGCCCTACTGTCCCGCTGTCCTACGGTCCCGCTGCCCCGGTACAGCGGGACGGCCCTCAGCGTAACATGGGCAGCATACTGTCCCGCTGTCCTACCGTCCCACTGTACCGCTGTCCTACTGTCCCATTGTCCGCTGTCCCGCTACCCTACTGTCCCGCTGTCTTACTGTCCAGCTTTCCTACTGCCCTTACTGTCCCGCTGTCCTATTGTCCCGCTATCAGCGGAACAGCCCTCAGCGTAACATGGGCCCGTCTGTCTATGGTTCCGTCAAACCTACGCCCGACCCAATGTATACACCATAACTTTTTCCAGAATATTTGGATTTCACAAGGAAAATTGACAAATGACACGTGATACTGCTAGTTTGGGAAATTTGGATAATACCCGGGGAATTGGAATATTAATCGGGATATTGCGATTTTGGGGAATTGGGATGTTACCTGGGAAATTAGGAAATAAGGAAAATTGGGATATTACCCGGGAAATTGGGAGGGACCTGTTCTATACATGGGACCTTTAGTACTGTACCGCCCCTGTTCGTTACATTGGCCAAATTTTGGAATATCATATATTTGCATAAAATGTCGCACAGTATCACGCGACATATTATACACGTTGAACATTTGAGAACGGTGGTTTCTTACCTAGTGACATACGGCATTCGTGTTTTGTCAGTTATCCAAGAGCCCGAATTTTAACGTTTACGTCTAACCAACATGGGAGAAACCGTGACCAGCCTATCCCGGTTACAACGTGTATCTCACATCATGTAACCCGCATAAACTTTAATAAATCCGAAAAAAACATTAATGAACGGTGATGTGTCCAACTAGATGTGAATTAACACTAAGGAGAGGTAACATGAACAGCAGTCCACTTTTATTCAGGTCAGCACAGTAACAATCGATTGAGGGACAGCAACGCACCAGGAGTACACACAACAATGGGACAGTGGGGACAAGGGAGTTAGGACAACGGAACAGCAGGACAGTTGAGACAGCGCGACAGTTGTCACAATAACACAGTTCAGACAGCTTATATTTGGCAGCGCATATGTATACAGGAAAACACGTTTGCACTTCAGGTACGTTGCGGTCCCGGGGCAATAGGACGGTCTTTATCGTAACATGGACCAGCGGAGCTCTGCCTCCAGCTCCGGCAGAAAATCGACTTCCGGATTCGGTAACATTTCTGCCGGTTTCGGCAACTTCGGCATTGAAATTTTCATAATTTTACAAAGGTTCTTGGGGCGTTTCATTCTAAGATTTGATAGAATTTCTAGTAAAAGATTGTGCAAATTTTGTAAAAAATACGTGTAAATCCAAAAGGTTAAACAACACCTAATACAGATATTTATTTGCTAAAATTAGCAAATTAAACAACACTTACATAATTTCCCCTCACCTCCGGCTACGGCTCCGGCAAATTTTGCTACACCTGAAGCATCTTCCACAACGACGATATACAAAAGAAAATGCTTCACAAAACTATTTTACCACCACGGCCAAATGTTAGTTTTAGGGCGTCCAAATTTCTGATGGATCTGTAAAAGAGTAGGATTAGATTCTAGATTACATTTTTGCTTATGCTTAGGCTTAGCTTACGCTTAGGAACACACCTTTGCAACTCTTAGGCTTAGAAATACGCTTAACCTACTACTACACCCCTGAAAGTAACATTGGCCACAATCACAATCACGTGAAAAATTAATGCCCTTTATAAAAACCCTATTCACACGAGCAAGTTTTTGTAACCAAACTTGCACACCTTTTAGCAAAAACTCTACTCACAACACGCACAAGTTTTTGCAGCAAAAACTTGCACATGCAGGTTGCATCTGCCAGATGGTTACAAAACAGCTTTGAAGTTTTTGCACCCGCATTGTTATTGGCCAATCAGAAAATGTTTTTGAATTTATTCAAGAAGTTTGAATTAAATCAAATGTCTAACTTGTTTGATATTGCGCAGCGGACGGCAATAGCGAAGGTACAAGTTTTACATTAAATAGAAATTGCATCGGAATGAAAGCCTTTTCAAGTCAAAAATTTTCAAGTAATCTTCTTTACGCGTGAATGTTTCTTACATCTGAAACTTGTAGCTGGCTTGCGCGAAGAATTAATTCGTAGGTATGAATACCTTTGCAAGTCGAATTAATTTATCATCATTGGCCGAACTGATTGAGTATAGGTTATGAAAATTCATGTCAAAATTCAGAATGAAAGTTGATTTTTTACAAATACTTGCAGATGCAAGTATTGGGTGCAAGTTGCAACTGCGAGCTCTCGCTGCAAAAACTTGCATGAGTAAACAGGGCTTTATTCTCAAATGAGTACAGCAGCTATCTATAGTTGGCAATGTTTTGAAACTTTCAGTTTTCAAATTAAGCACTTGTATCAGGTATATACTGATATTTATGACTTGATTTACTTCTACGCAATTTTCGAGATTTACAACTGCTGTCTTTTGCTTGCTTGAAAACCCAGACTAACTGGCGATAGGTGCTACACGCAGATAAGAAAATAGTTATATTCGTCCTTCTTCGTAAATCTGCTTCCACAACGTTTCTCTTGAAGTTAATCTACAGGTCACATTGTATCAGTAACCAATACTGTTGGAAACATCTACTGGTTTTGCCAACACAACCTTTCCTCGTAAAATTTAATTACAATCTGCGGACATTTTTCGTTAGCAATTCGAGCTGGAACCATATCTGCTTCGTTTGAATTTTTGAACTTCATCAAATACGTCAATTCTCCGCTGAAAATAATGTCTCAAACATTTTGTCATTTTTGTGTTATTACAATACGTACATATATATTTACTACAGAAACATGTTCATATCGAACTCTACATTCGTACTAACGACGTAGCAGGAGGGGGTACCTGAGCAATTACACTGCCATGTACAAATTTTTTAACTAATTTTAGCCGATTTTCCACCAACGGCCCAAAATAGTCATAGCTACAAATTGTGCCATCTTTATGAATAAACCTGTGAAACTTAAACTTCAGAGAATAATTTCAACAATTAGCATACGTAATATGTATTAATCCTATTCTAGCATAACATGTCATATTGTTCCAACATTTGTGACGCCCAGACCTTCCTAGAACTGCATAGATTCTCACCAAGCATCCGTAGCTCCAATAATTTTTTCCGGTTCTAAGCCACGATCAAAGCCTCGTTTCTTTTCTTCTTTCTTCTTTTTTTGCCATTCAAGCCAACTTTTGCCAGACTTTTTTTGTTCAAATTCTGTTAACATGAAAACGTTCGTATTCGCTTATCTATTCAATACTAAATAACCTGTAATTAGATTATAGCTCCAGCTTCTTGTCTTAAACATTATGTACGCATCACAAAAAAAATTATCGGAATATAGTGATAAAATGATGTTTTTCTAATCTTCTGGATAGACCGATCACGAATATATCAAAATTTTTGCTAAAAAACTTCTCCAATTTAAGAAAATGATTTACATATGTAAGCACATAAGAGTGGCCCGTTCTAGTGCATATTACGCAAATGCAATGCACAGTATGTTGTATACTAGCCAGAAGCATACGGTCGAACGACATAGTTAGAGTCAAAGTTTATTTATAAAATTCATAATATATAAAAGTGAATGAAATAAATATTGAAAAGTAGAGGTAAGATCTCACTAATATTGAACGCTAACGCAGCTTACCCAACTGAAAACAGAGATATATTACATATTTCGGTCCTACTTCCGGAATTTACTTAGTCCTTGTGGTAAACGCTCAGCAAATTGCTTATAAAAACAACTTCTAACAACTAGTAGACCATTTACATATTCTGGGAGTGAGTTACACCATGGTAAACCAGAGAAAAAATACCTGCTGAGCTAACGAGGTGCGCGAGACAAGCCTTTGCAGGCGCAGGTTGTGATTACATGATCAGAAAGGTTCAAAAAAGTCATTAAAGAATCACAATTTACATCAAACTCCTTCTCTACAAAGTTGTAATTTGTTATATGCCATGACCAGGTCTGCATTTAGAAAGACGACAGAAATAGTTGGAAAGGCGGGCTGTGCGGTGTAGTGATATAGCGTTCGCATCACCATCCTAAGGATGCTAGACGAATCCACCTCAAATGTCTGTTTTTCCAGCTGCATAATAAAAAAGGTCTGATCTCCCGATCAATCCTAAATACACTAACAACATATACAATACCGATGTTTCTTGTGATATATACCACCCGATACGGACTTTCATGCACATGCATATCGGAAAACTTGAATCATCTTCACCGACACGCTGTCAATGACGCCGTAAATGGCTAAGAGACGCCAGGCCCTCATGATGCGCCGCACATTTTCAAGTGTCCTGTCAAGTCGACGACACTAACCGTGAAAGATTTACGGCAGCGTCCTAAAGAGGTGGCTATTTTTCTGGGCCTTCAAACCCACTGACCCCGGGATTGTTGTGAATATACATGATTTTCCTTTTAATTTCCCCGAAAGATATGGCCACGTCGGCATTCGAACCTCAGACCTCTCGCTCGCGAGTCAAGCGCGCTACCCATTACACCACGCGGCCGATATCATAATTTCCTCTGGTGCTATATGCGCACGAGTATGTATGTGTCTAACATTACACAATCTGCACTTACACAAGCTACATCGCGTATACCCACAGGGATTACCTGGCTACAACAATAACAATAACAACAACAACAATCTTTACAAATTGAATAAATTTGATTAACTACTTCTGTTGATAATAAGATACCTTCAATAAGATCTGGGCAGTCCAGATTTTCTTTTGGCTCCCATGAGTTTTCACTGTCGGCAAAACCTTTCCACTTCAAAAAATATTCAACATTTCCGTTTGCCTTGACTCGCTTATCCAAAATAGCTTCCACTTGAAACTGAAATGACAGAACAAACGTTACGTCACAATAAGCTAGTAAAAATAAGATCACTTTAGAACTGCTTGGAAACTGTTAGATAAAAATTTGAAGAGAAAGCTAACCTGATGCTCCTCTTCGACTTGTTCTACGTTCTTCTCTTTTTTGTTTTTCTTGCCCATCAGTAATACAAAGATTTAAATAGCAGTCAAGTGGGCAAATATACTGAAGGTAAAGTAGGTATTTTGTACGAGTCAAAGGAAACACTGATGCAGAAATTTTATAGTTATTTCAAAGTGTAAAACTATGCTCATGATCTGTTGTATACACGGGGAGAGAAGGTTTAAGGCGGCAAAGGAGGATTTAAGATTGAAGCTAATGCTACTTAATATTTTTAATATATTCCGATAAAAACTTATAACGTACTTTGGTTTCGCTGTGATTTATTACAATTACAAAATCCCTTCCAACTAGCTACACAATTAAAATGACTTATTCCCAACTGCGCCCAGTATATATGCATTGCATGTATTATTTTTTTGCAAAAATAAACCAACAGAATTAATGTATAAACTAAACTTTTTTTGCAGCATGTAAAAAAAGGTTTGTGTACTAAAAGTCTGTAAAAGGTTATACGTATTACTTCAAACCGCATGGTATGTCAGAAAAAATGTAGACCCGACAATAATAGCGGGAAATGAACTACAAACTAACTTTTAAATGCGTAATAAAAGAATTAAAGTCTACTTTTACGTAAACCGTCTTATAAAACAGTCAGGAGTTCGAGGAGTACCTATCGGCAAGCTCTTCTCTTAAACATAGAAGTCAAATCTTTGACTTGCTACAACACAAAACATTATATATATAATACATAAATGTTTACCTCATGAAACCAACACTTTCAGAAGACATCGAGCATTATGCGGTGAAGATAACATGTGAACATTACTTTTATATAGTATATCATATACTAGTATGTAAAGTATTACTTCTCATGCAGCGTAGTTTAATTAACTGTGTTTTATTTTATATATTATGTTGCTAATATGCAGTACTGGTGAAATCAACTGGCTAGCGTCTACTCGTGCATTATTTTCGTTTGCTAATGTTGTTACTAATTTTTACAGAAAAGTAAGTATTAAAATTATGTAGAAACTAAAAAGTTCTTAAAATTGGTATAAGTCAGGTGTCCATGTAGTGGAAAACAGAAATCACGTGCTATTTTCCTTCTTCAGATTTATGTTAATATTCTGGCCCTACCCATAACCTCAGATGTCCATTGCGGAATAGTTCACGCATACATTTTATCACAGAGAAAACTACTATTTAAACTCAATATATTTGTGCTATTGTTTGCATTAATGTATTATGTTGACATTGGCTTCGTTACCACTGGATTCTGGTCAACAAATTCGCATAAATTAATTCGTAAAGCAGTAAACAAAAGGGGTTCGAGAAATTTTGGTATTTATCCATTTGCTGCTATATTACCTACAGTTGCTGACTGGCTGTTGCGCACGTCTCTTGGCCCGCATTGCATTGTAAAAACTTTTGTGCCAGGTAAGGGATTGAAGCAATATCTTCGCATCGTATATGCGTATGAAGAGCACCTATCTATCATATAATTGATTGCACATTAATCGGTATTGGTTATAATTGGCACTTTCCGTAAGTATCGGCATCTGCGCTGCAAACCCTTGCCGATACTTTTCGCATATAACAGTGAGTTGTAATGCTATAAATTTTACTTGTTGGTGTATACCTGTAGTCTGATCATGGAAACTGTGCTCTCTTGGGGTTGTGTGTGGAAATAATTAATTAAAATGAACCGTTCTCATGAAATTATGAATTTTCATTGTTGTTAGCGTTTAAATATTCTCCTTTATAGTGTTGCATTGTTATATTTTATCTGTACTTTAAGCATCGTGAATTAAAATTGGAATAGGTTTCGGCATCGGTATAGTGAATTTCCATAACTTATACAATCATTTGTTCTTTGACTTTTTCTATTGACTTTTTCTATTGTGGATCCAAATTTCAGCTGCAAAGTGGGCATTTAAAACAGCGACCAAACCAGTCCAAAACTTTGTCGGTCAAATATTTTGGCGACAGAAAGGTATGTTAAACCAGTAATAACTATTTAATTAGAGCTGTCCCGGGCCGGGGTCAAAACCAGAAAGTTTCGTGGCCGGGGCCGAAATGGTGGACAATTTATGGAAATTTCTATTGTTTCACTCGTATGCTAACCGTGATTTTAATATCAGCTCTATGATTTCGCACCAATAGCTTTGCTTTTCATTAAAAAACAAAACAAACTGATTGAACGAAAGTTTATTGAAAACATGTGTATAAATTGTATCTTAAATTTACTGAAACAAATAAATTTATTTTATTATTGGCTTCAAGCGATTTATCGCACTTTCTATACGTGTAAATATGATTTTTCGAGTGTTTTATAACATGGGTTTTTATTATAGCAATAATCATAGCCGCGGCTGGCCCAGGGCCCGGGCGTCGGCAAAAATCCTGACCACTAGACAGCTCTAATCTTGATATGGACGTTCTCGTATTAATGTATGCAATTTTGACGCGAAGCGTTCCTATCACGTCTATGTAGGATGCGTAGTTTACAGTACACACTTAGAAATTTCGACCCACTTCAGTAAGGGACAAAAAATCAGAAAACATGGTTTTTGCAAAAAATTTAAATCTATTCGTGCTCAGCTCGACATGGGGATTCAAAAAATGTATAATTTTACTATTACGACTACCGAGTGCAACCAGGATCACAAAATACCAGAATCGAAAACTAAAAATACCTGTTACTATAAAATTTTTTCGTAATGCAGGTCTAGGCTTTTCTTTGAAAATATTGGAATATATACGTAGAAAATTTTACAAAAATAAGTTTAAATATGCCAGTTTGGTTTTCGTAAATTTTCAAATAAGAAAAATTTCGTATTCCGGAAAATTCCGGTATAGGAACCGTACTGGGAAAATACCGATATGAACCGGATTGTGAAAATACCGAATTACACTACCGGAACTGGAAATCTAGTTGGACCCGGCCGATGATAAATTTTACATTTTGTACCAAGGGTCGTCCTTATGACAAAACCCAAAATAACACAACCATATAGACTAGGATTCAAAATCTTAAGAGGGGTAGACCTCAACAGCTAAAATCTTGGAAACCAGTGTCTTTCGAAAACAAAGCTTTTCAGAATATTTCGTTTATTATTGGTCATACGTTGCACAAAGGTGCAAATGTAAAATTATCTCGTCCATAATTCGAAAAAATCGAGTATATATTCCTTGGAATGTAGTCAAATTACACATTTTTGGAAGCTCCTGGTGGATCTGAGCTCGAAAACTTAGAAAAATCTTGTTTCATGAGTTTCCTCATAAACAGAATGAGCACCGAAATTTCAATCGGCATGAAGCTTGCATAGTTAAAATCTACGTAACGTGCGTCATTTGAGATAAATGTTATTTGTCAAAACTAAAACACATCTTTGTCATTTCGATCCAATGAATTTGGACAACTATATTTCGGGTTGGCAACACAAGAAGTCTTCGAAATTTTATGGGATGTTATTCGCCGCCTTTAATTAATCCAGGCTACGTCACGTAGTATGTTCATATGTATATTTAACACAGTCAACACCAATTCCCATTTCAGAAAAACAATCAATGGCTTTAAATCCACAAAACAAAGGCGTTGGAAGCGTTTGCGTTAAACGAATCGCTTTGTACAATGTCGCACGGGCTTTGACGAAACAGCAAATGAGTTTTATTGCCGATAATGTGGATGTGACCAAATCGGATAGTCACTCATTGAATTGGGGCAATAGCAATGATCATAGGTTGTACAGATGTTTACAGAGAACGGAGCTATTACTGGGTGCAGCTGCAAGAAGTGTTTCTGTTGTTGAAAGTATGTGCGGTGTTGGTATAACAACAGTAATACGTTTTACGTAGTTTGTCACCTAACTGAGGTAGAATGGATTAATTTAAGCATCCAACTATTTCTGACTGTAGCATTCTGTTTTTTGAGTGAAGGTTGGTCTGTCTCTTGGCAATTGTGTCGTTTCAGTGTTTTAATTTGACTTTAAAGTTGATTTTTAGAGTGGCGCTATACTTGTGCGACATCATGGCGCTGGAGAGCGCCGTATGTCAAAAAAATTTTCTTGACAAATTGTAATATGTACGGCTCATGCGGCACTGTACTACTGTGTCTTCAAACACCAGACGGCATTAAAATAATCAGAGAAAGTATTCTGCCACCCTATAATATTCTACGATATGTGAATGTTTGTTGGAATGCAAAATTTTTTGCAATGTTTTCGGTTACTGAACAGTGCATTGTATCATTATATTATATTATTATTTTTAACGTATAGGGTTGTTTAGTTATGTTGTTTTGGAAAATATTTTATTTTATGTATTCGAATTTTAGATCGAGTGGTCGAATTTGACTTTTCGCACGAAGTTCCCGGAAATGGATATCGCAGTGTATTGGCTGTACTTGACACATGTGTTTTGCGAATAATTAATTTGTTGTGGAAAATAGATTGCGACCGTTACGCGATGTTTTTTAAGGTTAGTAATGTTTATTTTAAAAGAGAACATAGGTACTTGTTTCATCTGAGAATATTGTGTAATCGTTAATTTTTGTTTCGACATTATTTTTGAAGAATCTTTAGTTTTTCGATAGGCAAATATAATTAATCGTACCGCGCAATAAGGTTAATGAAATATCCGTATTTCCCGGCACAGAATCATCCGTTCAGTTTTTTATGATAGCATTTAAATTTTCCCACGAAAACCGTGAATAAATATTTCGAAAATAAACATTGGCGCAGCTGTTTTCGTTCATTGCGGAATTTTAGACACGTCAACATTATCGTGAAATTGAAGTATTTTCAATGGTGCTAGCAACGTTAGTGTACGGAATATCACACGCAACGCGATTTCTATCGTTATCACAACCAGAGCAACTATTTCCTGAACATGTCGAGTCAGAGTTGCAGGAGCTTATGCGGCGAGTTGAAATTATTAACCAAGAATGCTTTTATGGACGTGCTATGGGATTTCAGGTTAGAATTTTGGCAGTACGGTTTCAGTTCCGCAATCTAACAAACATATAACTTAGTAAAAACCAAATTAGAAAATAGTACTGATCCCGGTTTTATAAATTATACGAACGGTGCCAAGCGATGTTCAAGACAGTTTAGTATCAACGAAATTTCAAACCCACCTAAATAAAACACCGGACATCGACCTTTGCGCGTGCGAAAACTGAATATTTTACCCGCGTGAAACAAATTTTACCCGCGGGCGTACCCGCGCTGAAATTCTTTACCCGACCCACGTTTACCCGTGGAAAAGGTCCCACTTTGTATCACCATATTTGTTGTTTTTAGTTTTGTACTTCGTTGCATCATCCGCTCAAAGTTATTGGCGTTGCTTTGTCAAGCTTCAGTGACGGATTTGAAGCGCGGCCTGAACAGCCTGGCTTGTTACGTGCGACGTTGGCTCTATTAGCGTCAAGTAAATACGTCATCAGCCCTGAAAAACGTGCTCGCCGTATCGTAAGAGCGACACGCGATCAAACGATTCATTTTTGTAAAGCGTTTTGGAGCTTGACTGAGTCGGATTTTATTGCAGTAAGCGGCCAAAAATTAAATTTTCAAGTTAAGTTCTATTTCTGTCGTGTGTAGTTGTTTGTTATTCGCGGATTTGTTAGATACTACGTTTTGTATACGCAATCCATTGATCAAAATTGCATTGCCCTGAAGTGATACGCTATGAGTTTTACAATTCTACGTAGTTACCTGTAAACCTAAGCTATATATACATTAGTCGCTCTAGATACTGTTCAGCTTTAATTTTTGTATTTTGCTGCTTCAGAATTTGGCAACCCGGTCGTGTAATACGGTAGAAGTTAATGAGGTGCTATCAATCGATATGGGAAGATCGTGGTCATTACCTGCTTATAACAGTGAAGCCAGTGACGAATCAGAAATTGAAATTTATCCGCCCGGAACAGCGGGGGATTTTGTTAAAGTTCGACTGATTTCAAGTAAACGACGGAAAGGAATGGTACGTGTTCGTAGGAAATCATTAGTCGTGCGGCTACGCATGAGGCTGCGAGTCAAAGAAATTTATTCACAAATAGTTATGCTGTGCCATGCGGCAATGTACGTGCGTCGCTTTCTGGTGCCGCATAACAACGGAAAGCATCAAAGTAGTTGAAAAGTTAAGTATAACGCCGCCCTGAGACCTGCGGTGAGCTGTAGTAGTCATGAAACATTCGAAAGTAAAACACGCGGGACTCAAGCCATAAAACTCTAATGTCATAGAAAAATTAGATTATATTAGTCAGTTGCTATTGTTATATTATGTAGGGTTTAGATGTATATCTATACGTGTTGTTAGTTTGACGTTTAGTTTGTTAAACCATTTTCAACGCTGTTTAAGGTTGAAAACGCAAAGGACAATGAAAGTAGTGTCCATCCTCAGTCTCGATTTTTGTTGTTTCATTGCCACGGCGGTGGTTTTGTAGCCCAGTCATCGCGGTCTCATGAGGTGAAAGGTTTTGAATATTTTGCCTAGTGATTTTGTGTCTTTTAATAAGCAACCCTTAGTTTGTAGCTCCGTTACCCTGTGTCCATAGTTAACGTACTATTATTACTGGCGAGCATCCTGAAGTATTTATGTTGTATTCAACTTGAAAATGGATGATTTTGCTAACATATTATCGGTAAAACTGTATATTCTTGTGGACAGCTGTTACCCTCAAAATTTTTGCTTTGCTGATCCACATATTTGTTGCAACTTTTAAGATGAAGAATTAGTATTTACCCTGATACACAGTTAGGAAACATAGGGCAATATGGTTGCATCCGTGCGGTTATAGGCTAAGCTGCAGTGTGTATGCTTCTGCCTTTTGAAATGATATTTAATTGCTCCACTATCGTTCTTATTTGTTTACTATATTTCAGGTTTATTTACGGTCATGGGCTCATGCTCTCGATGTTCCAATTTTATCAGTTGATTATTCCCTTGCACCCGAGCATCCGTATCCGATTGCTCAAAAAGAAGTCATGTTTGCGTATGCTTGGGCAGTTAACAATGCAGCTTGCTTGGGTATGCTTAACTGTTTAAAAAAATTTTATATATCTTTATTTTTACAAGATTAAAAGTTTGCTAATATTGGATAAAACCTATCTAAAGCCATAATATTTACGTTTGGAAGCCGTTTTTTTTGCCAATGTTATCAAATATGTACTGGTAGGTGATAGATCTTCTAACTTTTGAAACAGAAAATTATGTACTTTAAAATATAGCACATTTCCCACACTTATTTTATTCTACCCTAGTAATAAGTAGGTTGAAATGTGTAGCTCCTTCAGTTCGTTTGCTTTAATATATATCTTGCTAACACGCGGTAAATGTTGTATAGAGTTGACAGCACGGTTGTGTGTTTCAGGGTGGACTGGTGAGAAAGTCGTTATGGCGGGCGATTCTGCCGGTGGAAATTTAGTCACAGGTGCAACTTTGAGATTGATTGATGCCGGAGTAGGAAAACTTCCCGATGGTCTGGTGCCAATCTATGCTGCGTTTCTCATTCGATATGTTCCGTCTCCGTCGCGGTTCCTCAGTTTAATGGATCCGTTGCTTCCAATTGGTATTGTTGCGCGCTGTATGGCAGGTAGACTGTGAACATTTTGCGATGAATAATTAGCCGAGGTTCTATTAGAGTAATTATAAATGGGCTTTCGTAGTTTGAAATACTATTTTTCGACATATTTGAAGCGGTAGCAAACTGAACACAGTAGCAAAAATGCATGATGCATGTATTTCGCAGTTTAATTTTTATTTCACTCAGCTCAGTTTTTGTCACAATTTTCTCTGTTAATATTAAATAACGTTGACGGCAACGTTTTTGGTTTAAAAAAACTCCAGATGGTAAAGTTGTTTTTTATTTGTTGTTTTAGCGTACACGGGTAATAGTTCTGAGTTTGACGAGTGCCCGGCCAATAAGTCACAAATCAACAACAGTGCTTTACCTGCGAACAAATCACAAAAACAACAACATCATCAACAATGCAACAAATTCGTACAAACAGCCAATGATTCTACTCTCGCAAGTATAAATGATAAAAATAAATCTAGTCAGTTGAAAGCAGCTAAAGCTAAGGTATGGCGTACACCAGCTATTGCGGCGGCGGATATATCGGAAAGTGCCAAATTATCAAATGTAACAGAAGAGAGTCTGGTTAAATCAGACCGCGAAAGCGACAGATTCGAAACTGGGGTGAAAACTGAAAATGAACCGCGAGATCAGAACGATGTCGCTGCAGGAAGTTGTGGACATCAGATTTCGGTGTACCTTAATTTGGCTAATGGCAGTCAAACTACGGCGTTTAATAATGATGTATTCGGGAGCAGTACCCTCGAGAATGGACCGAAAAGTTTGGTGAGTCAGGAGTTACAGTGGCGCTATACTTGCCGTCTGGTGTGGTAAGGTAAAAAAGTTTGCAAATATTTATGTCGTACCAAGCATCAATTTATATCCGTTGCCGAACGCCGTCGGACTTTGTTAAAAGTGTCAGAAAGCATAGCGTCTCTTAGACTGAGTTGTTGTTAAAATTTTGTTATGGTGAGTTTATATTTTGTGGTTAAATTTTAAGAGAAGATAACGTTTAAGTTTGAAAATGTTTCTGGTTTTTAAAAAATTGTAGTGACGCTTATACTATGATGCGTAAACTCAGCTGGTATCGCGTCGAGCCATAATTGTGCTAAGGTTACCCATGCCCCTGTCGTGAATGATGCTATGGTGTCTAATTCTCGGACTTTGGTAGTTTCTGTGCCTTCGCGCAAAGGGTAACTAGCGGATCTTATAACAACGTAAGCATTATTTTAACCACTGGTTTAAAATGTTAAAATGCTGCAAACATTGAGTAACTGATATTATGGGTTTATTTATTTGAAATAAGTTAAATTCGAATGTAATATAATGTGTAAAGTATATGCTTTAAAATTAAGTGAAATTTAAAAATCAGCAGTATGAGCATTGTGCATTATATACATTTGGAATTTTTTGTTTTCAGTCTAAACTGAATGAAAAACCAAAGTTTGAGTTGAGTTACGAAGAACAGTCGGGTAACAAGAACGATTTAGCGGAATGCGCTAAACGGCAAGCGAGTGCCAATGCGGAGGAAAGGCGGATTCCAGGGTCTATGTCGACTTCAGTTTTGGACTCAATCGCGAATGGCCATCATTCACTGTGTCGAACACAAGCTGTTGATCCGAAACAAAAGATCTCTTCAACGCTTCATCCAAGTTCGTCTGGGTCCTCTGTTGAGCCTAGTCGTGAGGCCAGTGATGGGAGCTGCTATACCTCGAATACGTTAACTGCGGTAAGTTGTGCGTTATCAACAAGGGTGTTTCCAATGCAGGGACTCCCCCGGAAACAATAGTTGAACGTAACCGCCATACAAAATCCTTAGCTACGCTCACGTGGCTTAGCGTTGAAGAGCACTAATGGTGGGAGGAAGATAAACACAGTAGGTGTTCGTTTCCTTGTATTAATATTTAATCAGCTAAAACTAGCTTAGACCAGGATTGGAATAAAAGGAATTGTATTTTTATTTTAGATGAAATCTTACGTCGAAGTTCATGCTCCGCCAACTGAGGTGGTCATTTCGTGCGAAGGCTACGACCTTGAATTTGTGATTCATTTGCGGAAAGTCTTGCATTGCTACAGTAAGTCAATAGTTTTGTATTTGGCAATCAGATCTTACCAATATTGCTGTTGTGACTGAAATACCGCTTAAATTGAATATTGCTTCGGCCGAAAAGTTTTAGTTTTTTGGTGCGAAACTGTCAGATATTTGTAAACGTGCTGCATTATTTAGCATGCGGCGCTTCAGATGCTAATTCCCATACGCCATCGCACTGTGACCGACAGCGCCGGATGACATTCAAACCATCAAAATGTATACCATCACATTTATAATCTTGTGTTAAGCTAAAATAATCTCAAGGTGATTTTTACTAGCGTTGGTTGCAAGGTTGCATAGCTCAGTGATTAGAACGCTGTTAGAGCCGAATTGAAACGGTCGAAAGATATTCATGAATCACTCTTTTAAATTGTATTTTAGTCAGAGCCTTTTATTTAAGTCTAAATGTATTGGGACGCGTACAACAGCAACAATTTGTTTAAGGGTGCCATGAAGGCAGCCATGTCGAGCAAAGCAGTACCACAAATACGTTGTATTCAAACTACGCCAATGCCACACCGGGTTTCAATATAAATAGTGCAATGTGTTGTTCGGCTAACCAGCTGAATTCTACTAGTGATAAAGAGCAAAGATCTCAAACGCAACAAAATTTTGTGGATTTTCTCAGCGCCCAGTCCAGAAATGGTGTTCCAAAATCACACAGTTCTATTGATATGCTTACAAGTGTTATTTCAAACGTGCGCGAGACCATGGCTGATACTTTGACGGGTGGTGAAGAAATATTTTCGGAGCCGGTCGTTGTTCCGGGGAGCACTAAAGGGGCGACTAGTAATCTACTGGAAGAGTCTCATCCTTTGCAGTTGCTAGATGAGATTACACGGTATACGATTCGATCGGACGATAAAGAGCCCGAAACGCCGCCTCTTGGACGATTTAGTGAAATGCCGATCCCGAAAGATCCGTTTTTGTCGCCGATGTATGCACCTGATCGGATACTTGCTAGGATGCCGCCTGTTCGAATGATAGTAAGTGTTGGCGATTAATAAAGATACTGATGGGCACTGGATATTGTGATATTTTTCATCTAGATATTATTCATTAGGCATCGGATATCCAGTTATTCGGTGTCGGTTTTGTTATCAAACACTGATTCGACATTTACTAACCTGGAATTTTATTGCTCTGAATATTAATTGACCAACATAAACGCACCATATTTAAACCATTAATAGAAGGAACGCTGAGTTTTTGTGCCGTTTTGTTATGCCGAGCGTATGTGATTTGTGTAGTCTTCCTTTGTTTTGATTGTTTGTTTTTTTGATTGTTGATTATATCTCCGTTTGATTGATTGATTGTTTGTTTGTTTGCTTGTTTCGTATTTTCAATAGATTGTTGGGTTTCATAGGATTAATAGCTGCCGGTGTACATTCCGTTTGTGGATATCTCATTTTGTTTTGAATGGTGGAAACAAATAAAAGCAACACAGACGTAGCCGGAATTTTTGAAAAGCGCTGATTAAAGTTTACCAAAATTTCAAAGCTTGGGGTTTCGGATTTGTCAATTAAAAAGTTTCCGAATTCTTTTACTCAAACATCAAAAAGGGTTTGACTTTGGGCCCGCAGGTTACACCCATGGAGGACATCATGTTTTTATTTTCAGGGCTGCCATTTGGATCCGTTGTTGGACGATTCAGTTCAATTTGCTCGTCGGCTCCGTTCAGCTTCGGTTTCGGTTGAGTTGAAATTAATCGATTCACTGCCTCATGGATTTCTTAGTTTTGTAACCGTCAGCGCGGAATGTCGAGCTGCGTCGGATTTGTGCGTTGAAAATATAAAATGGCTGTTTAAAAATTGAACGAAATGTAACATTTGGGTTGTTTGAAATGAAGTGAGCAGTTTTTACTATTGTTGATCATAATTTTAAGAAAGTTTTGAAAGAAATTTTGCAATAAAAGCGGTTGACATTAAATTGAATCTGATTTGCTGGCTTGAAAAGTTGTCATATTATCGCAGTAACTGGTCACACACTTGTAAAATGGATTTAAGTTGATTCCGAACCCACGATTTAACCAATTGCGAATACTATACCAACACGAGTATGCCGCATCCAATTATAAAGTTTTGTTGCCACCCTGAGATGCTTTGAACTATGATTAAAATTTAGCTTACGTGCAAGCACAAATTTGGTTTCCTCCACGACGCAAGTCCGGCATTTTTCGTTTTCCGGTTCCGTTGTGGGTATTTTCAGAAACTTGTTACACTCTGAATTCAGCATAAGTTTAGCAGATTGAAACGTATTAAACATGAAGTTTAACAGTATGTATGAACCCCATTCACGTGTTCGAGTTGTATTCAAAAAGTGTTTCGTAAAAATTTGTCACTAAAGCTCTCTCCGCAAAAAGTAGCCGCTATGAATATTGCTTTAAGCCCCATTTCACACGTACAAGTTGTTTCTGCGAGAACTTGTAGCTGCAAACGAATAATTCATTAAAAATCATAGCTAGGAATTTTTAGTTCACATGTGTGAACAACATTGCAAGTCCACTAAATTTATTGCCGCCGCTTTCTCATTGGCTGATGAAAAAATACAAATTCTGCGTGCAATTTGCAGCTGACAAGTTTTCGCAGAAAAAACTACCACGTGTGAATTAGGTTGTAGTGAGAGGTTTAAAGACAAAGTATTTGATTGTTAGTGTTGGGAATATTGCAATTTGTTCGGAGAAGTGCGATTACGAGATGCAAATTTTGGTTCTGCCTTTGTGTCAAATTTTTGTTTGGATGCCGTTTTAACTTGCCTTCTTTAAGGTTTTAATTGACATTTTGTTTAAGTATTTATGTAAATAAAATGTATATACATATTTATTGTTTAGTTAATTTTTTGTGCTAAAATAACTACGACTTTAAATCTGTATAATTTCAGAAGGTTTTGGACAAAAAGTTTAATATTCCAAAATTACGACACCTTCTCAATAGCCCTTGCAATTGGTGCAACACACATTTCGTTGATTTGTGTCAGAATCGGTAATTTGAATAATGGCAATTGGAAGTCTTGTAAAACTAATTTAGACAAATTTTGGTCGTTTTATGCTTAGGATTTGATGTATAATCGAACATTTAAGGAAAATGTCCTCTATTTAGAAAAAAGTATTTGTTGTGGTTCAATTAGATTCAATATGCGTTTGATGCTGTTTGATTAATTTATTGTCTATAATGCGTACAGTGTACAGATTAGAAAGCGTGCAATTTGTGACAGTGATTTTAGTATATGTTTATTTTTATTTATTTATTTATTTATGTCAGTGGCGTATCCGGTGTCCGGATAGTGGGGACTGGGACCAAAAACAAATCGATCAGGTTTTAAAACGGCAGTGAAAATTCGGTAACTATGATGCAGTAAGGCAGTGTTTGTAGTTGATAATATCAGATTGGAGGCCTAGTTATCAGGGTACAACCGGAGGTCCGGCTCCGGCATAAAATCGGCCTTCGGCTCTGGCTCCGGTAGAATTTTTGCCGGAGGTCCCGGCAATTTCGGTAATAAATTTGTGCATAATTTTGCAAAATTTACCTGTTTAGCGCGTTTCATTTTACTTTTGTCACAATTTTGAGGAAAGATTTTTCGAAATTTCGTAGAAAATTAGCGCAAAACTAAACAACTTAACAACATTGCAGATATTGGCTAAAATAAACTAATTACCCATCATTTTTACTACATAATTTCGCCTCGCCTCCGGCTCCGGCAAGTTTCGTTAACCCCGGTTCCAGTATTTTTCACCTCCGGTTGCACCCTGCTAGTTATGGTTTTGGAATTTGTCAGAATACAACCTAATATTTAATCATTAGGCCAATATAAGCATATGCCTAAGCCTAAGAACGAGCATATTCCTAAGCCAGACAAAAAAATTAGTCTCAACCTTAAGCTTACTCTATTCTTGTCTCACAGAAAAACGTTCCGACCCTGATTTTTACATGCGCCAATCATTGTGTATACAATTACTTTAAAAGCACATTTTATGAAGTAGCTGAATAGCATTTTAATTGATAAAATTGGAATCTGTAGTTTCTTAAATGTGTGACATATTTTTCTATCCGTTTCTGTTTTCGGTATTTTTGCTGCTGTTTGGTGAATTGCCGTAGCTTTTATTTGTGTTCTTGGGAAGGTTTTCACAGCAAGACAACATGATTGCGTGTTGATGTATATATTTGTATAAGTACTGTGATATAAAAAGTTGAATGATGTGAGTTATACGGGCGAATATTGATTCAACTATCGTGGCGGAGCAGTTTACCCGAAAACCGGAATGTTATAATAAATCGCAGAATTTTTTCGACCTTTCATAAAAGCTTCAAGTGTCTAAAAAGCTGGCGAAGTAGCTTGATCTCCATTCGAGCATCATGCCACCTAATTTCGGTTGGTTTTAGGGTTTTCTGTGCCGAATGAAACCCTGTTTCCGCCTGCCTGGTCGTAAGAGCCCATGGAATTTTGCAACCTGTGTTTTATAAAGTCATTGGTGTGTGTTTCCGGTCGGATCAATTTCAAAAATATAAAAAATTCGGTAAATTTTTGAGATCCTCAGCACAAATATGCAGCAACTGCTTGATGTGACGAGAAATAAAGTCAGTCACTTGTATCATTTATTCGGGTTACCACCAGGGTGTCACCGGATATCCGTTTCCGGTAAACATTCGTGGTCGTTTTCGTCATAGACGACTGGACACCTTGTTATTTTTATGCTCAAAATTAGTTGTAAATCCGGCCCATTTATAGAACAGGACCGGAACAGTGGTATAAGCATATTCCTAAGCCTAAGCGTATGAATGAGCCTATTCCTCAGCCTAAGCCTAAGCAAAAAAATATCTCGCAATTTTTCATTACAGATATGCTGCGATTGTTCCAAATGATAAAAAAAACTTACGAAATTCATCAAAAATCTTAAAAATTTCGGTGCATCCGCCATTTTTGTATATTTTAGCAAGCAACATCTTTGAAACGTTAATACTTCAATTTCCGTTTCCGTTATTTTTACCATCCGTTTACACCCTGGTCACTACAGTACCTCATTTGCAGAATTCATTCCGTTAAAACTTTCATGATCCAACGATGGGTAAACAGCAAATCCAAAAAGTGTCCTGTGTAAAAACTGCAAACTTTTTCGCTCTGCAATTAATCATTGCTGTGAGAGTCTAAGAATTGCGAATGTCAGAAAACTCTGTGTTCGATGGCAGACCCCACCACATTTAAAACTTTAGCATTTGATTTATGATAAACGATAAAAGCAGAACCCGCAAACTCACAAATAAAATATTTCAAAATTCAATATTTATGATTTGTTTTTTGTGTCGGATTAATACTTTTGATATTTTTGGGTTAAATTGCCAGATGCTTTTTTTCCAAAGTTTAACCTCAAATTTTGCTCCAATTCGCGAAAACTAACGATTAGTTCATTTCCGGATACCTTTAATCGTTGACCTTTAGACATTGTCGCTGTATGCCAGGGTGCAACCGACAGTGAAAAATACCGGAGCCAAAGCCGGAGGTGAGGCGGAATTAGGTTGTAAAAATGATGGTTAATTATAGTTAACATCTGCAATATGTTGTTGTGTGCGGTTTTTGCATTAATTTTCTGAGTGCCGAAACCTCCGGCAAAAATTGTACAGGAGCCGAAAGCCGATTTTCTGCCGGCGCCGGAGCCGAAGGCAGACCTCCGGTTGTAACTTGCTGGACGCAGCTGCAACCCCTCAGGGTTTCTGAAACAATTTTCTTTCAGTATTGCGCTTATTCCCAATTCGCTTAATCTACTGTTACAGCACCTAAAAGCAACATTGGCCGAAATTTTGTACAACTGCACAAAATTATTTCACTACCGCCATTTACCGGCTGGTAAAAATTCTACACGGCCGGAACCGGAGCCATACTGTTCCGGTTGCACCCTGATATCGCTCTAAAGAGTACACAACTCGGGGTCTTTATTTTGTGCACACCACAGAATGTGTACCCAGCGCTCGTTGTGGTTTTTGTCTGCCTAAAACCACGTTCGCATGATGAAATTTTAAATTATCACATCGACTCTGTTCATGTCTCAAACTTAATACAAATAATTTTCTCGGAGATAAGGTCTGGCACTTTGATTTTTAATCATTAGACCTACCTTCGAAAACTGTCAAATATAATATATATATGTATGTATGTATGTATGTATGTATGTATGTATGTATATATACGAATTTGTTTCTAGACGGCGTGAAATTTGTCTCAGACGTATGCCACTAATTACGCCAGTATTGACCTTGAAAACTATTAAAATATAAAACGCAATTTTTACGACGAGTGAAAAGATGTCTTAAATTTAAAAAGTTTATTTTACTTTCAAAAAGTTTATTTGTTTTTCTCGCCCGAAACGTAAACTAAAGCGCAGACCTTTCAAGCAAACCCCTTTATATCTGCTAAACATTCCAGAATATATAAATCTTTGCATGTTAGTTATAGTAGTCTGCCCACTCAGCATAAGCCTGAACCTACGCCTAAGCCTAAGCTAACCCAAATGACAAAACTTTAGTATAAGTCTTACCTTTGTTTTATTAAAGCTGAACCTAATCGTAGTTTTAGGCCCAGCTCTAAGCCTCCCATTAGCTAAGTGCCGCCAGTATTTCCAGCGCTCAGACCTCATCATAAGGTAATCTTTCCAATCGTAGAAGCATTCTAAAATTGTCATCAAAAAAGAACGTTTTAAGTGTGGCAAATATAATTTTGGTTTATTATTATTTTGAATAAATTGATGTTGTTTTGAGAAATCAATTTGTTTACATTTTGCAATCACTGTTATCGTTTCTCATTTGTTCAACATTTAAACAACGAATCAAAGCTTATGTGGATTATAATTGCAACGATGTTACTGCAGTACCCGTCCTGGGGAACGCCAAATACGAACCTCCCCCCAATATATTCGCAAAATTTTGTTTCTGTTTAATAGTACCTAAGATGATTTAGCTGTGCCAAATTAATACCTCAAATATGTACACTGCAAAAAATGGTGAGTCAAATTGACTCCCTCCGAAATAGGCTCTACGGGACTACACAAACTGAGTCAAATTCGACTCCGCCAGAGCCAAATTCGGCTCACTGAGTCGCACATTTGACTCTGGCGGAGTCGAATTTGACTCAGTTTGTGTAGTCCCGTAGAGCCTATTTCGGAGAGAGTCAATTTGACTCACCATTTTTTGCAGTGTAGCAAAAATTCATATTTCATATAGTAAACAGTCGTCCGTAACTCAAAATCCAGGGCCATTTCAAACACTGCGAAAATCATAAATGAGTTATTGCCGAAACTTTAAATTTTAAATCGTATCTCTGAATGTTTGTAATAAACTTTGTCTTTTTTTGTTAAATTAAACACATTTTCAGCTTTACTTTGGAAACAAAGATGAGGGTTGTCGCCATTGTATGAATTTGATATTTTACGCCACCCGTAGCAAATTTTTTTGGCATTAAAACAAGTTGGCCTATGATGAATCATAAGAACTTGTGTCCAATGGGAACAAGGAGACTAAACAGGTCTCTGGGATATTTTACGTTCAGGCTTCGGTTTAGGAGTATGCTGTGTTGAGATTTAAGCTTACTGGGCTTAAACTTAGGTTTAGGTTTAAGTAAATTTGGGCTTCAGGACCCGATAGTTTGCATGGAGCACAGAATTTTGTGTTGGAATTTTTTTGCTTTCAAAACAATGGCTGGTTTCTGAAAAAGTATCACTTGGTACTTTAAGTACGTGCTAAATGATTTACTTAGCCATTTTGTCGTTTTTAAAAGCGTAATCACTCGTGGTGCCTCTTTAATATAAATCAAAACGATTATTTGTTTATGACAATGGCTCACATTTGGTGTTTACGTGTTTTGTTCGAAAAGTTAAATATTTACTTACTTGAGTCAGCGACTTACGCTATAACTTAAGCATAACTTAAGTAAATACTTAAGTAAGATTTTAGAAACCAAGCCACCAATATGTTCTGTACCGCATATATATTAACTATTGTTCAATTGCTGATTTGCTACATACAGCTATGATATCTTATAGTTGTATGGAGTTTTAAGTGTTTTTGGTATGTTGATACATTTCCAAATACATAAAATCTTACCCATTACTGAGTATATAATTCATCTAAAGTTAAAGTTCTTTGTGAAAAAATATAAGTTTTCAAACTGTGAAAAGACAAAACTGCGCTAGAATCTACAAATCATTATTTTGATCCTGTATTTGCTTTTTCCGCAGGAATATAATCTGTTTCATTTCACATCTCGACTCGTATTCTGAAATGTGAGTAGCGCTTATCACCAATTGGTGATAGGCTTTATAGCTTTTGAATCACTGCATGGTGAGGTTCAAAATTAAGCGTATTTGTTGCATTCGACGTGTTCTACTTTTGTACCAATTTTGAAATTTAGCAAATGCAGGAGTTGGTCAGTATGAAGCACTTATTTTTAACTGGCGATAGGTGATACGAAAATTTGACTCTGACGGAGTCTTATTTTGGCTCAGTTTTTGTAGTCAGGAAAAGCCTATTTCGGAGAGAGTCAATTTTGACTCACCATTTTTTGCAGTGTAGGGCTGCGCTATACTTTACTGGTCCGGACGCAGTCGCACGCCGCAATGCTTTCTTAACAAAAGTATGAGCAAAATCTATTTGATGGTATTTTTAATGAAAATTTTATGGGACCGTGCGATGGCAGCACGGCGCATCCGGCGTCACGCGGCAAGTATAACGCAACCCTTAAGATATGATTTCCGTTAGAGAACTTGGATTTTATACTAAATCGTGTACTATTTTTCTGATTCAAACTTTTCACCCATGTAAAGAACAGGGGCGGAACGCTTTTCTGTGCGACTGCAATATATATAGTAAAGCTTATGCGTTAGACTAATTTTTTTGCTTTGATTAGGCTCAGGTGTAAACTATTAAGCTTAGGAGTAGGCTCATCTTTACGCTTAGGCTTAGGCTTAGGGTTACGCTTAGGAATAGGCTCATCTTTACACTTAGGCTTAGGCTCAGGCTTAGGCTAAGGAATAGGCTCATCCTTTAACACTTAAGCTTACGCTTAGGCTTAAACGTATGCATAGAATACTGTTCCGCCCCTGTTCTTTACACTGGCCATACTTCTTAACATATTTACACTTTCACTTTCATGACAAATACAATTGACATTGCTGTACCCAGCGGGCGAAACTTTTTCACAATTTTTTAAACTAAAAACGCTCGTAGACCACACAAGAACTACTGACAGCTGCCACTTTTTTACACGAAATTTTACTCGACTGTAAAAATACTTCCCAACGTGTAGCCTGGTACATTCCGTTTTTCTTTCATACGAAAAAAATAGTCAAATGATTTCATTTTTTTTATTTTTTATTTCAAAAATCGAAACATTTAAGAGTATTTTAAATCTCTCGCCAAGTATTCCCCAATTTGCCGTAGCCAAAACAAGTAAATTGCGAACAAATATCAAAATACATTCGGTATAATTGTAAACGATATCAATAAAATTAACAATTTTGGTTTTTAGCTTCGTATCAAATTTGGCCAATTTGATTTCCAAAAAGTTGGCCCAAATTTAGGGACCAGCTCACTGAATAGTGCAGACTAAAGTGCCAATGTTACTTTGAGGGGCGTAACAGTAGATGAAGCGTATTCCTAAAAGCATAAGCTTAAGCCTGAGCGTTGCAAAAATGAGTTCCTAAGTCTAAGCCTAAATCTAAGCAAAAAGATAGAATTCAGAACCTAAACAAACTCTTTTTAGAACAACCAGAAACCTGGACGCCCCTTAAAGTAACATGGGCTGACTAAAATACTTGTCGTGCGTTGTCACCATACGGTATCGTACGTGAGTATATCATTCACTAACGATACCGCACACCGACGTACGGTGACGGACAACGCCGAACTGTGACGGACGGCGTCAAACGTCATCAAAAGTATAAAATGTCATTGTTTTTGTGGAAATTAATATTTTTTCAATTTTGCAATTTTATTTCGCTCATGTAATGTTTTTCCGCTTCAAAGCTTAACATAAAAAACGGGCCATGTAGGGGGAGCCTAAGCCTAAGCCTAAGCCTAAGGGTTTCCGCAAGCTAAACAAAAAAGTTAGTATATACATATTCCTAAGCCTGCCTAAGCCTTAGCGTATGGAATATGGTTTGTTTTTAATTTTTATAAGTATTTGTGAAAATTTTGCCATGGACAAAGCTGGTTGCAATATTTACTGCATAATTTTTTCAAAACAATATACACCAGGATGCAACTTGATATCCGTTTTACGCTAAAAATGAACTCGGTTTCCGTTTCCGCTATAGAAATACTGGAAATCCCGTTATTTTTATGCTCGAAACTAGTTATAAGTCGCTTAATCGCTCGAATTTTTTATTACAGCAACATATGCTGCAATTGTTCGATGCGATATAAAAATTACGAAATTCATCCAAAATCTTATAAATTTCGGAACATTCACTATTTTTTGGGTCATGTAAAGATCAGGGCGGAACGTTTTTCTGTGGGACTGCAATAGATTAAGCTTAAGCTTTAGACTAATTATTTTGCTTGGCTTAGGCTTACGCTTAGGTTTAGACTTAGGAATATGGTTATAATACTGTACCGCCCTTGTTCTTTACATTAGCCATTTCTTCTTTGAAATTTTAGAGAGCCCAATGAAGTATTGTGCGCCTTAAGTATGTAAGGCAGGAAAACAACATATATATCTTTGACACTTTTATGCTTAAATATCCGTTTTCCGTTTCCGTTATTTTATTACTCGTTTTACCGTCTGAATATGCTATTTCTTCAGTTTTTCAAGTTATTTTGTTCTGACTGTGGTGTTATTTTTCGAGGTATAACAGCGAAAATAATGAAACTACAGTTTTTCACACAGGTCGTGGTTAAAGGCACTAGGCATAACCGATTCGGGCCCTAAAAGAAACCCACATATACGCGGGGCGCACGCAATGCTGAACCTGTATTAAGCCAAAGGCGGAAATTTTTTAGAAATCGCATAAATTGGTGTTTCAGCAAACAAGATCCCTACAGGAGGCAGGCGTAAGATAAGCAAGGCAGTGGGATACTGTAACATGGAAAAGTATTCGTCCGCGATTTCGAAGCTAAGGATCAGAGAAAAACCGCGGTCGATTCTTCCAAAACGGACCACCAATAAAGTCAAGGTTACGGTCCACATCAAATCTCCGTTCTCGATATATATTTTTATCCGCTGTAATTAATATTTGTCACCATTTTTTGAGAGTATCTGAATCTTCGTTAGATTCGTCCGCGTTTGACCCAGGGGTCCTGTGTAAAGATCAAGGAGGAACGTTTTTCTGTGGGACGGCAATAGAGTAAAGCTTAAGCTTTAGACTAATTTTTTTTGCTTGGCTTAGGTTTAGGCTTACACTTAGGAATATAATCATCCTTACGCTTAGGCTTAGGCTTAGGCTTAGGCTTAGGCTTAGGAATAAGCTTATAACACATTTCCGCCGTGTTCTTTACATTGGCCAACAGGGCGAGGATTCGTTATGAAGTAAGTGACGCTAACATGTCTAAAATGATATTTAGTTTGTGCGTGAGAAGTGCAAAATTTGTTTTCAGCGAAATATCGGAACACTTCGTATTTTGGATATGCGCAGTTAAACAATTCTCGTCCGTTCGGACCAACGGGGGGAGCAGGCACCAACATGGACTACCCCTTATCAACATCCTGGCTGTTCTGACATATAACTACTAACCTGACAATAAAGTGCAGGCTATTGGCCAACTCGCCTTACCGGGGAAAGGTTGAAATTTTTTACAAGGAGCATGCAAGTTTTTCAAATTTTTCTAGGGGTACCAGTAAGATTTTTAGGCGGCTGAACCCCCTCTGACTACGCGCCCGAACAAGTATTTGACAGCGTACTGTATTGACCCCAATAAGACGGGGGTAATCAGAGGGTGGTCTCCATTTTGAGGTCGAATCAATAAGAGTCCATATTCCTAATAAGAGTCCGTAAGCGGATACGGTCCCTAAACCCTAATAAGATTCCATAAATGTCAAATAACCCTAACTGTAGCGCATAAATGACTCCAGGACCAAGTAATTTGAGTTCAAAAACTTTAAAGCGTACTTAAATTTTGAAAGTACATTCCTAAGTATAACCTTGTCACAAGACAAACAAACGTTTAATTTAACGGATAATTGCAGTACCGGATATATATCAGTAACGAAGAGTGGCGGAGCGGGGGTTAAAAATAAATAAGAGGGTCACTACAGTAAACTGTAGAAATCTTAAGGTAAACAAAAGGTTAAACAGCTTAAACGTGGCTTCCTTTGCGTATGGAACCAACGTACCGTACGCGAGGACATACTGAGACCTTGAGTTGATGACAGCCCAATCTCTGCGGAATATTTTTGTTCAAAATATTGGGATAAAATTTAATTTTACCAGCGTTAGCTATTAATACACCACTCCAATATTGTGCAAAGCTTCAGAAACGTTGATTGGTATCCCGCTGTTCCTGGTAACATTTTAGTTGAAAACACTCGGCGCTAATGCATATAGCATTTTTAAATTGACTCACCAAAGTTTTTGACTACAGTATGAATTGATTTGATTTCAATCAACATCTTAGTCGAAGACTCAAATTTGAACTTGGGATTTTAGGATCAAAGGAGTTTCTGAACGCTTCACTCAACCAAAGCGAGGCTTTTACGTCTTGTAGTGATTTTGTACTGTGCCGCGTACGCGGAATAAAATTTACTCGAGTTTCAGTCATTTTCAAAATGACTAAATCTGTTGTCGAGTTTGGATGATTCTTAGATGCATTTTCGATTATTGTTCGCTTCGTAAACATTTTCAATTTCATTTCTGATTCAAAATTTACATTGAAATTAGAATCCAACTGTGCCGAAAGGGACTAGTTTATCATCGTAGCAAACTCGGCCGATGTAAAGAACAACGGCAGAACAGTATTATAAACATATTTCTAAGCCCAAGCTCAAGCCTAAGCCTATGCCTAAGCGTAAGACTGAGCATATTCCTAAGCCTAAGCCTAAGCCTATGCCAAGCAAAAAATAGTCTAAAGGTTAAGCTTATTTTATTCTAGTCCCACAGAAAAACGTTCCAACCCTGATTTTTACATGGGCCAGAAACTCAATGCTCAAATTCGAGAACATCTTCATTCTGTGGTATTTTGATATATAAAGCATAAACGTAGTGCTTCTGTATATGTTTTGCACGAAACCGATAAAATGCTCATAAGATAAAGTTTGGTTGCAAAATCAAATTTCCGGTTCCGAAATGTGCAAAAAATGACTTCATAAAAACCGGACAAAAAAGCTTAAAATAATTAAAAAAACTGAAAAAAGTCGCATTATTGATACAGTGGCGAATCATGTAATTTCTGATGACGTCACATACAATATAAATAGTAAAAAACTCGCGAGCGAAACGACCGATAAGCCAAACACAATTTTAGGTTCAAATACGAAATTTTGGTTTGGATCCTTATTTGGTGGTTTCGGCCCTGGTTGTATATCTTCAGCTCGGTCAATGATTGTAAAATTGTTTTTAAACTGAATGTCAGCACAAGAATTATGCAAATAAACACAGCGTCTGTCTAGAAAACGTTGCGGATGTTCTTCTTTATTGTTTTTTGTTTACTTTTTTTCATTGATAATTATTTATGTCTTTAAATATTAAGATAAAATATTGTATTTGGCTTGTCTGAAAACCAGAGTTAAATCCTTAACGAAAGTCAACTGTTATTTTAGAAAACTAATTTTGCACCGTTTCTAAGCAAATTCTTACAAATTCATTCAATTTTTGAGTGTCAAAAAATACCTTAAAATCCCTCTGTGACAAAATGGTGGAACTGCCGGTAGTAAAATAATCAGGGTGGAATGCCGAGCGACGCCGAACGTCGCTTAAATTATCAAAAAATATAGCGCGACCCAGGATACAACCGGAGGTCTGCTTTCGGCTCAAACTCGGGCAGAAAATCGGCCTCCGGCTCCGGTAGAATTTTTGCCGGAGGTGCCGGCTATTTCGGTAGTAAAATTTTGCATAATTTTGCAAAATTTATCTGTTTAGCGCGTTTCGTTTTACTTTTGTCACAATATAGTCCCTGCATCTCAGGTGAATCAATAACAAGACGGCCGCTGAGGCCAATGTTCCCTCAACACGAATCAAAACCAAGATTTTATATTAAAAATTAACACTAAAATAGCGTTTGGCTTCACTCTTGTTTCGTTGGCAACTTTTTTTCCAGCAACGTAATATTGTACCTTGCGTGCGACGCCTGTTTAAGAAATTTTTGGATCCGCAACTAAGTCTGCGGTAAGCCGTATTCCCCGATTGTACCAAGTCACATCGATATGATAAGGTCACACGTTCTTTTGGTATCTAATTAAATTTTAGTTTTGCTATTTTGTCTAAAAGTTCTATAGTTTTAAAATATATATGGCTGTTTTGGTGTGTCTAACACAGTTGACATCGCAATGTGTTGTTGCTGTTGTTGTTGTTCTTGTTGTTGTTGTTGTTGTTGTTGTTGTTGTTGTTGTTGTTGTTGTTGTTGTTGTTGTTCTTGTTGTTGTTGTTGTTGTTCTTGTTGGTGTTCTTGTTGTTGTTGTTGTTGTTGTTGTTGTTGTTGTTGTTGTTGTTGTTGTTGTTGTTGTGTTGTTGTGTTGTTGTGTTGTTGTTGTTGTTGTTGTTGTTGTTGTTGTTGTTGTTGTGTTGTTGTGTTGTTGTTGTGTTGTTGTTGTTGTTGTTGTTGTTGTTGTTGTTGTTGTTGTTGTTGTTGTGTTGTTGTGTTGTTGTGTTGTTGTTGTTGTTGTTGTTGTTGTTGTTGTTGTTACTTTGACGCCAACAGAAACTGTTTATTTAAATCTTTCTATTCGAAAAACGCCATTCAAGTTGTTTTTTTGTCGATTTCAAAAAGCCAGTTTGTACATTTTGTGCTAAAGTTTAAGCGGAGTTGATTATTTTAACAGACTTTTAATATTTAATTTTAAGCTTGAAATGTTATTTTTAGTTAAAAACAAAATTTGTCACTAAACGGCAGAATTTGTATGATTAATGCAGATAATTTGAGCTGGTGCCAAAACGCAAGCATCACAGCTTAGTTTGGCTCAGACATTTTTTGATAATAAAAAATCAATTATCAGCAAGAACGGATAACATAAACACATAATGTCAAAATGAACGGAAACGGAAAACAGATATTGAAGTATTTTAACAATACATTCGATTTTATATTTTTCCACGATAACAAATGTGAACATTGTAAATATACACTGGATTTAATAAAATTAAAACAAAAATAACCAATGTATTCTCATATGAACGGGAGTCGAAAATCAAAAAAATGTCCAATTTCCTCGAGAAATCATTGCGTCAAAGTGGTAACTTTTGTTTAAATAGAAAATTTACTGCTATAATTTTGGAATTTTGTGACTACGATAAACCATTTTTTTCATTAAACAGCTGCCTCAAGTTTGGGCCGTTTTTGAGCTAAAGAGCACGAGACTCTGGCAAACACTGAATCGTATCGTAACAATCACTAAATAGTTTTATGCCTGGTGTACGCAAGTTATTGTGGATTTTGCATAAAAGTGCAACAAAAACGTTGAACCGTAACAACAATTTTTATTTTACTTTAATATCGACGTTTGACAACCGTTTTAGTACCGGTAAACACTACTTTAAGGCAATTTCAATTCATTTTCGTTGCGTTAGTTTTAAATTGGTTAAAATGTACAACTACGCCGGCCGTTGTATACAACAGGAGCCGGATCGTTTACCGGAGATGCTATAATAGAGTCAGTGTAAGCTTTAGACTAATTTTTTTGTTTAGGCTTAGGCTTAGGCTCAGGCTTAGGAATATGCTCATCCATACGCTAGGCTTAGGAATATGCTAATACTACTGTTCCGGCCCTGTTCTATACATGGGCCACTACGACACGCCGGTATGACGGTGCCATGATTTCCGGGGTCGGATGGGCATAAAATTTAGCAGAAGCAAACTTTTTAGGAAGCGAGCGTAGTCAGCGAGAAAATAGTTTGACTTCTAGAAAGCATAGCGATTAATTTAATAATCTTGGAACACAATTTTTCGTCTACTTTCAGGATTTTAGATGGATCTTCGGCGTAGCTTCTTGGGTACCCCACCTGTGAGTAGTGGGAGACATCAACGTTGTTTTGTGTTGCCAATCTCGTTTCACTTTGACGTGCGATATTCGTTATTAGATGGTGTGATTTCTGCTACAACAGACCCGGGGCACACTTTAAATTGGTCCTTTGGGAGATGGTACGCCTGTAAATACCGATGTTTTGTATTAAATAGTTTGTACACACGTTAAACGCTGTGGTTAGCATTTTAGGGGCTGATCTTATACCAAAACCACTAAAACAACGCCTGACCCTCGGCAAAAAATTTGGCTTAATTTTGTGTTTTAGCCAATCTTTTCCATTGTTTACTGGGTTGTTAGAAGACTACTTGTTTCTCCTTGATCGCCCTACAAGTTTCGAAACACCCAATCCTGACTCGACCGTATCCAGAGGGGGGCATTGATGTTCAACCCTCCTATAAAATTATAAGTCCCCTATGGAAAAAGTTTTAGCCTTGTTTGCTGACCATTCTAAAAAACGTACATATAACCTGTGAGATTACCGACGTTTGGTTTTTGCTAGTCGTCTGGTTAAGGCATACACCAACGGAACAAAGTTGTGAACCCAAAAATAAATATGCCGACACAGATAAATTGTTAGTGCTTTATTTTCTAAATCTTAGCTTGAAGCTTGATTCCATAGTGCAAAAGCGCTATATTTACGGCACGCAGGGCAAACTTGTGTCCGTAGTTTATCACTACTTTGGCGGTTGAAAACCGGAAACTGTTATTAAGTAAGGGTCAGAATCGAAACATTTAGTTTCTACTAGCTAAGTATTTATTGTTGTGCAAATTTAAAGATAAAAGACAAATTGCTAACAATTTAAATGATTCGTTTGCGTTGTTTATCAATAGTAAATTCTAGCGCGGTGTAAACTTCGTTTTGCACGAAGCACAAATATCAGCTATCAGCGAAACTGGTTTACTATGTCCGGGGTATATATACAACCGGAATTTCATTTCGGCGGCGTATAATTTCAACGACAGCTATTTTCACATCCAGCGGATGCTGGACTAAGTTTAAATTTCGCTTACACAGCCTGAAATATCTTTTTGGTCAGTTCGAAACGGTATGAGGTTCCGGCAACATCCAATCCAAATGCTCATGACAAGTAGACGCACTCACACTGCCTTGATCTATCGCTCTGGGGGGGTCATACCGGCTTTTTGGTAAGCACCCTTAGTTTTATTAGGAGCTTTAAAATAGTGACGTAGCAACTGTAGAATGATTATCATGTTTTTCCTGATTGCATAACCATACAGAGTGTTTTATCTCCGTGCGAAAAATAGAACGACCAATAAAATCAAAATTGTCTGTCTAAAGCGTTTGTTGTCTTTTAAGAATGTTGGTAGTGTTTCCAGAAATACATCGGTCAATATTACTTTAAGGAGTAGATTAAGCGTAAGCCTAAGCCTAAGCCTAAACGTTGCAAAAATGTGTTCCTAAGCCTAAACCTAAGCCTAAGCCTAAGCCTATGCAAAAAATGTAATCTAGAAACTTACTTTTTATAGACCCACCAGGAACCTGGACGCCCCTTAAAGTAACATGGGTCAATACATCTATATTTGACTATAGTACACTGTCCCCACATTTCGAATTACGTTCAGGCTTAAGCTCAACCTTAGGCTCTAGTTTTAGACCCAGGCATAGGTTCGTACTTAGTCATGCAGGGTGTAACCGGAAATCTGTTTTCGGTAAAAGTCGACGTCCGGTTTTCGTCAATTTTGTTCACGATCCGTTTCCGTTACTGTATTGACCCGAATAAGAGGGCGATGGGTAATAAGAAGGGGGTTTCCATTTTAAGTGCGAATCAATTGGAATCCGTATCCCTAGTGAGTCCGTAAGCGAATAGAGTCCCTAAACCCTAATTAGAGTCCATAAATGTTAATTAACCCTAATTGTTGCGTATAAATGACTCCAGGACCAAATAACTTGTGTTCGAAACTTTAAAGCGTACTTAAATTTTGAAAGTACATTCCTAACTATAACCTTGTATTAACGCTCAATCTATTGACACAAGACAAATAAACGTTTAATTCAACGGATAATTGCAGTACCGGATATATATCAGTAACGAAGGGCGGCGGAGCGTGGGTTAAAAATAAATAACAGTCCGTAACCGAATAACAAGGGGAGTACCCTCTGAAGTGGCTAAATAAATATCAGTTTCCCTATTCGGGTCGCTACAGTATTTTACTATCCGTTTTTAAGCACAAAGCGGAAGCCTTTAGTAAAACCTAAGCCTAAGCGTAAATGGAATACATGCGTATATCAGAGTAAATAAAACTCTAAACCAAACTAAAAGTTGTCTTTATTCGCCAGTGTTTAATATCATTTATTTTGTTGCTTTTCAAACCGCAAGTAACAAGATATTCTTTCTGCTTTAAGGGCGGCATGAGAACCGAGTGAATAAAATTACAGCGGCGTGCAATTTTGAAAACATTTATAATTTTTGGAACCTGAGAATTTGACACTGAAGTTTGAATAGAAAATTTCTGAGAATTAAGTTTTTTTGAACCAAACGGAAAACACTTTGTTTTGACTTTAATTAAATTTAGTGACTACGTTGTTTGCATAGGCAAACCTAAATAAGTATAGGCACTAATAACGGTAACAAAGTTTTCACTAAAACATGATGTTCCGGTGTCACCGGACGATTTCTGCCCCGTAACAATACTCTTTCCACCCCGGCGTCCGGATTAATGATTGTGTGACAATTTCTTCTTTCCCCGGTGGAGAAATGGCCTCAGGACAACTGCTCGCTCCAAATCGTTCAAGACATTTTATCTTCTCGCCCCCAGAACGAATATTTTCCCATCAAATCGCTGTTCAGGACTATTTTCACTGAAGACCGTTGCTCTTCATTTGTCTCATACTTATTCTTGTCCACACATTAACATTTTACGGAAGCTCTTGGTTGTCGCATTCTCAAATGTGTATAGCACCTATTACCAGTTGGCGAAGGACAGTAAAATTTGCCGAAGGCCACACGAAATTTATAAGTAGTTGAAACTAAGAGATTTGAAACCATATTTGATTTGTTTATTTTAGCAAATATCTGTAAAATGTTGTCCGAATTATTTATCTTTTAAGACGTCCCAACAATTGAAAATTGTATCAAATGTTAAAGAACTAAGTTCACTGAACGATTCAATTTTTGTAAAACAATGCATAATTTCAGTAGCGAAATTGCCGAAATTTGCGTCAAAAATTCTATCGAAGCCGATCGTCAATTTTCAGCCAATAGGATCAAGTCTCCGAAAACGGAATCATCCACGGGAGAAACGATCCTGTGACACCAGATGTATTTATGTTAAAACAAGGAAACGGGGACTCCTATGCCTAAATTATAACGACGGTCGGATAAGAAGGATTAATCTTTGTTCACCCGTCGACATCTTTTCAAATTCGCGAATGAAGCCACTTTTAAACGCTTTAGAATGCCTAAAATGCAAGCTAATTTACTTGTTTGCTACGCTTGCTCACGAAACAAGTTTAATAGACATGAGGCTGATATACGCTTGTAACATGAAATCCTGGCTGCGCCCCTGCATATCAAAACATACTGGGCCCGTAGCCAAGAGGGGGCCCAGGAAGCTCAGCCCCGTTTTTGCCCCCCCCCCCATAAAAATTATCAACCTAGCTTGTTTTTCATCGAAAATCTTTGTGTGCTCCTACCGAACATAGCCCCTCTAGTAACGTGAGCTTGCTACGGGTTTGAAGTATGCTGACAATTTTGAAAGAAATCATTAACATTTTGATTAGGACAAAAATGTGAAAATTTGTTTTATCCAAAATTTGAGTTTTCTTTTTGTAAATCTGAAATGTGTGTTATATTTTGCTTCAAATGCAGGTCATAATAGGAAATTACTATTGTAAAAAATTTGCAATTTTCGCTTGATGCAATATTCTATGTGAGAAAGGGTTAAAACACGCAAACGCCTCTTTGGTGACTAAATTCATTGATGACTAAACTGTTCGATAAATACTTAACGTTTAGTTGCCGCAACCCCCAATTCCCATCTGTCAGTTAAAATGCTACACTGCCAAAAATGGCGAGTCAAATTGTCTCTCACCGAAATAGGTTTTTTGGGACTACTGACACCAACTGAGTCAAATTCAACTCTGCCAGAGTCAAACGGGCGACTCAGTGAATCGAATTTGACTCTGGCGGAGTCGAATTTTGACTAGTTGCGTAGTCCCGCAATACCTATTTCGCAGAGAGTCAATTTGCCTCACCATTTTTTGCAGTGTCGAGTATCCCACGCCAACCGTTCGGCACAAAACGCAAAACAAACGCAGTCTCTATACCAAAATTACTAAACCTGGTGGATCCAACGAAAGGTACTCAGACCCAGGGCCTAACATGGTTTATGACCAAGGATTGGAGTTAAGATTTAGTGCTAAATTTGCGTTTGCGTCTTGCTCGCTTCGTTCATGAGTATTTTTTCACTATTAACCCCTTCTTACATTGAGTTGCCTTTAGGCAACTAAGCGCAGTGAATATACGGTAAATAATATATATCGCACCGTGTTTAACAATTGCAACACGTATACATAGTACTAAATCACCAGAAGACGTGAGAGCCCCCTCGGGCTCGAGCGTCAAGCTCCTATAGCTGAGTGGTGATGGTGTACGCCTCCCACTCCAGTCACCGGAGTTCGAATCCTAGCATAAAAGTAGGTCTCAGGGAAAATAGAAAATATTCATGTGAGAAAGGGTTAATATTTAGCGCGCGGCCCCATTTTTTAGAAATAATTTCTGGATCCATCATTGGATTGCTAATATTTCAAGTGTTTCTTATGATGAGTGGACGCCGTGCGAAATTTTGAAACAAACTAAACAATATTTTGGAGATTTTTTCCTATTCTTTGTCAGCTAATTTTTTTATTTCATTCTTATAATTTATAAGCTGCCGCATTCTGAGCTTCAGCGCATTTGAAACAAAAATATGACTCGTTGTTTATAATAGTCTTAAACCCTGTCTAAATAAAAGTTGGTGTTGCAATGCTGAATAAGTTATACGTTCCTGTTTCGTCATCTTAGCTATAACGTAGGCTTTATGCGCACCTTGCAGCGTTGTATGCAAATTGCCGTATGGGATCATACAGCACGACCATATGAGCCCACCCATCATTACTACTGCGGTGTCAGAACTGCCCGATCGGAACGACCCTTTCCCCGAAGTACTGTGGATATTTTTGGTTTTTCCTTTAAATTTCTTCGAAAGATATGACCAGGCCGGGAATCGAACCTCGAACCTCTCGCTGTCGTGGCGCACAAGGAGTTAAAGCATCTTAGATGGAGACAAAATGGTTCCAGCGAGGGAAACTTAGTCCCAAAGGCACAATAAAGACTTCCGGCCGCGATTCAATTGGTACAAATAAAAACAACAAAACGGGTCGGGTTTTGTAAGCATTTTTTTGAATAAATACGCTCCTGTGAAGCTGTAATTGAATTGTCATTGGTTCATGATGCTACAGTGATTACTGTCTTTGGTTTGTATTCGTCAGTCAAATACAACAGACTCGATGAAAATTTCCGTTTCCGTTGACTTGAAGCTTTCAAAATTAAAGCTCTTGAGGCTTATTTTGTTCAGTGAAGCCGTCCGCTTTTTGTCGGGATGCGGTTTCCAATCAAATTTCGGGTCATTTTTGCTTTGGCCGCGTCTGGTTGTTGGGGTTTTAATCCTGTAAACCAAAAATTAGAACAATGTTCGACAGGAAACAGTAAGTATTCTCGTTCTGATATACATCTGGTTTTGGAATATGAGACACATTATATTTATTTGTTTATTTACTTTTTCATTTATTTTTATTTATTTATTTATTTATTGTTTTATTTATTTATTTATTTATTTACTTTTTTTTGTTGATTTATATATATTTATTTATTTATTCATTTATTATTTTTTCTTCTATATACGCAGATATATTTCTTATAAGTCTTACAATTGCGACAACGTAGCCTACAAATTTTAGTATATCGGTAGACGGCCGACGCTGAAACCAAAACGAATAAAATATTAACTCTGAAAATGTACTAAAAATTTTGAATTTTTTCATTTAATTTCTACCTGGCAAAAAAGTATCAATTCAAGTTTAGGCCCTGTGGCCTGATTTCGGTACAATTTTGGCCGATTTATAGTTCCGCATCATCGTCATGGATTAATGTGTTTTTTGGGTGCTTTATTTGTTTGATATTGTCAGAAGAACAGAACTGACTGTACGAATTTAAATACGACAACGCTGCCGGTTTTGAGTCACGCTCAATTTCTATTAGGTTGGTTATGGTTGGTAGAAAATGATATTTTCAGGTTTTATCATTATTGGTCAATTTTGCGGCTAGACATCAACAGGTCCGTAGCCAGCTCGCCTTGCTAGGAAATGGGGGCTAAATTTTCCAGAGAAGGCATACCAGGGGGGCTGACCATCCTCCCCCCTGGCTCCCCTCTGGCTACGGGCATCGACACTAAGGCAAACGGTGTCGCCGACAGCGTTCATCAAAAATTAGCCAATTAGGTACGGCCATTCAAGAGTGAATTATACTACAAGTGTAATAAATTTTGACCAATAAATTTGCAGAACAGCGTTCCGTTTGTAAGTTAATTTTTCGACTTACATTTGTTTTCACTTCGATAGTTTCCGCTTCTGTTTTCTGCTTAAAAATTGCACTTCCTTTATTCGAGGTTCTGTGTCCGGGTTTAAAATTTTAACCGGTTCCCAAAGACCCGGATACTAATTGCATGCCCTGTAGGGAGGTCGCGACCACCTGTGGATCCCAACCGAATCGATCAGCCATGCTATTTAAAAACATGGGCGTCATCGGCTCAAATCACGTTAAACATTTCATTTAACTCTACTTGGATCCAGGTTTCTTTTGTGCCATTATTATTGCACTCCCAAACATGTACCTAATTCTTGTTTCTTGGATCAACTGCTACGTACCATTATGATACTTTGCAGGAGTCCTGCCTCAGGGCCTCGGATGTTTTATCCGTTTCATGGCCTGGCCCACAGAAACACAGGCGTACGGACTGACCAGATGAACGAAGCGCATCGCTAAATATGTTGTTAGCTAAAAACTTCTGATTAAACATTATTCGTTGGTCTCTAAACATAGAATGAACGGTGTTGTAAATTTTAGACACCGATTTAAGTATACGTTTTTGTATTTATTTTTATAAAAAACTTTGTTGTTTCTGATATAACCATGTTATATTCTTCGAAATTCAAAAAACACACAAAAAGTCACAAATGTCAAAAAGTTTTCAAAAAAACTGTTTCAAGGTATAAAGAAGTTTGGCTTATGCATGCCCGTAGCCATAGCACACCTTGCTTGGGGAGGCTAAAAATTTTTCAGCAAGGGCATACAAGGGATTTCGTTGACTTACGAGCAAGGTTGAAAATGGCCTAGGTATGCCAAAACTTTTCTGGGGGCTGAGCAAGCTGCCCGCCGTTTTGGCTGCAGGCTCCGAACTCATGTTAGTCGCATTAGGCTTGTTCATTGAACATACATCTAATCTTGGGTCTGAACAAACCTAAGGGTAAGCCCAAAGTATGTAGTTACTTCGAAGCCTACGCGGAAGCCTAAACGTTTTATCTAAGGCGAAGCATCCCAGTCTCCGAGTCTCATTGTCTCCCAGAGGGCAGGCCCTGATTTGGGTTCAAACCGTTGGTAGCTGGCCGCAACTGGGACCGGGTGGAACGTTTTACTCAAATACATTTGTTCGATTGCCCACTGCTTAAATTTAATATAGCTCAAGCAGTATTTATTTCCATAGTAACATATCCGCTACCGGGCACGTAGCCAACCAGGGACAGGGATCAGCCCCCTAAAATCATTTGACCCCCCCTAGAAAATTTTCAACTTTGCTTGTAAGTCATCGTAAACCCTTACATGCCTTTCTGATAAATATTTATCCATTCAAGCAAGGTGATCTGACTACGGGCCTATGCAACTTCTCGCAGAACAAACCCTGGCTTAGGAATGGTGAAATTTTTGACCTGTTTTGACGTAAAACGCCTGAAGGCAAATATTTTAGCGTAACAGTCGAATTGTGTTCATTAAACGTAACACTGAAGTTACCGGTGTTTATTTCTGTTCTTGTGTACTTACAGGCTAAAAGTGGTTTATGAGACGTACCCGCAGCTAGCTCACCTTAGTAAGGGAAGCTGGGAAAATCCTTCCAGGGTGGCTGAGCCCGCCGTCTGCCTGGCTGCCTCAATCTACGAGCCTGGTCAGAGAACCATTAAGAAGACCAGGTAAATCGCGTGTTGGACTGTTCCGCAATGGAATCCTTTAAAAATGTTTTATTCGGACCCCGTAGATACAGGAAGCCGGTATCCCTCAGCCCCTTAAAATTCCGTTCTTCTAGTAAACTTTCAACTGTACATGACAGTTGGTATGAAATCTTAGCATCTTCCGCCTGGAAAAAAATTTTCAGCCCCAGCTCAAAATAACTGCTATGAGACAAATCAATCCACGTCTAAAATTTTAGAGACTACCCTAACGCATTCCAAAGTCGGACAAGCTGTATAGAGGCCCTGGGTAGTTTGCACCTGTTTGCTCTTTCAGCTATACGACCCTGGTGACCAACGCCTATGTGACTCTCAAAACAATTTAAAACCCGAAAACATATCCAAAAACCGTCCTTAAAAAATCAGACGCCAGGAAGACTAAAACAACGGCATTTTTGGTTCTCGCAGGCTGAACTCTGTCTGTACGAGTCGTAGCGTTGCGGGTAATTGTGTACCCTCAAAAATTTCCTGATCGCTTGTGAAACTGCGCAACGGCGTTCTGTTGCATTAATTATTTTTCATGTGTTCGCGTTGCGTATTCGGGCTCATGTAAAGATCAGTGGCGGAACGTTGTTCTGTGGGACTGCAATAGAGTAAGCGTATTAGACTTAATTTTTTGCTTGGCTTAGGATTAGGCTTAGGCTTAGACTTAGGAATATGCTCGCTCTTTGGCTTACGCTTAGGCTTAGGCTTAGGATTTAGGCTTAGAATTATGCTTATAATACTATGTTCCAACGGTGCTTCTTTACATTGGCCCCTATTCGTAACTCCATAGCACTGACAGACTACTGAAAGCTTCATAGAGGGTTGCTTGTTTTCGAAACAAATTATCTTTACTTTCTAGTGGTATTTCTTGAACAGCTCGAATCAAAACTGTTGTGGGGGAGAGAGTACTGCTTGCACCCTACCCCCTTGGCTACGAACTTATGCTTACGTTTCACATTGGGACAACCTCTTAACCAGACTGGATATCGCGTAGTTTTGCTAAAACCAGTAGGAGTTTAGAAACCGTTTAGACTAAAAACAATGTGATTTGTCTAATGATTTCTGAAATACAACCTAAATAAAACTGGCTTTGGTGTATGCAGGAAGGAAAACAAAGTTTTGGTTTGGTTTACTGGTCAATTTAGGTTTGGCCGTACGAAATGCCATGCATCTCCAAATCTTGAACCTTTTTGTCATTCGTTTCAGTTGACATTTGGATAACAAAATGGTGAGATTTTGAAAATTTTTGCATATATATTTCAACCTTATGATACAGCTTTTCATATATCATTCGTCATCGAAGCTTGAACAAATCCGCTTTTTCGAAGCAATTAGTATTTAAAGGTTCCCCGCATTCTCAGCGGGCTTGCAGTTGCAGCAACAACGTTGTTTCTGTCAACAATTTTGCATGTGCAGTTAGCAGTTTCAATTTCTCTCTGCAAAACCTTGCACGTTGTGTCAGTGTCGCTTACCTTTCTAATAGTTGATTTCGCGTGTGATTAATTTCTGTCATCTCCGAAGTGTCAATTGCTACTGTACAACTTTTGAAATATTTTGAATCTAAAGCTTAAGATCAGCCTTGAGCGGAAAACGCAATTCATCCTTTTGCTTGTGTGACACAAATGTTTACCTGCTGGTATTTGCCCCCGTCTATAACAATTTACACTATATTTGCCTATCAAATACGGTAGAGTATATATATGATATACCTTCTGCTCGTAATTTTATGATATCATTTTCAAGCTTGAAATAATTTATTCAAACACACTGTCGAATCCGTTGATTCTGAATTTAAGCCTACTGAAATTGCGTTTAACTTTTCACACAACCGAACTTTTGTTTACTAAAGAATATCGTGCGGTCACCAGTGAGTCAAATTGACTATCTACGAAATAGGCTCTACGGGACTACACAAATTGAGTCAAATTCAACTCCGCCAGAGTCACCCGTGAAACTCAATGGCGTCGAATTTGACTCCTGGCGGAGTCGAATTTGACTCAATTGGTGTAGTCCCGTAGAGCCTATTTCGAAGAGAGTCAATTGGACTCACCATTTTTTACACTATGAAACGTCCTGATCCGCCGCTGTTTACCAAATATTTTGCTTGTATTTTTATTTTTTTTGGCCCAATTAACATTTTTAACTTTATTTCTGTTTTTAAAGAAATTTCAAAATACTAAAATTATTCAATTTTTTTTCGGTTTTTTTCGCTTTATTTCCCCGTTGTTGTATGTATTTTAATTTCAAACATATTTCAAATATGTTTTTGTTGTTTTTAGTCAAACGTTGTTGCTATATTTTTTGACTGCGGCACTTCCATGGTCAGACAACGGCCATATAAATGTTGACAGCGTTCAGCTGAGTAACATTTTGGGTCGTCTGAAAGAGTTTCAAGTTTGCTTGTAGGTTAAGTCTTAAACTTTTGTAAGCCCTGTTCTGGAAATGTTTAGTCCGTTCTCTTGTTGCTCGCTGGGGACCATGTATAGAACAGGATCGGAACGTTTTTCTGCGAAACTGTAATACAGCAAACTTAAGTTTTAGACTAATATTTAGCTTACACTGTAAAAATGGTGAGTCAAATTGACTCTCTCCAAAATAGGCTTTTCCTGACTACACAAACTGAGTCAAATTCGACTCCGCCAAGAGTCAAATTAGACTCACTGCGCGGTTCAGTGAATCGAATTTGAATCTGGCGGAGTCAAATTTTGACTCAGTTCGTGTAGTCAGGAAAAGCCTATTTCGGAGAGAGTCAATTTGACTCACCATTTTTTGCAGTATAGGTTTAGGCGTAGGCTTAGGCTTAGGCTTAGGCTTAAATATGAAAGCTCATTGCTGCGCTTAGGCTTACAAATATGCTTTATACCACTGCGTTCCGGTCCTGTTGTATACACAGGTCCCAACTGGCTACGGGCCTATGCTGTAGTCGCTCTTTGCTAGCATTACAAATTTATTCAATTTCGTAAATTGTCACATTACGTATTTGCTACAAAGTTAAGTATCAGGGGTCAATCGGGGCCTTAACCATGGAATTCAAGTCAGGAGAGGGTTGTGTCTAAAGTTGTTTTTGCAAACGAGCGTAGCATCCTGAACGGGATCGTTAGGACTGCTGCTCTATACATGTCGGACGACGGCGTCCGTCACTCGTACGGACCATCCGTCACCATACGTCACGGTGGTACGTGAGTATTTCGCGTACGATGCCGCACCGTGTGACGCATTGTCACGGATGGCGACGTACGGCTGACGGACAATGTCGGACGTCATCAAACGTATAGCGATACCCTAATCCCACATCTTGAGTGACTTTAAATCCTTATTCGTACCTAAAAATAGAAAAATATTCTTTTTTCAATGTTAGAAATAATGTAAATAACACAAGTAAACCGACACAATGTATTATAATTTACAATTACTCGAAGCATTCACTTCGTTCATATTATCTGTGTCAATTGGACATGTTCAATGCCAACAGAACTCAGCTTTAACGTCTACAGAACCGTTGTACGGTAGGTTTATTTAGCAACTCCAGGGGTGCAATATATCGAGTAGGTGGGGTTGTCAAATACCCCGCAAAGTGAATATTTGCATCAGCTAAACGCTACGGTAGATTAGGGCTGAAGCCACACTTCTCGAGCCTTCTTCGAGCACTGACCTCGGTCCATGTAAAGATCAGGGGCGGAACGTTTTTCTGTGGGACTGCAATAGAGTAAGCTTAAGTTTTAAACTATTTTTTGCTTGGCTTAAGCATAGGCTTAGGCTTGGGCTTAGGAAAGTACTCAGTCTTACGCTTAGGCTTAGGTTTATGAATATGTTTATAATACTGTTCCGCGCCTGTTGTTTACATTGGCCCGGACCTCTGAGGCATCTTTTAGATTCTAATTAAACCCCCAAATGACTCGTTGAGGAGACACTTGGTTTACCAGAGACTTAAGTTTAATTGAGTTGTCCACAATAAACAGTAATTCAATATACCGACGGACACAGAAATTTCTGACGGTCGGGGTTGGCCACGTACCTATCATCTAAAACCCGGTACCGAAGGTTGTCCGAAGTTATTTTAACACGTCAGAGGTAGGATTACCCAGATAATTGCAAAGATACACAGGAAATCGCTATGAAATAAGACACAGTTGCGTGAGCTAATTTTTTGCAAACAATTTTACACAGCAATCAATTTTGGGAGCACTGTCCTCAAATACCCTTTGTTGCACTTTAATATATTTGAAATTATTAAAGTATCCGCCAACGTGGTTGTAAATTTGCAACACTGAAATATTCCTGACAAAACTTTTTAAGAATGTATTCTAATTTGCATATACATGATGTTTCTTGTTGATATATGAAACAATCATCACAACAGCTGGAATGCTGCTTAAAATACGTATGTGGGCCGTTCCAGGCTTAACAATACAAACGTAGCGAGATATACCGTTTAAATTGAATCCAATTTTTTCGTATTTTCAGGACCGACAAGAAAGTTAACTGAATATTTGTTGCGGGTTCACAATCCAAAAGCTGCACCTGAAGGCACGCTGCAGTTAACATATAACGTACAATTTGGCCAAGTGTTGCGAGTGGTAATACCCAGATTTACTGTTAAACAACGTATCTTGAATTTAATTCGAACCCTAAGAGTGGCGCTATACCTGTAGTCCGGGACGATCCGCAAGGTGACGTAAGGTAAATGGATGGCGCCGGACGTCATCAAAAGTATACCGCCACCCTTCGGGGATATATCGCCTACGTTTTACTGCTGCCAGCGGTCCGAAAAGCATTCACATAAAAGTTATCCCGTTCCGAAATGAAACAGTGGCTGAGGTGCTGGATTTTAATACTGAACGTTTTGACCAATCATAAAACGTATTCCTGCAGAATTTAACCCTTTCTCATGTAACTCACACGTTACCATACGTGCACTCGGCACACGAAATGTCCCCTCCGAAAAGAAATTCAACAGCTTGTCCGGCTTATGTTTTGTCGAAACCCTTCATTTTCCAACAGTATCACCGCCATTCGCGGGCATCATAGAGTTTCACGGAAACTCTATCCGGACACGACTGTTTTGCAGTGACACTGTCTAGGACATTGAAATGTTTGAAAAATAGTGTAGTGGACAATATTTTTATGATAGACACATAGGGACACCTTAGCGGGGAAATTCGAATTTTGACGGGAAAATTCAAATTTTGGCGGGAAATTCAAATTTTGGCGGGAAATTCAAATTTTGGAGGGAAAATTCGAATTTTGGCGGCAAATTCAAATTTAGGCGGGAAAATTCAAATTTTGGCGGGAAATTCAAATTTAGGCGGGAAAATTCAAATTTTGGCGGCAAATTCAAATTTAGGCGGGAAAATTCAAATTTTGGCGGCAAATTCTAATTTAGGCGGGAAAATTCAAATTTTGGGCGGCAAATTCAAATTTTGGCAAGAAATTCAAATTTTGGTGGGAAAATTCAAATTTTGGCGGGAAATTCAAATTTAGGCGGGAAAATTCAAATTTTGGCGGCAAATTCAAATTTAGGCGGGAAAGTTCAAATTTTGGCGGGAAATTCAAATTTTGGTGGGAAAATTCAAATTTTGGCGGAAAATTCAAATTTTGGCGGAAAATTCAAATTTAGGCGGGAAAATTCAAATTTAGGCGGCAAATTCAAATTTAGGCGGGAAAATTCAAATTTTGGCGGCAGATTCAAATTTTGGCGGGAAAAATCAATTTTTGGTGGTAAATTCAAATTTTGGCGCAAAATTCAAAATTTTAGCGCAAAATTCAAATTTTGGCAGCAAAATTCAAATTTTGGCGGCAAAATTCAAATTTTAGCGGCAAAATTTAAATTTTGACGGGAAAATTCAAATTTTGGCGGGAAAATTCAAATTTTGGCCGGAAATGTTGGCGAACTTGCAAAAAGCAACAAAATTACGCTGTAAATTAATTACCTTATTTAGCGCTTTCCGGCGACACCTTTTAGACTGTAACAACAAAGCCCAACAATTCACGTAACTCTATAATATTAACATAATGCGCAAACAGTATACAAAATGTCCGTCAATGTAATAAACTCTATGCGGACATTTTTTATTTAGAAATAAAATTTCCGCACAGTTACGCAATAACAGTATAGCTAGCCTTTTTAAAACAGTATAGGGGGACGATGGATGTGCCGAGTGCATGTATGGTAACGTGTGAGCGACATACACATGAATATTTTCTATTTCTCCTGAGACCTAATTTTATGCTAGGATTCGAACTCCAGTGACTGGAGTGGAAGGCGTATACCATCGCCACTCAGCTATAGGAGCTTGGCGCTCGAGCCCGAGGGGCTCTCATGTCTTGTGGTGATTTAGTACTATGTATACGTGTTGTAGTTGTTAAACACGGTGCGATATACAATATTTAACGTATATACACTGTGCTGAGTTGCCTACGGGCAACTCAATGTGAGAAGGGGTTAAATTTGAATTTTTGACAAATTTGTTTACTTGACTAAACTGAGTATCACGGGAGTTGTATACAACAATTTGCCATAAGCCTATGAAACTAATAATTAATATACAATTATTGCAATGAAAAAGTAATATTTTCAGAATGAAGTATACCAATGCATTGCGTTTTTGCTTTATATCGAACAAGTGAGTTGAAAATTTTCATTAAACATGTCATTGAATTCGACTAATATGTAAGCCTTTTTGAGAGATTACGACGCTAAATTTAACATTTTATTATATGTAAACTTTATTTCAAGATACTAAAAAGCATTTATGTATTTTTGACTCGAATCCTTTAAGCTTGAAGAATTTCCGTTCGGTATTGTAAATATTTAGCAGCCACGTTTTGTACCAGTCATTTTTAACTATCAAAGATCAGGCCACGAGATTAACCTACAATCGAATACATAAAAACGGTTGTTAAGCTTGCCCTGTCGTCAAAGTAACTAAATTTAGAATCACATGAAAATATCTTAAAATTGTACGGTTTCACAGCTAAAGCTTGGCTTAGCAAATATTCAGTCCTTAACCATTGAGCTACACTGCTCGCTAAAACAGCTGCATGCAAAACTGAATAATGTATAACATATCTGTACTAAATTGTACAATATTTTATTGTAATAATGATGTCATAAATATTATTAAGCCTAAGCCTAAGCCTGAACTTAAGTGTAAGAATGAGCATATTCCTATTAAGCCTATGCCTAAACCAAGCAAAAAAAAAATAAGTATAAAGCTTAAGCTTACTCTATTCTAGACCCACACAAAACGGTTCCGCCCCTGATGTTTACATGGGCCATTGTTTCAGAGATGGATGGACAAATCGTTAGCGTGGAATCCGGCCCATTTTGAAAATCTCACTGAGCTTTGGTTGCCTGAAAAAGATATTTGGCAACCTGACATCATTGTTACAAATATGTAAGTATCATGTGTACAATGTAGTAGTTTATTTTTAGTGTAGTCTAAACTTGACTTCTGAAACAGATGGTAGAATCACAAAGAGTTGCCGAACTGGTGTGTTTTGTACTGGCTGTTTTATAAAAGAGTTGACTCGAAATAAAGTCGGAAACTTAATTGTTTATAAATTCTAACGTCAACAACAACAAGGAAGTAAAATACAACTCAGATTAAAACGGCGGTTGAACAAAGCATTTGACGTTCAGTGTGAATATGGATTGGATTGGCGGTTTTGTTAAACGGGTACCATACAGAGAGTGGGTGTGAGCGATGCGGTCCCCCAATGCGATGTCTTGGATCTCATGGGTCCATAATGCTGGCAATCGGTATGGGTGCCTTGGAAATCTTTGAGTCCAGCTCCTCGGAGAAATACAACATTAAGAATAAGTTTTTAGCACATTTTTTGTTGCAATATTTACTATTTTAATATATTCATTGTTGCTTTTACACAATTGTTTATTTATATGTTTGTTTTTTCTTCCAGCGCGGATGTCAAATACATCATGGAAGAAGTTCGATTTCCGGTCTACATTGAGTACACAGGAGGCGTTACGTTCGCATATCCAATCAAATACGAAGTCACATGCCCAATCAACATTGAACGCTTTCCGTTTGACTCCCAAAAATGTTTCCTGTCAATCAATACTTGGGCGTATTCATTGGCCAAGCTAAATATTACACCGAGAGACACAAATATTTTAGAGTTGTATCAACCGAACGAAGAATGGGAACTGATTTATAATTCGCTTCATGTCAATTTGACCAAATACTGGGGAATGCCGTGGAAGAATATCCGATATCACTTTACACTCCGGCGTCGGGCGCTGTTCTATATTATTACGCTGTTTCTACCCAGTGGACTCATTACTGTCGTCTCGATTATTGGCCTGTTTGCAGCATCGTCAAGGTAATTTGTGTTTGGTTGCTGTACGCTTTCCGCTACACATTTACAATTAATCCTTTCTAACATGAATATTTTCTATTTCCCCTGAGACCTACTTTTATTCTAGGATTCGAACTCCAGTGATTGGAGTGGGAGGCGTATACCATCACCACTCAGCTGTAGGAGCTTGACGCTCGAGTCCGAGGGGGCTCTCAGGTCTTGTGGTGATTTTGTACTATGTATACGGGCTGCAATTGATGAACACGGTGCGATATATACTATTTAACGTATATACACTGCGCTTAGATGCCTACAGGCAACTCAATGTGAGAAAAGGTTAAGGTTTACGATTAGGCTTCGGTTCAGAGTACGTATTCTCAAATGTGTATAGCAACCACCGTCAGTTTGTAATAGGCTTTGAAACTCAACACAAAATTGGTGATAGGTGCTATACTCATTTAAGAATACGGGTCCAAGTTTTAGAAAACGCATATGACCTTGAATTTAAGTGCGGCTTGGTAGAGGTTTTAGCCTGATCCTGAGCGTAAGCCGTAGTCATAACATTTAAATGTGGAGGTAAAGTGCACAAGACCCCTTATGGTTTAATCAGGTAATGCACCGTTCACAATAAACGTTGTTAATAATCAAAAGTGAAAACATCACAACATATAAGTTCAATATCGCTGTCGACTCTGGATAATTAATTAGTACAAACTATCAGTCTATAACGCCTTAAATTCTTACAGGCACGTAACCAATTCAAAATTTGGGGAGGGCAAACAATTTTAAGACGGGGATGCTTAGAATTCACATGACTTACAAGCCAAGCTAAAACCTTTCTCACTGATGGCTAAGCCCCCATGGCGCCCTTCTGCGTATGGGGAGGTATGGCTGTACGGTTATAGGCGGTTACACCGTTCTCTGTTATCCAAATTGTTTTTTCATAGTAATTTTTGTAACAGAGAAAATGGGCTTCTTTTGTTTATCTCCCCCCAGCTCGTGGTTACCAAAAAATGGTTTGATTTTTAAAATATTTGCATATTTGAGCTTCTCATACCTCCCCTGATTATTCAACGCATAAATTTGAATTTTTGGAAAATTCGATTTTTTAACATCGCAAGGACCACGTTTGAGACCCAAAAAATTTTGGTCAAAATTTAATAATTTGTATACCATTCCATGCATCCTGCTGAGCTGAGTCGAATGATGCTATATTTTTAGCAATCACATTATTGGTTAACGAGTAATTGTCAAACAACTAATTTGGCGCGCTGCCAACGATTTGGGACGGCGCCAAATCAGTTATTTGACCATAACTCGTTAACTATAAGACATTCAACTCAGCTCTTTAAAAGCTGCATCCAATGGTACATAAATTGTCAAACTTTTTGACGAAAAATTTCTTTGGGTCCCAAGGGAAGACGTTGGGACCTTAAAAAATCGAACTTTTCAAAAATTCAAACTTAGACGTGGAATGATCAGGGGAGATTCTGAGAAGTTCTAATGTGCAAAACTTATCAAAACCGAACAATTTTTGGGCAAACGCGGGCTCGGGAATAACGGAAAAGACCCGATACAGCTGCAACTGTGTGAAACTACTTACTCGCACACACCGTAGTTCGCTTGTACCTAACAATGTTTTCCCATCAAAATTTTTTGGTCTCAGTAGAAATAAATCGCGGTTTTATCCCATCCTTTCGAAGGAAAGCGGATGAAGTCATCAGATGACGTCATCTGATAATGATTAATCACCTTAATTAACCACGTCGGGATGCGATTAGTCATCTGGGAATGCGATTAGTCATCTGGGAATGCGATTAGTCACCTGGAAATGCGAAAGTAATCGTAATGTGGAAGTAATCGAAATGCGGAAGTGATAGAATGCGGAAGTGACTTGGGCTAGATGAAATCCGGAAGTTAATTAGTATTGGCCGGACTGCGAAGTGGTTTCCAATTCAATGAACTCGTGGGTACATGAATGAGATATCACACTTATACAGAGTTTACACCCACGGTCACACATGTGGTTTCTTTCACGGTTACAGGTGGTTGCACATGTGGCTACGTCAACGGTTACATGTGCATACGCCCACGGCTATGGTCAGGCCAACTGATGTTCACGGTTATAAATTGTTTTACATGTGGTTACACCCACGGTTACAAGTGGTTACGCAGAAGGTTACATCCACGGTTACATGTGAATGCATCCGCAGTTACATATGGCTACACCCACGGTTACATTGGATACTCCCACGGTTACACCCACGGTTACATTGGATACTCCCACGGTTACACCCACGGTTACACCCACGGTTACATTGGATACTCCCACGGTTACACCCATGGTTACATTGGATACTCCCACGGTTACACCCACGGTTACATTGGATACTCCCACGGTTACACCCACGGTTACACCCACGGTTACACCCACGGTTACATTGCATACTCCCACGCTTAGATATGGCTACACATGTGGTTACATGGTTACACCCACGGTTACATACATGGATCACCGGTACACTTTTAATCTTTGGAACAGAGAAAGCGGTTATCACAGGTTGTAAAACCTCTGATCAATATCATAACTGTGTTGGTGGTAAAATTTGCTTAAAACTGTTGACGTGACTAGAAAAAACAATGGAAGTTGTTGTTGTTTGAGAGTTATCAAATTCAAATGTTGAGTATTCAATTCCTATACATGCGCAAAACGTAGTATCAGATACTAAATTTGATTTGTATGCTTAGAATTAAAGTTTTGTTTGCCAGCGGCTTTTTATGCTTTGTTTACCAAAAGCGTTTTATACAAACTGCCAAATTTTAAAGTTGCCGGTGCAGCTCGTGAAATGGTGATGCCGCAATACCTCTGTCCCCATTGGAGTCGTCATGAATATATATGTTTCATATGTTTAGTCATTACGTATATGTAACTATATACTTAGACCAAGATCTGGTTCGTCAATTGGTTTGTGGTGTTAAAAGCAACCAAAGATGTCGAATTCCAAGGTGTATAATTAATTTGACATTCGGTGTTTAGCTATCAACAATCATGTTAAACGTGATGATAAAGGAAGTAAACGCAATAATAGGCAGTGGAAAATGACTGGTAAACTTTGACCAAACATTTAAACTTTCAAAAAGTTTGTTTTTAGAACGAGACATTTCGATGCTTGGAAAAGCGCAAATGTAATTATTTAAAGAATAACTATTTATTAGGTTTTTTGTACTAATTTTTTTGAGAATTGCAGTAGTTCTGTAGGCGACACAGCCATTAGAAGAATTGTTTGATTTGTCTTTATTTTAGCAACTCAGAAAATAAAGTTGTTGCAATCCTAAATTGAAAAACAGGGATCTAGGACGACACGGCCATTAGAAGAATTGTTTGATTTGTCTTTATTTTAGCAACTCAGAAAATAAAGTTGTTGCAATCCTAAATTGAAAAACAGGGATCTAGGACGACACGGCCATTAGAAGAATTGTTTGATTTGTCTTTATTTTAGCAACTCAGAAAATAAAGTTGTTGCAATCCTAAATTGAAAAACAGGGATCTAGGACGACACGGCCATTAGAAGAAATACCAGCACCTTGGGCGCATTTTAACATTTGTTCGATTTGTCGCTATTTTAGCAAATCAGAAAATAATCGTGTTGCAATCATAAATTCGAAAACAGACCACATATATTCGAGTTTATAAAAAACATATTGAACTGTTTGAAAAGTTAACAGGTACCACGTTAAAAATCAATTTCCCCATCTTCAAAACTTAACTCAGTGTACTCCAAAGCGTAGGTGTTCTTTTCAAACCATTAATACACGCTACTTTAATCAGTAAAGCACATTTTATCAATCCTTAGAGCTCGTTGAATATGATTAATGTTGCAGCTAAATCGTAAACCTATATTTCGGTTTAACGGTTATTTTTTACCAAATTGTTTGTTGTTAAAAGACCGAATTTATTCTAAATGTAAAAATTAAAGCACTGTTCTTACGCCCACGCTGTGGTTGTAATTATTGATAGTCTATTGGTAAATTAGTTCAGTTTGTTACTTTATTAGGCGACACAATGTTTTTTGCACAAATTGTGATTTGACGAAATTTTATAAAAAATTTACTCAGTAATCAGTGAAACGGGTGACGTATTTGATAAGCCCTTCATTAGCGAACTGAAGTGTACAATTTATTCTGAGAGACAATGTTTTAAAATAAACATACTATATTTTCTTAGGCGTTAATTTAAATTAATTAATTATATTAATATGTTTCGTTATGGACCAGTACATCCCAAGTTCTTAAAAAATAAGCAACCAAATGACGAGTTCTGCAATACATTCTGTATGTCGGTGCTAAAAATAGAAAATATAGTCAAGACCCATTATGTCGGTCCTCCACCCACACGAGGTCACTTCCGTATTGTTACTTCCGCATTCCCAGGTGATTAACCCCTTCTCACATTGAGTTGCCTATAGGCAACTCAGCGCAGTGTATATATGTTATTTAATATATATCGCACCGTGTTTAACAATTGCAACACGTATACATAGTACTAAATCACCACAAGACGTGAGAGCCCCTCGGGCTCGAGCGTCAAGCTCCTATAGCTGAGTGGTGATGATATACGCCTCCCACTCCAGTCACTGGAGTTCGAATCCTAGCATAAAAGTAGGTCTCAGGGGAAATAAAAAATATTCATGTGAGAAAGGGTTAAGTTTCGTTATAAACCAGTACATCCCAAGTTCTTAAAAAATTAAGGAACCAAATGACGAGTTCTGCAATACATTCTATATGTCGGGAATAAAAAATTGAAAATATATTGAAGACCCACCCATTATTACGGTGCTCCACCCACACGAGGTCACTTCCGCATTGTTACTTCCGCATTCCCAGGTGATTAATTACTTTCGACGAGATTACTTACAGGTGCTAAATCGTCATCAGATGACGTCATCCATCGTCCTTCGAAAATATCGGGTAAAACCGCCAATTTATATCTACTGGTTATAAAACGATAAGCTCCCTACCTTACAACTTTTGCGGTTCATAACACGTGCTAGCTCGCTCCCTCCTGTCAGAAAGTTACGAATCGACTTCTGCAATCTAATTGCTGTTATAACTATTTCGAAATGCCGGTGCTACATACAACAAAAATGAATGTTTGTTGTTTTATCGCAGTTCTGGCGAGCGATCAGAAAAAGTGACAATGGGCATCACAACGATGTTGACAATGGCGATATTTCTAATGACGGTTGCAGAACAAATGCCAAAAACATCAAAAGTCATTCCGCTCATAGGTACAGTGTTGTTTTGTATTTTTATATTTTCTTTTAAATTTACGTTTGAATAATTTCCCATTCAAAACATCATATATTACAATGGGTTTTTGGCTCAAATCGTAGCGATCGAGAAAATTTTTTTACGAATGTTTTTTAGCTGAGGCTCTAATTACATCAGCAACTCTCGTCCGACTGATTAGAGAGAATACCGGAAAAATTTCGTTGAGACATTTTCCCTTAATATACAACTGAAATTAACCCCTTCTCACATTGAGTTGCCGGTAGGCAACTAACCGCAGTGTATACACGTTAAATAGTATATATCGCACCGTGTTTAACAATAGCAACACGTATACATAGTACTAAATCACCACAAGACGTGAGGGCCCCCTCGGGCTCGAGCGTCAAGCTCCTATAGCTGAGTGGCGATGGTATACGCCTTCCACTCCAGTCACTGGAGTTCGAATCCTAGCATAAAAATAGGTCTCAGGGGGAAATAGAAAATATTCATGTGAGAAAGGGTTAATACTTGTTCAGGTGGCCGCCATATTTCTATCTTGCAGAACCGCTCTGGACTCGGCATGAATTGACTTTTGGTTAAAATTAAATCATCGAATATTTATTTCGCTGGTTAAATTCAGTTTTTTTCTCGCGCTCGAATACCAGGTGTTCCAAATCGGTGCTCTAAGGACGAAATCGTTTCTAGACGTCTTTCTGACGCCAACCCCATGGGATGGGAGCAGACGGTACGCCAGTTAATAGTGTGATTTCCCCCCAATATTTTGTTTTATTCATTAAGGTGGCTAGGGTATCAATCGATGTTCAGGGGTTAAAAACAATTTTCCACCGGAGCCAAACTTTTCCAACGGGTACCTTCGTGTGTTTACTGCTGGGTCTGCTAAATCATTGTTGGCTGTTTTAAACATCTGTGACCCATTCGTCAAAAAATAACTGTTGAATGCCATTTCAAATCTTCGGGCAGCGGCGCCGGAAGCAAATTAATATTGTGGAGCGCAATGGTACCTAAAATGTACGAATGCTAACGAGTGGTATTTTGCTAAAATCACATTGTTTTGCGACAAAAAATGTGACAGACAAGATGCTCCAGTAAAATGACGTATTCACTTTAACTCTGCAGTATTGGCGAAAACTCGCTTTTTATCACCACACAAAAAAGAAATGTATTTTTTCTTGATTTTTTTTCGATTCAGGCGTTTATTTTATGTTTCAAATCGGAGTGATTACGTTTGCTACAATTCTCACCGTGATTATTATGTCGGTCCACCGTCGCTCGCGACACAAAGCGCCACCCCCGAAATGCCTTCGCATTGCGTTAATTATACTTCCTCATCGAATTGGTCTATTTCTACGCCGCGGTGGGTCGTGTAAATGTCGCATTTGTTTTTCGTCTCGTTCGACAGCGACAAATTCTGCCGCCGGATCTACTCGAAATCATTCAGCCGGAAGTAAACATCATTCTACGGTGTCGAATAATACTGTATCCGGCGTGCCTGTATCTGCGTTTAAACGGTCATCAAGACAGGTCAGTATTAATTACCTGCTTACGCAATAAATAGTGAAAATTTAAAAAAAATACAAAATTAATGGAAAAAATTTTCAATTACTACAAGCCCGTAGTCAGCTCTCACGTTGCTAGGAATTCAAGCTAACAATTTTTACAAGGGACATACAAGGGTTTTCGTTGACTTACAAGCAATGTTTAAAATTTTCTATGGGATCCAAAATTTTTCTAGGGTGGCTGAGCCTCCCTGGCCCCTTGATATACTATCTTCTGTACAGGGTCACAACTTTATTTGAAACATTTACGACGACACTATACTTAATATTGTTGCGTTGCCACATGTCTTAAAATGTTTGTATCGGAATTTTGCTATTTAAACGACTGTTCGTAGCAGATATTTTCTATTTCTGATGTCATTTGAAGCAACGATTTCTATGATAAAAATACAATTTCATTGGCTGACGGACAGCCAATCTGGTGTGCGGTCTGTTAGAATTTGGATCGTTCAAAAAGATGACAAATTCATATGACGTACTTATGAATAATCAGTGGTGAATTGAATTTGAATCCAGAACTGATGTTCAGTAGACAGTCGAGGTTTGAACAATTTTTACTATCTGCTCAATTTAGTGTTCAACTGTCGTTTAGTTTAATTTCAGCTTCAAGAAGATATTCAACAACTAATACGACCAAAAAGTAAAATCCTTGCAGGCGAAGGCACTGGGGTTCTACACCGGGGCCCGCCTAGCACCCACCACAGTAATTACAACCTTGCAAACTCGTCAAGCGGAGTCTTCATTAAATCGAGTGGCGGTGCTCGCTCAAGCGTTCACAATTCAACTGGAAACCATTCGCAACAACAACAACAGATATCAGCCAGTAGCTCTGAACATCAAATCCCGGTGTTTAATGTTCCTTCTGGAACTGGGATTTTTAGCAGCGGATTTGCTGGAAATAATAACAATAACAATAATAATAATAATAATAATACAGGGCAAAATATGCTAATTTCACCAAAACTTGAACGATTAAACTCAAATCTACAGCATGTGATTGGCGAACTTCGCGAATTCCGACGTCGTTCGTATCATTCAGCGTTACAGCTGCATCCATCGTCCCATTACGCCGGCACCAGTTCTGATTGGATTAAAATTGCAACTGCGCTGGACAAAATATTTATGACGCTGTGTTTGGCGTTAGTTTTTGCGTTTTATACTTCGATGACGTTGCGAGAATTGAATAATTAATCCGTGTCGTATCCCTGGAATAAAAACTTCTCAAACTCTTTAAAGAAGTCGTGACGTGTAGAGCAATTGACATTAACCCTTTCTCACATGAATATTTTCCATTTCCCCTGAGCCCTACTTTTATGCTAGGATTCGAACTCGGGAGACTGGCGTGGGAGGCGTATATATACCATCACGCATATATACTGCGATTAGTTGCCTATAGGCAACTCAATGTGAGAAGGAGTTAATGGTGGATAGAGCCAATGTTACTTTTAGGGCTGTAACAGTAGATTTAAGCGTATTGCTAAGCTTAAGCCTAAGCGTTGCAAATGCGTATTCCTAAGCCTAAGCCTAAGCGTTACAAATGCGTATTCCTGAGCCTAAGCCTAGGCCTAAGCGTTGCAAATGCGTATCCCTAAGCCTAAGCCTAAGCCTAAGCGTTGCAAATGCGTATTCCTAAGCCTAAGCCTAAGCCTAAGCGTTGCAAATGCGTATTCCTAAACCTAAGCCTAAAATCCTAAGCCTAAGCAAAAAATAGTCTACAATTCAAGCCTACTCTTTTGCAGATCCACCAAAAATCGGGACGGTCTTAAAAGTAGGCCGCGGATAGGATAGAAAAGCGACCACAATCAATGTTCTTTAAGATAATAATGGCTAAACGTTAACGATAGTTCAATGATGCAGTGTCTTTGCCTAATAATACGGATGGGGGTGCGGCCAATAGCCGATGACGTTACACCCCCGTTAGAGATAAATTAGCAGATTGCTACTGTCAACATAATATTACAAGTGCAGTCGCGTGTATTGAATGGCGATTTCACAAAAAGCAAAGATTGCAAAAAAATTGCTGCTGGTTGAATAAATGCTTACTAAACCATAGTAGGCTTTTAGCTTTAATAATTATCGTTCACACAATCTATGTAGTCGTAAGCCAGTGGCGCTAAGAGAAGTTCCGGATAACATCCTGTTTCATCTGAGATATAATTTCAAGCTAAAATTACAACTCTGAACTCTTGGGTGGAAGGCGTTTACAATCACGGTTTTGCTTGCTTGACGATAGAGCACAAAAAGGTTTTTGCATATTTTTACACATCGTGCAATTGCGTATTTCTTGCGCGTGCATAGGCTACTCTTAGCTGCTTCTACACTATTTTTGGAAAACAGTTATATGAAATAAACAACATTGCAGATATGAGAATTTTTCAAGTACCACATCTAAAAATTCTTGACCCGAGAGGGCGCTGTATGTATTATTTGGTGCAAAAATGGTTGCAACCGAAGCGAACAAAACTAAATGCAATTTCAGTATTAAATCTTAGTACAAAAATTTGACTTTGATCCCTGTTAGGCTGGATCTCATAAATCAGTTCTGCGACAAGTTTATTGACGCATAAACCAGGCTTCGTACTATATATGAGCCTGTTGAAGGGATAAAATTAGACAAAAATGACAAAATAATACTTTTTTTTGCAGTAAATATAATATAATTTAAGACAAATTTGATTGTTAACAAATTATGAAACAATAAAAATTGCTATTAATTTTACTAATTTACCATCTGTTGCCAGCCGAATATTAAAGCCAGCACAATTTTGAGAAAATTCAAGCCAAAAATGTTGCGTTTTCCCGTCCTATATTTTCGTTCAATGATTGTTTTCCACACTGTAATGCCGTATTCACACGTGTCAGTTTTTAACAGCGAGAACTCGCAGCTGCAACGTGCACGCAATACTTAGAGCTGCAAATATTCGCAGAGAAACATCACTTTCATTTTGAAACTTTGTCAAATTCATCCAAAATGTCAAAAAATTTCTCTGTACCCGCTATTTTGTTCTGTAAAAAGCCCGGTGAACATTTGCATTTCCTTTGTTGTAATAATTTTCAGGAAAATTAAACTTCTTTGCCACTTTTCTACTTTAATATCAGTTTTCGGTTTCGGTTAACATTTTTGCTATCCGTTTAAACCCTGCTACTAATGAAATTACTACTGAACACAACCAATCAAATCACTTAGGATCGGGGTTAGGTTAATGTTTTTGCTTGCTTCAAGGTCAATTCGCTCAATACATATTGTATAAAACGGCAACATTTCGTTTACTGTAGTAACCCAAATCCGAGGGGAGAGACTGATGTTTAGTTAGACTCCCCACAAGGTACCCCCTTCTTATTTGGTTACGGGCTGTTTTTTTATTTATTTTTAGCCCGCCCTACGCACCTTTCGTTACTGGCATATATCCGGTATTTCAACCATCTGTTGAATTAAACGTTTGCTTTTCTTGTATCAAAAGCTTAAGCGATAATGCAAGGTTACACTTAGGAATATACTTTCGAAACTTAAGTTCGCTTTAAAGTTCCCAACTCAACTTTATTTGGTCGTGAAGTCATTTATGCACTTCAATTATAGATAATTGACATTTATGGACTCTGATTAGGGTTTAAGGACTTTATTCGCTTTACGGACTCTTATTAGGGATACGGACTCGTATTGATTGCGACTCAAAATGGGGACCCTCTATTATTCCCCTTATACAAGTCACCACAGTATGAATACAACCAGCCCGAACAAAACTTGAAGGTATATATAAGGTAGCTTGAAGGACAAACGAGACTAACTCAGTTTATTAGGAAATATATACATGCACATTGCAAATATTTAAGAATAACAGTCTGAAGGAATCATGAACGAAAACAAATACGCGATAAGCATAATTGTAGCAATGATGCTACTGCAAGCTGCTCATATTGCAACTGCAAACTATTTCTGTTTACCTACCGGATCCTGTATTGATGTTGGAATCAACAACGCAAACGGCGATGTGTTCAAATCCGAACAGGAATGTTTGGAAGTCTGTGGATCCAGAGCTGGTAAGTTTTCAATTCGTAGTCCGTAAAGAACGAAATGAAAGTGATGTTTACGAACAAGGTAAAGCATATTCGTAATGTTATATGACCGATGGAATAAGTCAAAGAATATAAGCAAAAAATTAGTCTAAAGCTTGAAGCCTGTGTAAAATTTGAAGCTCTTAAATATTGACCACAAACCATGCAATGCAAATGTGATTTATTTCCATGAATGTCAAAGGAAGTACAACTTTTTGAGCAACGTTTTAAGACGGCTGTATGCCATATTTACAGTCCCATAGGAGCGCATTTAAGGACTGCCCAGGCCACTATAGCAAGTAACCGAACTTCGGCTCTGATGTAAAATCCGTGGTACAGGGGTTAGAAACAGAATCCAAACCACAGTATTTTTTCCACCCACCACCCACATTCTCTATCGTATATATAAGCAAATTTCCCTAACTTAAAGCACAACTAAAAATGGACGATTATTCTTGAATATACAAATCACAGTGCGATGAGTGCAATTAGTTGACCCCCACGGGTGAACATAGCAATCATCAAGGCTAAGCAGCGTGGGCATCCGCTGAAGTGGCTGCGGTAAACACGCTTATGTAACCTTGAGTTCAAAATTTAATATAGCAATCATTAATAGTCTATCGGTGAAATAGCGGCCAGTGTATTTCCACTTTGTGGGGTGCAAACAAGTATGTTCCTAAGTCTTTGCCGAAACCTCAACGTACTGTAGTGCCCTGAATAAAAGGGAGAAATTTTTTCTGTCTATCTCTTAGAATTAAGCAAGCGGATAGAGTCCCTAAGCTCTAATTAGAGTCCATAAATGTCAATTATCCCTAATTGTAGCGCAAAAATGACTCTAAGACCAAATAAAGTTGTATCCGAAACTTTAAAGCGTACTTAAGTTTTGAAAGTATAACGTTAAAAAGTATAACCTTGCATTATCGCTCAAGCTTATGATACAAAGCAAAAAAAGTTTAATTCAACGGATAGTTGCAATACACACAAAATAAATTGACTTAAAATTCAAAGACTCCTATTTTCTTAAATGTTCAAGACATAAATGTCTTAAATTTGAGACATTTCTTGAATACAAGACAATTCCGTGTACCGGATATACAACAGTAACGAGGGGTGGCGGAAGTCGGGTTGACAATAAACAACAGTCCGCAACCGAACAACAAAGGGTGCACCCTCGGGAGAGGCCAGAAAATATCAGTCCCCCTATTCGGGTCACTACAGTAACGATAAGCTTAAACTAAGCGCCAGCGTAATTCGAAGCCAAACAATAATTCCCACCCTTAAACTTACCGTTTCAGAGCATTTTCAGAGAGCTTAACGATATTCAAGCGGCGGATATCAAAACGGAAACACATAACAGTGATACGGATACTGCAGCTGACTTCAAACAGGGAGAGGCGCACAATGCATTTGAACAAACCTTTCGCGAAACCCGAGTGCCGACCCGTAGCCAACCCACCTTTTACTCAGTGGGGCTTAAACATTTTTAGGAGGTGCATACAAAAGTTTGTCCATGACTTTCAAGCAGGGTTTATATTTTAGGGAGACAAAATTGTTCCAGCGGGACTGAGTCCCCCTGCCCCCCTCTCCGAGCAACGGGTACGAGTGAGCGAGCGAGAAGCAAAATTTTCGCTCAAACATTCTTTACAGAACCGGCCTCCGTGCCTCCGGGTTCGAAGCCACTGTTTCATTGCATTCACTATAGGTTGCGGATTTTGGAACTGGAGTAGTTGCGTGGACCAGCCGTACTGTAGCGACCCGAATAAGAGGGGAGACTGATATTTATTTGGCCTCTCCAGAGGTTACCCCTCTGTTATTCGGTTACAGACTGTTATTTATTTTTAACCCACGCTCCGCCACCCTTCGTTACTGATATATATCTGGTACTGCAACTGTCCGTTGAATTCAACGTTTATTTGTCTTGCGTCAATAGCTTGAGCGATAATACAAGCTTATACTCAGGAATGTACTTTCAAAGTTTATGTGGCGCCTTAAAGATTCGAACTCAACTTTATTTGGTCCTGAAGTCATTTATGCACTACAATATGGAATAATTAACCTTTATGGACTCTAATTATGGTTTACGGACTCCATCCGCTTACAGACTCTTATTAGGGATACGGTCTCCTATTGATTGGGACTCAAACGAGGACCCTCCTCTTATTACCCCACACCGTCTTATTTGGGTCACTACAGTATTGCCATCAAAATATACAATTTCAAATTTGTTCAACCAAAAGCTAAATTCAGATAATTTTTAGAGCACGAAATTGACAACTTGGCAGGCGACGGGGAAGACTGGAAGGCGTTCGGTGAAATAGAGTCGGCAAAACATGTGGACAGCGGGTTTCAAGCAAGGGTCCCAGAAGAACTAAGCCAAGATTCAGCGGAAAATCCAATTTCAAGCGAAGAAATGATTGCAGATATCGAAAATCTGGATAGCAGCTTTGAAAAATAAATAACAAACACTGCACAAGCTATTTGTTTGAAAACTTGTTGGACAGAATCAGCAATTTTCTAATAGCAGTACATTTTTTCCGCAATATATAACTTATAATTGTACCAGATACATGCAAACAGTACAGAGATATTCATGACAAAATTTGCGGATACTCAAGACACTTTTGCTGACTGAAGAACCGTAGAATGCTGGCTACTCTCCCTCGCAAAACTTTGTCGAAATTTCGTTTCTGCGATTCTTGCTTTAGCGCCACTACAGATTTCATCCATGTTTAAACAGGGTGCAATCGGAAGTAAAAATACGGAAGCCGACGGTCAAAAAAACTTGCCGGAGCCGGAGGTGAGGCGAAATTAGGTCAAATGAAATTTAAGTTGTTAAATTTGACGAGTATCTGTAAAGTATCGTTAGATCGTTTGGTTTTACGCTTATATTTTATGAATTTGGCAATTTTCTTAAAAAATGTGCAAAAGTTAAAATGAAACGCATCATACAAGTAAATTGCGTAAAACTATGCAAATGTACAAAACAATCCGTTGAAATGTTATCAATTTCATTTCTGGTTGCATATCTGTGTGTCTGGTTCAAAAACTGTTATCATTTTGCGTTTGTGTCTGAAAAAATTTATTGAAATGAACCGTTCTTATAAAATAGGGTTTAAGTCTCACATAATGAAATGTAGTATCCTATCTTTAATTTATTACATGTATACCAGGGTGCAACCGGAATTGCGGTTCTGGCATTTTTTTACCTTCCACTTACGGTAAATTTTGTACCGAAATTAACAATTCCGGTATTAAAATTGGGTAATATGGAAATTAATATATTTTACGAAAGTGACGATAGAAATTAGACTTCATTCGTAACGAATAGTATATAAACCTTGACAATGGCCGAAAATAAACCATCAAAGGTAGCTTCAGTGGATTATGAAAATCAAAAATACAGCAGATAAAATGAATAACTATCTTAAACTAGGGCTATTTCAACAATATTGCAAAAAAATTAAAATATTAATATTTCGGTGGCATGTATTTTTCATTTTTCCCGTTCCGGTAATTTTTTAGATTCCGGTTCCGGTAAATTGTACTTCCGGTTGCACCCTGTGGTATACTAGAGTTGGAATCGGCATCGCTATCGGCACCATTTGACCAATAATCCAGCATGACAGATTTTCCAATTTTAGCTCCCAAATCAAAATACTCCACACACTTATTTTATTACACAGTAGCTAAAACAATAAATGCTTGCGACTTCTAAGATATAAACTGCGAACATTTGCAGTCTGTCCATCTTCTACTTGGAAGCATTCTAAATTTTAGAGGCAGTATGTGTTCTAATAATCTGGCTACATCTAGAAATATATAATAGCTCAAGCACCTATAGCTGAGTGGCGTTAGAAAACACTTCCCCTACAGAATTCAGGGTTAGCATCCTAGCTTGAAATTAGTACTTTTTGACAAAATTGAAAATACTCATGCGAAAGTGATTATAAGATCAACGCATTTTCAACGTTCAATTGTCGCCAAACCTCAACACATTTCAGTTTCTAATTCAAATGAAGTGAACTAAAACGGTGCGACCCTTAATCAAGGTGCTCAATCATGAAAGCTTCAAATGTTGATAACGCAATGCACAAAACATAACACTAATTAAATTTCCAAAAAAGATCTTATTTTATTTTGACGACTTCGATCGCAACCACTTTTGAATTTTCGTTTTTAGATCAACATCTGAAACACAGAAAAATATGATAAAAATTATCCGATCTGTAATTTTCGAAATTTCAATTTGAAAACGCTGATTTATTAAAATGGTGTGACACTGAAAACTGAAAGGAAAAAATTCAGACCATTAAGAAATCTCGTTCACTAGCTTGCAGATGTAAGAATTAATGGTGATTGATGAACCTAAATTTCAGTTTCGTTTGGACTTCAAAAATCAGCAGAATATTATGAAGCGAATAAAATGCACCTATTTTCATCTGCGTAGAAATTTCAGGACGGATAATATCAATTATCTCCCCTTCTAAAGATGTTGGCTGCTTCACTAACATAAAGACCGCAAGCGTGAAACAAATTAATAACTAGTTTAGTTACCTGATACCAGCATCTCTTCTGACAATGGCTCACGATTGAAAGGATTGCTCTGGTCACTCAAGAGATGGCGTAAAATGATGTTACGGTCGACAATGTGCCCAGAGGGCAGTTTGACAGGGTCTTTCATCAGTGTACCCATTATCGGATCTGTAATGATTGATTAATTAAATATTGTAATATGTTTATTGTTACTAGATGCGTAACCAGAATAACTGGAAGCCGTGTTCAAAACCAGGATCCGACAAAAGCAGATTTTTCAAAGATTATTCACTAGTGACAATCCAGGCGTAATTATAGTATTAAATCCATTTACAGCAGTCATAAAACAGTTTTTAGTTCACAGATAAGGCGTCTAAATTCCCCAACATCCTTCATTTCACACGACACGTTTGGCTATTAATTTTTAAAAATCACCATGTATTGTACTGTGTTCGCTACATAAAACACATAAATGCCAGATTATAGTTTAATCTCAATAGCTACTTCCATTGGCCTCTCTGGTCGTACATTGCACGTGTACTGCAAACAATATGTCATGATTTTTACCACAAAATTCCTCCGGGACGTCGCCCAAATTTTCTTCGGTGGTCGCTTTTGCCTTCCAAACAGTTATTGCCCGTTCGGCGACATCCGAAAACTTTTCAATGTCAATTGTTGATTTGATATTGTGTCGTTGCAATCTCGCGATTACGTCTTTGAACAGTTCAGGAGTGAACGAACGCTGTAATAATTGTAGCTTAAGTAACGACATCATGAATGTTCTTCCTTGGTCTCGGCATTTGGCTGGTATCAGTCTCGGTCTCTTTTTCGGAGTCTCACTAGGTTTCAGTTTAAGTTTAAGTTTAAGTCCGAAGCGCTCGTTTGCCGAACACCCCGGGTTTTATTAAAAGGATAAACCACATTTACATCAACGAAAGCAATTATATAAACCAAAGAAGGCAACAACATATTATCATAACATAACAAAGGTCCTTGAAAATTACCCATTATTCTACTCTGCTTGCAAGGATATTATTCAGAGCAAATATGTTAAAAAGCACACAAGAAACCTAGTTTCAAAACAAACTACAAATCAGGTACGCTGAGAAAAAGACATTCGAAAACCCAGCATGCTATCATTCTGTCGGGTTATTGTTCCAAAAACCTTAAAAAAACATTCTTCTTTTAGATACAGCTTAAGTTTGTACAAATTTCTATAAACATTTTCCTGAAAAACATCAACAACACAGACATTTTCATTGTTAAACTCGAGTTTACATCGAGCACTCCATATTGCCAATTGTGCATGTTGGACGATGAAATTAAAAGCTATTCTGTTTAATGGGTCGTGAATATTTCGTCCCAAAATTAAATAGGTTTCAAGCGGATGCCAAAGGAAAACCAAGTTAACATTTTTCGCTCAACGTTCAGAATAAAAGAATGTCTATTGTATTTGATAATACTTTTAGATATGAATTTTTCGCTGTTTTAGCAATCATTGTTATTATATTAAAATATAATTTTTAAAGCTCGTCTCGGGGTTCGGTTTTTGACAGAGATCGCAATTCCCGCATATGTAGTCTGGAACTCAGTATCGAAAATATATATTTGACAGTTGAAAATTTTTTCTCAGATCCTTACAGATAGGGGGTTACAATCCTTGTTTCACACTTTTGTTACCGCCCTTCGGCTCCAACTAACCTCATCAGCGGCAACACATTCTGCAAATCGATCCGAATCCAAATGGAGATAAATATCCGTAAGTTGATCGAGTAGTTTCTTTGGTTCAAAATGATACTTTGCTGCATTTTTGACGCGAAGATTCTGACATTTGGGACCGCACATTTGAACAAGATTAAAGTTCAACATTGCGGCAAGACGGTCACCCAGTTGCTAAAGCCATAATGGACACACATATAGACAGCCATAGTGCATACAAGTCAAAGATGTTACCATATTTGCAACACTGATTGTTTCATAGAAAACACTCGTTTCTAAACATTTGCTTATTTACGAAATGTAAATGTCAAAATCAATTGGAACTGTGCCCAAATTACGTATGATCGGCGTTCTAGTTTTAATTGGCTGTCTATAAAATGAATGCAAGAGTCCGTATACAAAGTTTCAACATTGTTATTTCTAAATAACTCTGAATCTGTGAAGTATCAATCGATCTGAAAACGATTATTGTCGTTAAAAGCTGCAGGCTATTACACTGTACTGTAGTGTAGAACATCGAAAGTCTTTGTTCTAGCTGCTTTCCCATTAGATTAATCACAAACTTTTCGGTAGAGAGCAATTTCTCATAGTTTCATAAATGTGTCATTTTCCAGAATAGTTCACCTAAAATTTAAAACATCAAAAAATTTCAGCAATATTTATTTAATCTGTCACTGTAATACAGCAACTAACCGGAGACAAAAACGGATCTTTGACTTGTTCAGTCATATACACAAACATGTGAAGTGTTTCTTTTGCGAGCTGCATCAGCGAACGCACTTGCGATTCGTGTTGTGCCAGTGTTTGCTGTCGGTCACGTTGATCTTCCTGAAATCTATTGCTCATACCGGTATTTCAAAAACAACGGCATGTAACTGACTTTCAGCGCAAATTCAAGTCTACTGTAAGCTTTCCGATTCAATAAGCCCATCAGATCTTTCATTCAGTGCCGTAGCTGATACAGTGTAGGCTTATCTCAATGAATGCTCACAGGCAGTAATCACGACACAAATTGTGAAAAAAGTGCGTATGCTTTGCGCCTCGAAGATTATGCAAGTCAGAAATTCCAAAATATTATTTCAAAATACACATTTATTTATAAAAATTACTCCACTAAGTTATTTAATCTGCTAACTTTAACGTTCTCATATTTCACAACGTTCTTGCAAGAAAATCGATAAAGCAGAATACAACTAACCCTAGAAAGTTTGTGCCATTCGACTTGATTCGCCATCAAATCTTGCGCTTCTCGGATCTGTTTCAGTGTATCCATGGCTTCATCCAACAAAAACGTTGTGTCATTAATCAACATGTTGATAAAACGAATAAATTCAGTCCCACATTCCCTGAAGAAAAAAGTTCACTTTATTAATCTGTACACCATTCTACAACTTTCCACCTTCCCCCTGCAAGCACAAAAACGGTTTACAATTACCAAGTTTGTAAAGTATTATTTGCGCCAAGTTTAGCGTCGCACATGATTGTAGGTTAGTGTAGTGTACACGTACCTATGGAAACAATTAACCGTAAAAATGTAAATTTTAAGATAAAAAATACTATTTTTCTCCATCTCTGGCGTTACGCATCGGCTTCAGCCAAACGATGAAACCCGGCTGGTCTCAAACAAAGGAGAAAAGTTAAAACACTATGAAAAACTTTTTGACCTCCGTTTATTTTGAAGCAGATTGATAGATAGATATCCAGAAAGAAAGGGGTTATTAATTAGTATATAACTCACTGAAAATTTTGAATCATCGCCATTCTATGCACTGGCATACTCCACATAATTTTGAATATTGTTTGAATATGGTAACGGATGCTGAACTTTTCGTTGAATTCATTATCAGAGCCGGTATGCTCGCAATCTGAAAAAATCAACACATCACCATTCATTTTATATTTTTCATTTTTTAAAACGGAAAAAATCAAAATTATCAATTTGAAAGTTAACAAGACACACATTTTTAAATACATGTAACAATTTTCTATACAGAGCAGAGACGTTCCATAGTATTAAAATATTACTTGTAGCTGTTGTTTTAATCTCTGTCGTTACCTGACAAATGCTGATGCAATAGCCAATGTAGAATACTGTCGTTGATATAATTTCACAGCTCGTATTCTCACACACGGTTGTAGCACTTTATCACAAGTCAGTAGTATTCAATATGGTTTAAACCAAACAAATATAAAAATTTCACACAGCATTCGAGATGGTTGGCAACACCAAAAGCGAATAATCACTAAGAGTGTTCAACTGGGCGCATTATGTGTAGAAAAGAATGTACCCGGTACGCGTTGTGTTTTTGGCCAATACCCCTTCATTTACCGAGAGGGGGTGCAACCGGTACGAACCATGGCACTTTATGTATGCGGCGTCCAACATGATCCCCTTCAGGGTGCAAAGCGGAACTGGGATATAACGGAATCGGAACAACAAATTTTGTAACTATGGATATTTGGATAAACAAGTTAATATTGATTATGTGAGTCGCCTGTTGGCTCTCAACAATTATCAAAAGTCCTGTTGGCTCTCAACAATTATCAAAAGTCGCATGAACAAATTGGCACTCATTATTTGGCTCTGTAAAACTAAACTACAATCAATTATTGATAGTTAAGTCATTGAAAACAATTTAATACATAAATGATGCAGAATTTTTAAACAACATATCACAACAAGTTGGCCTAAATTTAAAATGTGAAAAATCCGCTTGATTGTGCAATGGGAATCGGTAGTTGCACACTCTTGTTAGAGTGATCATCCGCTCTTGCCAACACTGAGATTGAACAGTTAACAGGCAGAAGACTACAATGTATTAAAAATCGATACGAACATTAACGGACCTGAATAAAATTTGACCAAACTTTCAAATAAATGATCTGTGGCAAGATTCATTGTTAAAATTAATCGCTGTAGATTTATTGCTGCAGGATGGCAGGTCATAAATAATATTTCAATCAAACGCGCAGGCAATGACGGATTGTTGAATATATGAGGGCTGCATGCAAGCAAAACTAACGATTGCGCCATATTGTATGTGCAATTGTCAACCACAGCGCTGGGCATATGTCTGCAAATAAATTCATTACACATTAATGTATGCAACGGTTCGACCCAGATATCCGGTTCCGCATGTCCACAACAGCATTCAAAAACGGTATCCATCCAAACTGCATCTTCGCAATCAAGTATTTGTTGCTATAAAACAGAAAACAAAACAAACCAAAATGAATGAAAACATCGAAAGAAACGTACTGAAACAAAAACAACAACACTTCCAATATGTCTTCTAAGTAGAATTCCGGGTATGCGCCAAATACTTGTGACACTGATTTCACTGGCAAAATGGCACTAAAATAATAATAATAATAATAATAATAATAATAATAATAATAATAATAATAATAATAATTACAATAATACTAATAAAACAAAAATACACGTGAAAACACGAGACCTACGTATACCGTAACCAAAACGTTTTGAAAAATTCAATTTTAATCAATAATTCACAGAACATTTGCGTGCTCAGGACAAAGCCTAATACAGCGTTTAATTTTTGACCTATCTATAATCACCAAGGCGGCAGGGACTGCTTCGAAGTGAAAATCTTTTGAAACAGGACAGATTACAAGTGATATTCTACTGGCAAACAAACTGGCAACATTAAAACAAATTCTGCAATTTATATTACCTGTTGTCTCTAAAGCTGACGTCCAATATTATTTTAACGAAACAAATCTTTTATTTCAAATATCATAAATTCATATATTTTGTATTTAACAAAATTTCACGCACCCATCAGGACACAACTGTCTCATGAGAAAATCAAGAGTTTTGGCACAAAACGCAAACGCATTGCTGACAAATAATTCGTCCAAAACCACTGCTTCCGAACACAAATGTGATCTCATAAGAACCTAAAAGTTTAAAAATCCAATTCATTGCGTTAACTGACCGACGACAACTTCACGAAATAGCACATCATTCGAAAATACAATACGACAAACAAATGAAAATAACGGAAAGCGAGAAACTGCGGGGCAGTTGGCAGCTATGCAGCCCAAATTCAAACACGTCTTCATTCTGTTGAAAATACTGCGACACGTGTTTCTCCTGTATGTATAATACATGTAACACGTGTTGAGGTAAGGTTACGTGTATTCATTGTTACGGTACGGTTTACGTAAGGCAATTTTGAAAATTGCCACTCGGTAACCCAAACTCAGTCATACGTCGTTTTCGGTAGCCAGCTGGGACTAATTATTGTGAATGTTGTATTGTCAGCAATAGCCTTTTCACTTGTGGTGCCGTCCGTAGTCGCACGACAAGCCTAGCGCGTTCCGTACCTTGCACAATTTACGTTGCCGTTCTAACATCGCTCTATTTCGTGGTCCCATAATTGGATGCGATTCCCACGACGACCGCGTGTTTTCCAGCTGTTGCCGCAATCGCCGCGATTGAATTTCATCGCGTTCAACACGAGCATGATGTCGTATTGCAGGCAGTAACGCAACACGTTGAGCATGCAGTGTCAAGAAAAAACATTCGGTCGGAAATTTGATTTCCGACGATGTGTCTGAAACAAAAAAACGCAGCATACAAACCGAAAAAAACATATGCAAAATTAAGTCACGCACACAATTAACCAAGAATTTTCGCCACTGCACTGGAGATACGGTATGATATTACGTATTCATTTGGTATGTCAATCATTTTCAACTATAATATGTTAACAATTATAATGACAGATACATTAATGGTTGCGCGATACTTGTCGTGCAAACGACATCGAGCACAAGTCAAAAGATACGCTTCTTAAGACATTAAAATAGTCAAAAAAAGTATAGATACCATTATTCAGGGTCATTCGATTCAAAATGGCTCAAACTTTAAAGCAAGTAACTCACAGTATTAATGAAACCAAAATTTAAAATTTAGAATTTCAAAAAATAATAAATTCACTCACCAACAGATTTTTCAAACGCTTCCAGCTCGTCAGTGCGCAATTTAAGCCTAGCGGCGTCTTTGACACTCACTCTGGCGTTTGGATGAAACGGATACAAGCAGTGAATCTGAAATAAAACCACAAGCACACAAATTCAAGTTTATAATAATAAAAATCGCCGGTACAACTATTATCCAAGCTAAGCTAGGTAGACCATAAAATTTTATCAAAAATTCCTATACCTAGCGTTAGCTTTCTCAGACTAAATTTTATTGAAATATTTTAATGCAACACCAATCGATTGACCGCATTCTCAAATATATTTATAATCTATTGAGAGTTGGTGATTAGGTGTTGTAACTTAACAACCGGTAATGAATAGCTCAGAAATTTAACAATTTTTCACACTACGATTTACCTACATGAATGTATATTTGCAGAACAACAGATACTACAGTTAGCTTACTTTATAACGTATCACTAACTGATAAAATGCGCTACATACAGCTCACACTTCAACTTGATGACAATAATATGAACTTACTTTATCAATTGTTACTTTTTCAGACATTTTGTACATCACCGACAAAAAGTTAAGCATGAAACCATTGTTTGCCACAGTTGACTCATCACTCTGAAAAACACACACGGTTGTAGCGTAGCAGTCAGGGTGCAAACATAATTTGAATTCCGATTAGAATTCTGACTAAAATCCTGTTCAAACTGTGACTTTTGTTTAACTCAGTTCCATTTGGCACCCTAGTACAAGTGTTCTACAGTTAACCACCACAATCAGGTTATCACACCGCATATTTCGGTAGCGGTACTTAGGCAAAAGCATTCTCGCATTTAATACTGCGTCAATAATTTAACACCGCCCCTAGCATTTTCCTAACAGTGTAAAACCAAAATGGCAAGTGCTTTTGTATAGAACTTACATAAAGTTTGGCCTTGTTCGCATTGCGTGCGATCACAGCAGAAACAAAATTTAATATCGAATCCCGTGTGCTGCTATTTACAAACAACGAATACACAACGCGATGCACGTCAGTCTGAAACACACATATTTATAAAGCTATTTATTGTAATGTTGCGTGAAAAATTAGGCGACGTTCACAATAATTTTGCCAATTGTACCACGCAATCTGCTATAGACCAAGACTCTAATACTATTTCAATTTGCAAATGAGCTCATGACAACCTTGGTCTATGAAAAAATTGCTAGCAACAAACATACAAGTCATATTGTATTAGAGATTACTAAAACACAGCCTTCAGCTATCATGGCAAAACTGCTACGCTGCAAGTCCTGGTCTATAAGAGATTTCTCTCATAAAGCTCTGGGCTATCATGGAAAAATTGCTAAACACGGTGCACTGAATTGATTGCTACTTTCGCAGGAAAAACCACTAACTGGCGCTGTATGCAACATTTGACATCAAATTCCGCGACAAAAAGCAAACACACCCGCAAAGATTCCAGGTGACCACGAATATTTGGATACTGATAGCGAGCTGCACTTTCATCAATTTCGCCCTTTGAGTCGCTCATAAAAAATGTATTCGCCACCGCTTCCTGAAAAAATAACCGAATTTGACTAAATTCTATCGCAACAGAAATGTTTCCATCAAAATGCCACGTGTCTATTAGTAATATCACTTATGCACATCTACGAGTACCGGATACCAAAAATACTGAGACAGAATTTGGTCGCAAATATATATTTTACATCGAGGAATATCAGACAACGTAGAATATCGGAGCAGGATGTCGATTTGTTGCCAGAACCGGAACTCCAATTGTACCTTAACTTACATCCGACTCACTTCACATACATACGTATATAGCTAAAACCCTATGATTAAATACACTAACGTCATCTTCAAAGAACGCAGAAGGTGAGAACAGCGGCCCCAGCGTTGATACTTGCGTAATCTCACGTCCAGCTGCGGATGTTATTGCTTCAGGCTGCCATAAACGATGTCGTGTTACCTACAACGAATGTTTTATGCTACTTCAGCACAACTGATTTCTTAATACAAACTAGAATTTTTCTCAAAACTCCACTTGCATATACAACACAAAATAACCATCTAACATCGCAATGCAAATAACCAAGTACCAAGTTTTTCAAAGCTGTTTCCGACTTTTATCGACTCGAAGCTTGTTTTGAATCGAAATCCGTTGGCTTCTAGGAAAACACCGAAACAACTTAAACTTAAAAACTGAAAAGTATATATATTGACAATGCAAAAGCGGCCAAAAAATTTATACGGTTTGTCACTACCGTTTCCAACTAGACATACCATATCACAGAATGGTCGATTTTGTGCCACTTTAGTTTCACACAACTCGCCAAGCACCAGCAAAGGTTGCCGAAATTGATTTGACGCCAAGTCTGAATCTCTCATCACACGAATAACGCCTTCGAGCAAAGGCATAAACACCTATCACAGACAAACAAAGTAAATATTTAAATATCCGAACCTAAATCTTTTAAAAGAAAATGTGGACTCACAACTGTTGGAAACTATTAGCTTAAACTTGTTAATAAAATCTGTATCTATTCCGCAAATTTCATTTTCAAAATTTAACAATTTCTGAACAAGTTTAGTGTTCTAATTAGTAGTACAATGTGCTTTTATTTTTATTATAACCCACTTTTCACAAGTAACTTGAATCCCTTTCCCTGACAATACATGATCCTTAAAAACAAAAGCCTTTGCTTTACGAACTACAAAAAATCAAAGTCCATCCAGTTACAACGCTGTATGACCAATTATTTGTAATGAAAATATTACAATATATTATGTTCACTGCTTTTCTGTTACGTATTTACCGTATCGAATTCTTCATCTTTTTGCACTGCCTGCATCACATTTTCCACCAGTCCATTTGGCAGTAATCCATGCGCAAAAGTGTACAAAAAGAGCGATGAAAAACATGGGTTATTCCTGAAAACCCAGATGGCATATTTGTTACTTGACTACAACAGTTATCACTACAAGTACGGGAAAGGTGCTTATACGAACCAAGTACGCTATCTAAGAGAAAAGACAATCATAAATCTGCCAATTCGTTAGCTTAATTTAGAGCGAGAGTGAGCTGGGAAGAAAGATTTTTCCAGATGCCCGAGGCAAAAAGAAGCCGGTTTTTTCCGAGACCGAGATCGAAACCAGTCAAATCCAGAGACTTTACAAAAACAACTGCAGGAACAAAATTATAACAAATTACATATATCAAAACTAATACTAAATTACCTTGATTAAGTATTATATACTTTTTGTCGAAACATACATTTAAATTATATCGTGTTCTGATATTTTTATATCCCGTAGAATCCACCCAGTGCCACAAAACACAAAAAAACTAACGTGGACAGGTCGCTAAAGCATCCTTGAAACAACAAAATAATGAACTGTACAGATTGAGACCGAAGCATTGACACGACCAGATTCCATTTTTCCGAAATCTGAAACAAAAAGTAGAAATCCATCTAAGAGTATCTGCTTTGCTGTTGTACACGGTTTGTATTATGTAATGACTTTTATACGCCGATCGCCAAAAATGTGCCTTCGAACTTTTACATATCTTAGAACTATATAATTCCACGTTATTTAAAATCTGCCGTTAACTGATGATAAGTGTTATACATAACTCAGAATAGTGAAAAACCTCTTATTCATTTATAAACTCGAATATTCGATTCATTCATTATCACTTGTTATGCTGTATGTTTTCAAGACGAAAAGACTTAAACTCAAGCCCCACACAAGATAATACCTCATCTGAGTCTGTTTGTTGCACAGCGCGTCTGTGTTCTTCTTGCGTCCGAAAATACACATCCCGTAAATAATTGAACAATTCAAGTTCTTTCGAACCGGCGACTGATGCAATTTCTTGCAACATAGGTGCATCATTTTGTCGCGAGCCGCCGGGACCCATCATTGGATACCTGAAAAATCACCAAAAAACATATTTTAGCAAAATATCTTGTCGATTGTCGTAAACCAAATCAAAATTATAAAGCAGTAACTGTAGATACCAATACAACCACAAACTGCCGCCCGAACCAAAATTTTAAAAACGAATGTAAATCACTATCCTTGAAAATAAAAATAAAACTTGAAACATTGAACACTTTCAAACTGAAAGAAAAACGGTATGCATTGTTATACTTTCTCAAAGGACCCTCCATACACCGCACTTAACAGATGCGCTTCTACACAACAACCGACGGGATGCCGCTTTTAAAAGTACGTGCTCAGTTCACCGTCTCAGCCGGAACATTTTGTCAGCATTCCTCATTCCATGCTAGTAATCTTCATACCCCTCTCAATTGCACGTTTCATTTACCAGCTGTCTGCAGAACTCAAAAATCAAAAACAGTCCATATTTAACAAAACACAAATAAAACCAAGCGCAAACATACTGATTTGAAATAAATGAATAATCTTTCGATGGCGAACAACTCAACGAAACCTGAGCTGAATCACTGCGAGAAAATAATTGTTTAGCTGACGACTGCAACAACTTTTCAATAACATCAATGAGCAGCTCTTGAATCAAACTAGCAACACATCCTGAACAAAAAAGCCAAAGCATAACAGCGACAACTATATATACAATACAACACTAATTAAAAATATTAACTAATCTCTGTCGTAGGACATTTAAAAATTACATTTCGGTGTAGACCTCGCTGGTACGTAGACGTTACAGCTCGAATAAAAAGGATAAAAGACAGAAAACATAAAATTACGAAACGATCCACAATATTGCACGTTTTCCAGTAACCGACCTTCGTCTCGTAAATCTTGTTCATCCAACCGTAGAATTCGATCTCTGACACTGGCCAAGTCACATTTAACACCAGATCTATTATTATCAACTGTTCCGCTCGCTGGGTCTATGGACGTTTCAGTTAATTCACTAACGTTAAGTACAAGCAATAGCGTCTCTTGAACACGCGTAACCACAGCACTGACTATGGCCGCATTTTCCTGTAAATTGGAAGTCACTTTATTCAGTAGCACAAGAGATGCTATAATTTTAATTGAGCAACTATTAATTATAAAAGTCACGACATGGTGAAGTCAAAAGCATAATCAAAATTTGAAATTTCTAGCATGTGATACAAACGTAAAAAACAGGATGCCAGACACTCTTGGTCAGTTGACATTCAAATAGAAAATTACAATCTAACATATATCTTTATATATCAACATAGGCGTTGTTGGCTGGGTTTATGAAATCTTCCTAAAACACCTGTTCATCGTTTATAGAAGCTTACTTAAAGTAAACAAAAACTTAAGTCACAGACGAAATTTGATGTACCACAAACCAGGGGGCAACAAAAGTTCCGATTGGGGTTCGGGAAAAATTGACGATTCGGATTCTGTTGCGAATCAATATTTTTTGTTTCTGGTCACAAATCTCAGTTCTAACGGAAAATAGATCTGCTGCGATAATAAATGTTATCAGCCTTGTAGGTATAAAAGCAATGTTATTTATTAAGTTGCTAGTCTGATCCAAAAAATCAATGGAAATTTCAAAAAAATTCGATTCGGTCAAATTGTGGATTCGGCACTACACTGCTACAGACTATCAGTTCAGGCATATTAACATTGTCTTATTGAGATTTTAGGCTCGTGGTTACCTTCTTAATATGAAAAATAAACGATGGCTCTCTACTTCAGACAATAGGTCAAATTTAGCATTTATATAATATATATTGGTGCCAAGAATTAAGCATTTACTTAATCAAGTACTGAAGCATAAATAAAATAAATGCGTACATAAGATTTCGCAAACCCAACCCATGTGAATGTTGCGCGACTAAATACATTACAGATACACGAAAACATAGCACGATTTCCCAGTAATTAACAAGAGGCACTGCACTCACTTAACAGCAAAACCCAATATAAACTGAAAACGGACAATCCTAACGTACCCTTGTTCCCATTGATTCCATCGCAGCAGAACTGTGACCATCGCCATCTTCCATTTCGACTGTTTCAATCCCTGAGTCTGAATCCATGAGCTGAGTAGCGTCTTTGCTGAAATCAGAAAGCACAATAATTTGCCCTTGCAAAGCTGAGATAATGAATTAGTTTTCAGAGATAAAAGTGAAAAATGTTTTACTAAACAAGATATATACATAAAATACATATTCACACCTTGATCACAAACTTCTATGATTTCTCGTCTTGTGTATATTACTTGACCACCGTTTCTTAGAATCAACCATAAAAAATTATCATCTAATCCAAGAATACATACACAAAATTTTTGCTATATATCAACATAAGAATACGTACATAAAAAGTTTTGCTATATGTCAACATACCTTTCAAAGTTTCCGAAATCCATTAGTTCAGCCGAGGGAGTTACGGAAGCTAAAACCAACCAGGTCCTTCAAAATGTATAAATTAAACAAGTAAATCAAATGCTTTTATTAAACTATGTATTTGGTGCTTTGCTTGGACCTAAGATGTATTCTGTGCCATCACTGTGTCGCGGAGGAGTTGGGGCATCAACCGGGGATCCCCGGTTCGCAACCGGGAGGATTTCTGAGTTGGGGGTTGCAGAATTTTCAATAGTGTCAGTTGTACTAGCCAGTGTTTAGTTACGCCTACAAATGATTGAGAGGAGAGGGTATCTTTAATTCATACTGATAATGTTTTTTCCTAAAAAAGTAAGGAACGCAAAATTAACCGAGGCGAGTAATCTTTAGTGGAGGGGCTGAAACGGGGGTGATTTTGTTGCAGCTCAGATTCGTTTTACAAATTGTGTTTCGTTTGCAGATTACTGATGTTTGAAATGACAGTTGAAGAACAGCATATTTTATTCTGAATTATAATGAATTAGCAGGAATTCGGAGGTGTAATATATTTACAAGTCGTTTCGGTTCCTGTTACTGCTTCGGTGAAATGCAGTTCCTGATTGAAACCTGTTATGTACATTAGTGAGAGTGACGAGATATCAAAACTTTTACCGATGCTGACGCGGCCTGATTCCAATATGTGCGTGATGCTCAAAGATAAGGTAGGATTACATTACATTATTATATACAGGAATACTTAAAAAATAGCAACCATAAACGGTTGTATTTTTATACGAATGGTTCATTTCAATTAGAGTTGCTAATGGGACGGGGCCAACCTCGGTTCATCTCTAATTTCAATTTTTTCAATAACAAACGCAACAGATATAATGGTTTCCAGATCGGACGGTAGTGATATAGTCGTAGGCCAAATTGCTATTCAAGTCAATTGCTAATTAACCTGGGCCAATTTGCTATTTTATGTGATCGCCAGGGTGAACCGGAATTACAATTTCCAGGAACCAAAACGGGAACCGGAATTTGAAATAATTACCTGATACGGAATCGGAACATGAAAAATACATGCCACCGAAAAATTAATTTTAATTTTATTTTTGCAATATTATTGGTGAAATAGCCAAAGTAGGAAATAAGTCTTCACTTTATCTGATGTATTTTAGATTTTCACAATCCACGGAAGCGAAATCTACTTTCGATGGTTTATTTTCGCGATTTTCAAGGTTTGCAAAAATATCTTAATTTATACCGACCAAATATTTATACCGAAATTTTTATTTCCGGTAAAAATCTACCGGAACCGGAAGGTGAAAAAGTGGCGAAACCAGAATTCCGGTTGCACCTGCTGATAACAGTTTGGTCTGGGCTAAACTGCTATTGGACTTATGAAAATCAGATTTGATTATTTGGGAAGAAACAATACGTTAGCCAATCAGCGTTGGTCTTACATCACTGTTGTTTTCCGACATCTCACAATCGCTATTCGGATCTCACAATCGCTATTCGGCCTAGGCCAAACTGCTATTTGAAACAGTAGTGCTAACTGTTTCACAATCAAACTTAAGCGACTTGAGTAATTGCAAGAACGGCATGTTGTCTACCTTACCTTCGCCTGAAGACCCGGTTGCGGCACTGTTTTCTCGCAAGACTTCAAAGGGGTTGTTTGGAGACGTATCAACTTTTTCCTCGCGACTAACAGAATTGTTTGCAGTTTCAGATTCATCAGACATTACAATTTCAACACGGCTAAAAACAAACCTGGCGATGACATGGAATATACTTACTAGCTAACAATTCCTTAACAGATATGTTGTGTTTTGTTACACACAACTAAGATATCAAATTGGAATTATAAAAACCGAGTAGATGCAGTTTCTACATTTACGTACGCTTTGCCAGTCGATTTCATTAGCCTGGCCTCAGCAGTTAAAAACTATACACACAGCAACAGAATCGATGACTTCTGTAACTTGTGGAACACAGATGAAACGAGAATGGCTGATGCAACTACAAGACTACGTTACCAGTGTCGGCGGAAGCGCCCCCAAACCGCCGAATTGGGGGGAGCCCCGACCCTTGGAAGCCCAATCTTGGCAAAGTAAATTTTTTGCGGATCACAAAGTTATACAGATATGAAATATTTAGCTGGAGGAGCCGGAACTGGTTGGGGAACCCGACTATCCTAACACCTTCCCTGTACTTTACCTGCTGCCACTTCCACTTTGCTCGTCTGTCATTGTTACTGCATCCAATGTGGGTATGTATTACTTTTAAGAGATATACGTGTTATATACAACGAAAATGCTGAAAAAGTTCAGCACATGTATACAGCAAACAAAAACAAGCCATTGTAAACTTGTGAGATCTGCTTGTTTTGGTGCATATGCGATATAGGCAATGCACATAGTGCAGTATACTTGCTGGCACCATACGGTCGAGAATTCCAGTCGACGATAAAAGTTGTAAGCATGTGAGTCATGCTTGTCCTGGTGCATATGCAATAAATGCAACGCACATTGTGTTGTATGCTTGCTTTCAGCATACGGTCGACACATATAGTCGACGAACAATGCAGTTGGAGAGGCCGGCTGCGTGGCGGCGGGCTGCGTGGCGCAGCGATATAGTGTTCTTTTAAGGATCGGTAGGCTGAGAGTTCGATCCCCGCTCCGGAGGCTCGATTTCCAGCTGCTTAGTAGAAAGGTCTGATGTTCCGGTTCCTACCTAGACTGACAGAAGAGGCGGGCTGCGTACTGCAGTGGTAGAGCGTTTGCCACGGAATCCTAAAGCCGCTAGTTGGAACCACGCCTTAGTCAAAAAGGTCTGAAGGTTCGATTCTTACATAGACTGACAGCTAGTTTGCCGAATAGCACAATCCACCAAAACGCAAAGATGGTTTTCCAATGGTTTGGACTCACTCCTAATACTCAAATACTCGATATACACGCAGTTTAATATCCAGCGAATCCAATTCACTTCACCAAAAACTGAGGAGCGCATAGCAATCCACACCTAACATAAAATACATGTGACCAAACTAGCTATGCTTGTTACCACGGGATTTTTTAGAGAACCACACCCTTGCGACTGTCCAGAATCATAAAAGGTTCTGAACACATTAACGAAAACAACCTCGAGTGGAGAAGTTTTAAAGCTTTACACTATTGCAATCCCGCAGAAAAACGTTCCATCGCTAATCTTTATCACCCGAATAATATGTGTGATGTTTGAATTGACCATTGACGAGCAACTGACAGTTGTGTTCACAGGTGCAAAAATCGCTCTATTTTAAGTTTTGCCGCAGCAAGTACGCACAAAAACATCAGTGTACAACTGGACGTCTGCATCCGACTCCGGCTCCGGCAGAAAATAGGCCTCCGGCTCCTGACTCTATTTCACCGAACGCCTTCCAGTCTTCCCCGTCGGCTGCCAAGTTGTCGATTTCGTGCTCTAAAAATTATTTGAATTTAGTTTTTGGTTGAACAAAATTTAAATTGGATATTTTTATGGCAATACTGTAGTGACCCAAATATGAGGATGAGGGGTAATAAGAGGGGGTCCCAATTTTGAGTCTCAATTGTTAATTGGAGCCCGTATCCCAAATAAGAGTCTGGAGCGGATAGAGTCCCTAAACCCTAATTAGAGCCCATAAATGTGAATTATCCCTAATTGTAGTGCATAAATAGCTCCAGTTAGATTTTTAAGTGTAGCTTTGCATTATCGCACAAGCTATTAAACACAAGAGAAATAAACGTTTAGTTTAACGGATAGGTGCAGTATATCGTGGGTTAAAAATAAATAACAGTACGTAACCAAATAACAGGGGGTGCCTCTGGAGAGGCCAAATAATTATCAGTCTCCGCCTATTATTCTATAGCCACTACAGTACCTAAAACGTATTAATAGCCTTAAACAGCTCAGAACTTTGTGTCTGAAACGGTTAAAACATAAATGTCTTATATACAAGAAATTACAATTTACAAAGAAACAAATTTCTTTCTTTCAAGAAACAGCAAAAATTTATTTTACGATTTTTACGTACGTAAAGCTGCTCTGTTTATATTCAGAGAAATTGAATTTCAAAGATATTTCGGGTAGAGCTCAGCGTCCACTTTACGTCTTGGACGGATCTAAAGTTGTAAAATTTGAGAATTTGGTTGAGCTTTGCTCCCTATTTTTCCTATATTTCAGATAAACTTGTTTTAATCGTATATGAAACACTCTTAAATTTAAAACTTTGAAGTGTTAAAAATTTCAGACACAGATTTTTGAAAAATTTCAGGACCTGTCTTTGATTCAAGACATATACGTCTGGAATCTAGTTTAAGACATAAAAGGCTTTAAACTTTGTATCAAATATATCATTATTCAAATTCTGCGAAAAAATCAAATTTTTGGAAGCTTTTAGACTCTTGGGTTTCGGCAACCCGAAACTTTATACTCCGGGTACCCCTAGAGTAAATTTTATTGTTATTGGACAGAAATTGGTGTCGGTGCCTGAGGCTTTTAAGTATATGGGCATTGTCCATTAAAAACTACTGAGTATTTTGTCCTAACTTGTTATTTATTAAAAACCAATCACCAACGATTTCAAGAAACGGCAAATAAATCGCCAGAAATTAGCTGCAGCTGTTAATTATGTTGTTGCCAAACGGGCTCACAAGCAGTTTGTTGACAGCTTCGGTCAATGTAAAGAACAGGGTTGGAACAGTATTATAAGCGTATTTCTAAGCCTAAGCCTAAGCCTAAGCCTAAACCTAAGCGTAAGGATGAGTTTATTCCTAAGCCTAAGCCTAAGCTTAAGGTTAAGCCTAAGCCTGACCCTACGCATAAGCCTAAGCGTAAGAATGAGTTTATTCCTAAGCCTAAGCCTAAGCCTAAGCCTACGCCAAAGCGTAAGTCTAAGCCTAAACGTAATAATGAGCATATTCCAAAGCCTCAGCTTAAGCCTATTAAGCTAGGCAACAAATAAGTCTACACTGAAAAAAATGGTGAGTCAAATTTGACTCTCTCCGAAGGGACTACACAATTTGAGTCCAATTGGACTCAGCCAGAGTCAAATTCGACTCATTGAGTCGCACGTTTGACTCTGGCGGAGTCGAATTTGACTCAATTGGTGTAGTCCCGTTCAGCCTATTTCGGAGAGAGTCAGTTTGACTCACCATTTGTTGCAGTGTAAAAGCTTAAGCTTACTACTGAAAAACGTTCCGCCCCTGATCTTTACATGGGCCGATTTTGGTTTATTCAATCCATGCTGTTTTATTCCATATACTTGTGTTGTTTACAAGCAGCCGTTAAAAACGAACAGTTATATATTAGCAACGCTGAAAAGTTATCTCAAAATTTTATGGTAAGTATACACCTCTTCGCAGTTCTAATCAATATCATTACGCATTAAGGTATGACAATCCGATTAAACGTGAAAACAGATTATCTTTTACAATTAGTATATCACTTTGACCTGAATCTCAACATGAAAACCTGAAAAGCCATCTCATAAAGACGTCGGTTACAAACGAAACTTCTTTGAAAAGCTCTTTATATATGCTTGCTATTTAATTAACACATTTTTGCTAAGTTTAGTGTAAATTTTATAACGTGAAGAAGATTGGGCGATCGTGTTTCGTTGAATCTAAATAGTCAGTTTTAAATGTTCAACATTTGATATTTTTTCGTATACAGCCTGTGTAAGCGTGATTTATACAAGCTGCGTAGACTGCAATACATTAGTGGATCAGACACTCTTTAAAAACACTCTACTTAAAATATATGCTTTTACTAACTTTTTTCATTATAAGGGTACTTAATATTGAGTAAATCTTTGTTTAATTAATGTAAATAAAATATCTACTGCTGTTATTTCTTGAGTATAATTAAGTAAATGTAAAGCTATGAATTTTGTGTTTGCTTTAAATTAAGTACAACTTTTCCAAACACCGGAGTATGTAAAACCGACACATAATTCGGCAACTGCACTTTTACTTAATTTTAAGTATATGTTTTTAGCAAGCAGGTAATAAACCAGCGCTTTCAAATTTGAACTTACTTTACAAGCTGTCTCAAATATACGGTATGATCAATTTGGTCCTTTGGAATAACCCGCAAGTCCGAGACAACTATCACTTCCCGTTGAGATATTTTTCGCGTTTGTACGTCCGTATAAAAACAAAACTCTTCAACACTGTGTATTGCATATTTTACCAACACAGATTGTGCTGTGTTTTTACTCATACGGTATTTTTTGTGAGTTGGGTGTCAGCAGGCCTGATGTGCTTGAGATGCAAACTTTCACAAAAATTTAAATTTGACTGACGAATGAAAAGTTTGGAAAAATTTGAGTAAAACATTAGCCTACCCTCTGTCGAAGGTTTGCTCTGATCATATCGTTAGCCATGGAAACCTTACGTGAGGATCTAAGTTAAAGATATCACCTACGCTCACGATGTATATATAAAGACTTATCTGCGTTTTAAATAATTTTAGCCAATCGCGTGATTTTACATGCGACAGTTTTTCATAAACTTCAAATATTTGCTTCGTAAATATCAAAAACAGCAGCACTGCCGTGAGTTATAGAAAATATGGCCAATGTAGAACTTTTAGGGGCGTAACAGTAGATTAAGCGTATTCGTAAGCCTAAAGCCTAATTTTTGCAAAAATGTGTTCCTAAGCCTAAGCAAAAAATGTAATCTAGAATCTAAACCTACTGATTTATAAACCCACCAGAAACCTGGGCGTCCCTTAAAGTAACTTGGGCTGAAGCCAGTGCATACGGTGAGCCAAAAGCTCTGATAACAGGAACAGGGTTTTTATCGTTAGTGAGAAATGGTTGTAGTCGACAGCTGATTTATCTTATAGGATCTTGTGTTTTGTTAAACGTTAAGAAATTTTTGTGCGTATTTTGAATTGCAACCTTTAGTTAACTTTTATACACCGTTCGTTTTTAATGAGATTTTACATTTCGATTTTAAAACTTTTGGCTGAAATCTGAAATGTTACCAACTGTTTATCATTGTGGTCAATGTTATATGATTGAATCATTAGCTGAAACTACTTTGGTTACAGTTGTATTCTAAACAGCTCGTGTGGTGAGATAAAGCGATTCAGATGATTTGGGTTCTGTTGCGTTTTAGAAATATGAAGTGTAATGTTTCACTGGTGTATAAGAAACATCGTTTGAAAATAATAAAGGGAATAACGTAATCGAGGCATGGTTGTTCCGCGCTCATCAAACCATATAAACGTCACACTATTTTTCATATTTCACCAAATATTGCACAGTGCAGCACACAAGCGGTCTATTTCATGGGCTCATGGGACAAAAAGAGGTCACAAACTGCACCAATTTATTTCGGCTAACGGAACCAAATTCTTGGCCGACGCCCGCGTCCGTACGATGCCCGCATAGGACCGTGGGCCCAACAATTGGGCCAGGGCGCACGGGCCTTAGCCCGGGCCAGATCGCACCTTGAATCGGATTAAATCAGCCAGATTTTCTCACCGATCAACGAGGATTTTGAAAAGCATAAATTTTGAAAGCATATTCCTAAGCCTAAGCCTAAGCCTAATCGTAAGCGTAAGAATGAGCATATTCCTAAATTATAGAGCTCATGAATATACACAAGGGAGTTTTCATATCTGCATAAAGACTGCGATTATTTAAGATTTTTGTGCCGTAACTCTAATGATTGAGGTGTGGCCTGATTTTTGTTACAATTTCGAGTAAAGCACAATCTATAATTTTTACTATTTCTGATGGGTTACAGAGTTATGATCAGGTATACATATTTTACGATTATGCAGTTGTTCGATTAAAAACGCGACAACAATTATCTTTTATTTTGAACAATTTTCTTTTATCTTGCTGTATTTCAAAAATGACCCGTGTATAGAACAAGGCCGCAACAGTAGTATAAGCATATTCTTAAGCCTAAGCCTATGCCTAAGCCTAAGCGTAAGGATGAGCTTATACCTAAGCATAAGCCTAAGGTTAAACAAAAAAATAGTCTAAAGCTTAAGCTTACTGTATTGCAGTCCCGCATGAAATCGTTTTGGCCCTGTCGTTTATGGCTCTCAAAGATTATAAAAATATATGTGAGACCTTATAATGCATATATACTTGATGTATTTAACGCAAATGACAGTTTTTGAAAGTTCAAATTGAATATTGCGTTTTAGCCGTCCCGGTATCACATGGCCTTTTTCAGTTTACAAACACAATTTCCGCCCCCAGTATTTCGAACCAAATCGTGAAACCGCCAGATGATAGGTGGTCTAACTGATTCATACGTAAACAGATGTACCTCGTCTCTCTGACCCTTTCATGGGCTGCTTGTTAAAATTTAATACCCTTAATAAAGTAAAACCTCTTTGCCGATAACAGGTTAACGAATTACATTACAGAACAAAAGATTACAGGATTTATGCAAACTTTTCACAACAACGAATTCTATTTTGAGATTAGAGTTGTTTTGAAAGACTGTCTTCTAAAACGACTGACTATATTTTGCTTGAAATATTTTTGGCGAATTGATGAACATCATAGCTTCTTATACTGTGCAGTGCTGATGCAAGTAAAGGCTCAAGGTGTAGGAACAAACAAAGTTTATCGTAGCGATTTTGTTATTTACCTCGTCCAAGCAATTAAAAATCTATTAGTTGTTCGCGTGCCCATAAGCTTAAATATAAGCCAAAGCTTTAACCAATATATTAACCCTTTCTGACATGACGGCTATTGGTACTTTGAGAGGCGTGGCGTAGTTTGTTAGATTTCTCAGCTTGCCTCGTGTAGTACTGAGGGGGGTGCTCTCTCTGATTGCTTTTCTGCTTACCCTTTTTTCAGGAAAAGCCTCTTTCGCAAAGAGTCAACTTGACACACCACTTTTTGCAGTGTAAGCATAAGCCTAACCAAAAATAGTCTATAAGCTTAAGTTTATTCTGCAATAGTTCCGTGAAAGTGCTTGATGTTCGAGTCCGTGCGAACTCGCAAGTCTTGTCGATGTTTTGCACTGCGCATATATGTTAGAATTGTTAAACACAGTCCACATTGTATGTATTGTTTGTATATATTTTGTATTAGTTGCTCATAGTATACTCTTATGAGTGAAAAGGTTAATGCGCGAAGATATACTATTTGACTTTACTGTTACATATTGCAAGAGTATTTATTTATTAAAAAGTAACCCTTAAACCAAGCAACGATTTAAATATTAATCTGCATACCACAGCCGAATATTGCGAGCCGTATTGTCAACTGTGTGCAAACCGCATTAGCAATTTAGGTATTAACACACGCAGCGCCTGGGGTCCCAGAAATCTGGCACAGTATACCTTGGTAACTCAAATTCATGTTCTAAATATTAAACTTAACATTGAATACGAGTTCAAAAGGATAAAGACGGAACCTACGTCTTGAAATTGGGAAGTTTCCAAAGGTAACTTGAAATATTAATATTTGATCGCTCTCAGAACTGCGGATATTATGATGCTTAACGCAACTGTCCGACTGGAAGACCTTTGGTACCTGCGATCGCGTGGGCCTTATATCGTGAACGCAATCGTCCTATCATTAATAACGTTAGTCGGAATTGCATGTAACATATTCTTAATAATTGTGTTCAATTCGCGTCAAATAACAACCAAACTGAAAATCCATTTAATCCTTATCGGCGCGTACGACAGTATTGTCCTGATCACAAGCTGGTTGATCTATTCATCGTTATTTTTGTTCGCACCGCACGCATTTGCATCGATCCACAGTTATATTTGCTTAATTGCATTTCCAGTTGCATGTATTGCTAAAACTGCAGGCGTATGGACGCTGCTATCTGCATGCTTAGAACGCTATTTTGCAGTGAAATTTCCGTTTTTTCTCAAACGGCATTATACTCGTGGCCGAAGTCGAACTCTGCTCGTAATTGCAGGCAGTTGTGCTGTCGCGTACAGTTTACCTCGATGTTTTGAATTTGAAACGTCGTCAGATCAACCTGGCCGGCTGCAAGCCACACAAATTCGTCGAAATGAACTCTATATTACCGTTTATCATGTGGTTTTGAATAGTATTTTTGTTTACATCGGACCGTTTGTGACACAAGCGGCACTGGTTTGCCCGTTGATACGCGAATATAATCAACATCAAGCCGCATTGCATCGTTCAGCCTCGTCGGCGATTTTTTATCGCCATGCTCGTCAACACCGTCGATCAGGCCATCGGCAGCAACCGCAACAACCGCAACAACAACAACAACAGCAACAACAACAACAACAACAGCAACGACAACAACAACAGCAACAACAACAACAACAACCGCAACAACAACAACAACCGCAACAACAACAACAACAGCAGCAACAACAACAACAGCAACAACAACAACCGCAACAACAACAACAACTGAGCATAAGCTCAGAATTAATATACGGGTGTGAAAGTCCACAGGTTGGAATAAGAAGAAATACAAAACAAAGTTCTAAATCAACCATTTCAAATTTATCACAACTCAGCAACAGTTTCGTCGGTAATGTATTTCTGTCTCGTTCACAGCCGGAATCAGGTGAAAATTCAGCGGCTTCCGGGTCTCCATCTGGACTAACCGTACCCGGATTCAACGATTCATCCGTGTCGAACAGACGACCTATTCTACGTAACGCCGTCAGCGCTATCGCCCTCGCGTTACCAGGAGCAACGTATGCTCATGCGCTCATTAGAGCATTACCGAGTTCTTCCAGCGCCACATCGGCGGCAACTTTGTTTGATTTTTCAGTTTTAGTCTCAATTATCAGCGTGAAACATTTAATTTTGGCTGCTTTTCCCGTCGCTATCAATTGTTTTGAAGCGTTGCGGTTTTCATCGCTTTCAGTTTCGCGAACCATTTCTGTTTCGACATCGTTACTCGCGGTTGACATTGGCAATATTTGTGCGGCACTTGACTGTTCAAGCAATTTGGCTGTTTTGATTGCGTTTTCAGGTAAATTTCGCCAGGCCGCAGTCGCTCTGATCAAAAGGCATCGGCCGCCACGGACTCCGCCTTTGATATCAATGACTCGACGGACGAGTAGCCGGCGACGACATTATCGGCCAAATCCGGTCATTGTTGAGCCGCAGGAGACCTCAAGCCACGGTTTACAGTTGGGAGGCGTCTATCGGCAGCCATAGATGTTATATACAGTAAACGTTGACGTTTGTAGAATTCGCGAACGAAGCGAACAGAAAGTTGGATGGAAATTATAAAATTGATGTATGACAATTTTAAATTTTGATATTATACGGGATCGCAAGGGTTATCTGACCGCTAGATATATCTGATAACTTTTATTGTACGTGTCAGGTAATGACGAAAAATTTGCAAGCCAAACGACCGCAAAGCTATGTGACGTGTTTCAGTATTAAATCCCTTTGCTACAAAGCATTTCTCGGTTTTTTGGAATTGGAAATCCAGACCGCCCGGCCCCAACTGTTACCCGTGCGAGCTTCAGTTCGATGGCTGATGAATCGAGTCGACAATAATATGTGACTTCGAACGCTGTCCGCACGTTTTAAACTCCATCTTTCAAAATCATTTCTGAGGCGGCCCGAAGGGGGTTCCTTTTAAAATGGGAAATTTCTGGGGTACAGATTTTACAATCCTTTATTTCTCGAATATCATGTCTTATAGCAGATTTTTTGGTTTTTGGTTTCAGCTACTTTAAATGGAAATCTGTTGCAGAATTTTTGAACAAAAATTCAAAGCTTAAATCTAATTTTAGGGAAAAGTTCCCCCATTTTTTAGTCCGTTGACTTCCTGGAAAACGGTAATTCTATTTTTTGACTCTCATGTGTTACAGGAAAATACAGCCGTTAAACAGGAGTGCCGGCGCTGCGCTCTTGGCCACAAATTTGCCACTGAATGGAAGCCCATGTTCTGGGCCTCTTGCGTTGATACAATTACTGTAGTGACCCGAATAAGAGGGGACTGATATTTATTTGCCTTCTCCAGAGGCTACCCCCTGTTATTCGGTTACGGACTGTTATTTATTTTAACCCGCGCTCCGTACTCCTTCGTTACTGATATATATCCGTACTGCAACTATCCGTTAATTAAACGTTTACTTGTCTTGTGTCAATACATTGAGCGATCATACAAGGTTATACTAATGTACTTTAAAAATTTAAGTACGCTTTTAAAGTTTCAAACTCAAATTATTTGGTCTTGTAGTCATCTATGCGCTACAATTAGGGTTAATTGACATTTATGGACTCTATTTAGGGTTATGGACTCTATACGCTTGCGGACTCTTACTAGGGATACAGACTCTGATTGGAACTCAAAATGTGGACCTCCGTCTTTTAATGCGGTACACCCGCTTATTCGGGACACTACAGTTATGCTAATAATAAAGCAGCAGACCCGTGTTTAATTCCGATTTTGAAAAATAAATTTGTGTATTAAAGTGTATAGCAGTTCATGCGGCAAACAGCGTTCGTTCTGTGGAGACTTGCATACAGGAAGATACATTCGCGCGAAATTTTCGAACACGCGAAAAGGCACTTTTGGGGCGTGTAAAAAAATTTGCAGCGGTGAAGAAGTTTCTCGCTATTTACGCTAGCCTGCAGAGATACTTTTAAAATTTGGTTAAAGCGCTCCGTGTGAAATTGTAATCCTCTCAACGGCCGCGGTTGCCAATGCTCTACAGCTAACCAGTGAATGAGATTCAAGATGGCTGGGTTGCAGAGACATGACTTTACGATGACCTCTGACTTTAGGCCACGATTCACGCGTAGACATGAGTGTATTCGAAATTTCTTGACTTGAAGACCCTTCCATACCGTACAAATCAAGCAGTGGCTTTATTTACGGGTTACAATATCTTTTAATATCCAACCAGTTTGTAGCAACGGTGCAAGCAGCGCGCAAACAATCGAACAAAGTTGTGGGTTTTATTTTGAAATTTAAGAATTTCGTAATTTTTGGTGATGGCCTCAATAATTACTGAAGCTTGACGACAGTTGCGAATATAGTTGCGAATCGCTGGCGTTGTGCGTGTCAACTATTAGGACCCATAACCTTAATGTGTATGGCAACTATCATCAGTTAGCAGGGTTTTAAACTCACTAAATATTGCAGTTGTTTAAAACTCAAAATTGGTACAGGAGCAGACCAAATCATATGCAAAAGTGTGCTAAGTTTTGAGTCTCAAAATTTACTGGTTCGATTGCTAGAAAACCTATCAACAACTGGTGATAGGTGCTATACACATTTTAGAATACGGCTTAGAAGTAATGATAATTACGTGAGGAACGAAATTGTCTATTCGTCGCTACGTAGCTAGGAGTCTAATTGGATTTTAGAATGGAAGTGTTATATGAAATAAACGTTTTGAGAAGCTGGAAGGGTCTACTTGTGTGGTGTATGATATATAATTGGTGTATTTGTCACAGATAGTACAATTGAGAATACAGTACTGTATATAATAGGTGAGTTTTCTGACAGTAATGGCGACTACAATGGAAGAACTTGAAAAGCAAATGAAGCATTGGAAAAATGTGGCGGACACATACAAGAAGAAGTAAGAGTTTGTAGCACGGCAGTTTACCATTGCGCTCACGGCGTGGCCCCCATGTCAGTCTAGGTCGGAACCAATGACATCAGACCTTTCAACTAAGCAGCTGGAATAGCGGGCTAGAGCGGGGATCGAACTCTCAGCCTATGGATCCTTAAGCGAGCGCTCTACCACTGCGCCACGCAGCCCGCCTGTCCAATTGTATTTTTCGTCGACTATGTGTCGACCGTACAACACAATGTGCATTGCATTTATTGTATATGCACCAGATAAATTGTTTGTAATTTAGTTTACAGAGCCAAAAGTCACCGCCAATTTGTTCATGCGGCATTTTTGAAAATGTTGCCAGCCAACAAACTCCCTAAATCAACATTATATTTGTCAATACAAATTATCCGTACGGTCATAAAAATGTCCAGTTTCGATATCGATTAGAATTCCGGTATAAATTTGCCGTTCCGATTCCGGTGTAAAATCCAATTCCGCTTTGTACCCTGAGTGCAATGCACTAGCATATATACACACGGACAACAGCGAACTGTATATGGTCCATAATTTTTTGTTAAATTTTGCTGGCCTTATATATTTGTACTCAATTTATAGTTTTGACTAAGAACTTGAACATGGCAGTTGAATATCGCTTCAAGTGTGTTTATATATCAATTGCAGCTACGAAGCTTGCAAGCAGGAACTAGATGAATTCCAGATGTCGAGTCGTGAGCTTGAAATGGAAATGGAAACACAGCTTGATCAGGCAGAACGACGACTGAAAGCCATGACCGCAGCTAACAGCAAACAGAAAAATGAGTTGGAAAATTTACGCGTAAGTAAACTTCTAATGTTATTTGGATTTATAGCAGAGGTAAAAGAATTGAACTCGAAGATAATTACATGACGGTTATTTGGCAGCTTGGTCTTTGGTTTTGAATCATCAGGTAGCTGTTTGCGTAATATATATTTAAAGCCGTTTGTGTAATTGTGTACTTATTCGCGTGTTGCAAAAAAATTCCATTTGACAGCCTGTTTTCGTTAGAGAAAAGTTGAAAACTACTTTGACGTTTTCCTCCTTGCAAAAAAGTATAATAATATATTTGCCTTCTAATCTATGAAGAGCTTTTCATATCTATTGATTCAGGCAGTTTAACGAGCGGCTTTTAAAATTGCGTTTCAGGAGAAATACAACTCGCTTCAGTATCAGACGTCTAGTGAAATCACGGCTTTAGACGAAGATTTAAAACAAACACGACACGATCGCGACGAAGCACAAAGATATATTCGTGAGCTGGAAACGTTGAATGACGATTTGGAAAGAGCAAAACGGTACATAAACTACTAATCCGCTAAGCTTTTACATTCTTGATTGGTAGTTGGACCAAAAAACTGGCGAACATACAGCTAAGATTTTCGAAATTAACTTAGATTATTATTGTCATAGGCGCATAAGTTAGAACGTTATGGATGTTACCTCCGATGAATTTTTTACAGTTCAGTTTTTGAGCAGTGAAAAAACGATAATAGTTTTTTGAGGAGTTATTTACTTGCAGGCTGACATATTTTATTGTTTTATGTGTTAGGGCCAGGGTCAGTTATATAATATAGTATACTAGTTCCGATAATTAACGAATTACATATGAAGCTAAATGTAATTTGTAAGTTTTTAGCGCACTGGTTGCTTCTTTGGAAGATTTTGAGAAAAAGATGAATGAAGCAAGTTTTATGTATTTGTAAACTAACAGAGTTTGTTATCATGAAATTATTGTGGGGCGGGGCTAAATATTTTAAATTTAAACTCATTTAAATTAAACGGCTGTACTCTATATAACACCTGACAATTGTCCATTTTGCAGTAAATTGCTTTGATTGTGGACAAATTTCGAGATAATGGAAATTTGTTTTTACCTTTTAACGAAGTTTTGTAGCTACGTAATATAGCCGGCGATTGTTTAAAGGTTATACATAAATTGAACCGCATGTATTAGGTGAATATTTATTATTATTTTCAGGCCATTGAACGAAATGCATTCTTAGAGTCTGAACTTGATGAAAAAGAATCGTTACTGGTAACTGTTTATCGACTGAAAGAAGAAACAAAAGGTTTGTAAAATATGTTTTCAAATTTGGTATATATCTTTGTTATTAAGAATATTTGTTGTTGCCGTTACTCTGCCATACTTTTGTGCATTTTAATTTTGATAAACATATATGCACATTGCACACACACGTAAAGTCGGAATGTATAGGGAGGGAACGAATTAAAGGTCGGAGAGAAGTTCGGCAAAGGGCGAAACCATCTATGGGGAATTTGAAGGTTGACTCCTTTTCTAAAATCCTGCACAAGGCAAACAGAAGGGGTGGCAGAGCAGGGGCACCCTTCAAGTTTGCATACATGGCGTCCTGAAAAGATTTTCCAGATGTGGATACCCTGAGAGGGTGCATTTTTTAAGGTTTGAATGGCCCAATTACGTATTCTGATGGCCTATCAGGGGGAAGCCTGAGTATAAGTAACAAAGTTCGCGCGAAATGTTCTGTTTCATTTCGAAATGTAGTTTCATATGCGATAAAACTATTCTGGGCTTTCGAGTGCTTTGTCTAAACATTCTGAAAAGAGCACGCCTGCTAATGCGCAGGTACCGGCCAGTATGGAAAATCGTGCTTTGTCTTGTCATATTATAAGTTCGATGTCGAATGTAGCGCTGTTTGTCTATGTCAAAAAAGGCTTGATTTCAGATCTGAAACAAGAACTGGTGGTTCGAGAAAAACGACGTGATCGGTTCGATTCAACTGCGAGTGCAACCGCAGCGGCCGGTAGTGCTGCAATACCATCGTCGAGCAAAACACGAATGTCGACGTCGATTTGTTCTAGTCTCGATTCACCCTCGAGTTGTCAGCCGCAACCGAATATTGTAGCAGTTGCGAGCACAACAACACCTTCCAGGCCATTTCATCTTGATATGTCAGGTGGTGCACTCAACAACAGCCTTATTAACACGTCATCGAACCACTCTGGTGTGGTGGGAACTAGTATTGGCGCGAATCTTTCAATGCGTGATTTTGCTGGATCCCCAATTATCGATATACCACCTCAGTCATCTCCATATGGCCGTCTTCCTCAAGCCGGCTCAGATCAGCTCACAAATGGTGCCATTCCTCCGGTGTTGAGTGGAGCGAGCGAGTATGCACCCAAAAATGATCGCAGTGGTAAGTGATTTTCATGTCAGCTTTACTTTTCGGGTCAAGTTTAAAAACATGTAACGTTGAACTATATGCATAATATGGTGCTGACAGACGAGGGCAATTTAGCCTAAAACAACAGTTTCAAATGGCTAGCTTAATCGGCAAATGAATAGGTTTTATATTATGGTTTCTGATTTGATTTTCTTTGCTCGTTCAAGGAATGCCGAGATCACAAACTATTGACGGCGGCTCGCATTCAAGTCATCCTTTGACGCCTTCGGCTCGAATTTCTGCTCTGAATATTGTTGGTGATTTGCTGAGAAAAGTTGGTGTAAGTTTTCATTTCTATTTTGGTTTTCGTTTCTCGACGTTGTTTTGATACCGGCAGTGCTTGGAGTGTGCGTTAGACACTACCTATAACCGATGGACATTGCTTGTTTCCGTCCAAACCCAGGGGATGATTAGCGAGTCTACTCGTGATCCGACCCTTGTAGCGGCGCTCAGAACACAACAAGGTTGCTTATGTTTGTGTACACGATAATTGAATACGTAATCGGTGTAAAAGTTCGTCATCTATTTAGTTAAAACGAGCAGCTTGTAATTTATTTTATACATGAGTTTTTATGAATGTTTTGTGTCCGTTATTGTGACTACAACACCACAGTATGCTTTAAGTAGTACAGGAATATTTGTAAATAGTATCGTTTCTAGGCCCTAGAGTCGAAGCTGGCTGCATGCAGAAAGTTTTCAAATGATCGTCAAATTGAAAAACTGGCAAGCACTGATTATTCAGCTGCTAAGTAAGTTAATTTGTCCGTGTTACGTTTTTGCTACAATGTTGCTTAGCAACAACTGATCTTTGTTACGAGGTAAAATCTTGAGTGATAACACAATGATCTTTTGCATACACCATCGTTTTTAAAAATATTAAAAATTAATCCTTGTCAAACGTAGATAATAGTTTGTGAGCTGAAAATATACAAAACTTTTGTTCATGTGTATTTAGGAACCGATCCTATTCAGTGAATAACCCTGCTACTGATATATCGCCACCTTATCAGCAGTCGCCAAATTCAACTCCGGGACTGGTGAAAAATCGCACAGCCCGCGGTGGCAACAGCAGAAGCAACAATCTTGGTGCGACACCAAATGCAACTGATCGGAAGTCAGTAGGAAACGCTGCAGCTACCAGATGCAGTCCAACCGCTGTATGAAACGAATTAGACGTTGCCATAGGAAATTTGTTTAGGTGTACAACCTTGGCAAGGGCGAAGCCAAGGGGGCAATGTTCATATTTAACCTTTGACTTTTTCGTCAAAGCGTTTTTGGAACTTTTAGTTGATAACGCAAGAACGCTGATATAAATTTTTATAGAGCGTATGTAAATGTGTTTCCAAAATCTTGACTGCATACTTTTCTGAACCTTGGGTTGAAACCATATTCTAAAATGCGTGTCATACCAGTCGCCACTTAGTGATAAGTCTTGTGACTTTTGAACCAGTAAATCAAATTTTATGGAAACGCGCTGGTGTTTTTTGCAGTAAATGCTTTTGCGGTTGTCTCAAGTTGTTTATTTTAGTGAGAAGCTATCGCTAACTGGTGATTGGTGCTACAGGCGTTTGAATATAGGGTACCTGGCCAGTGGATTTTAATCTAAAACTGAAGACTTGCATTATTTATACGTAAAATATTTAATGGAATGTGAGAATTTTTAAAAAATACATATTGTGTGCGTGTCAGCAGCCTGATTTTGTCTGAGGTTGTACTATAATAATTGAAAATCCATGTTTGATGGAAAATGATTGTATCATAAAACTATAACATAATGTATTTAATCATAAAATATCTGTTATGTGTCTATTTATGTAGGATAATGGTTCGAAATTCAATGTTGTACACAGATGTAATTGTTGTAGTTGTATTCTGTCTGGAAAATAGCGACTAAGTTACTGTATGCCTGGTGTGAAAAAAGGTTATGCACATAAACTTAGGCAGGAACTATTAGGGTTGCGCCGTAACTTATTGTGCCGGACACCAAGAAAAATTTTACCAGCAATGCATATTGGGCTTGTAAACAAAAAACCTGCTGTGTCCGTGGTTCTATATTGAAGTTTAAGCTTTTACCTGATGGGTGCAGCTTAAACTTATGTAATTGTGTCAGTCACAATAGTAAGTAGATGTTTTTAATTCGCTTTCAAACGTCACAAACCAGAGTTTGTTTTTCATTCACGGTATTAACATTAGGCGGTTTATGGCTGAAATATCTTGGCTACGCGCCCATTTTTTAATATAAAGTGTTTCAGTGCTCCTGTAAGTATTCTGTGAATGGATCCAGACACTTTGTAGGATTTTTGTTTAGAAAATGATGGGCTTGAGCGCCATTTCAAAAATCTACGACTTTTTTCAATGAAAACAATGTTACCTCCTAATACACGAGAGAGAAATAGGAGTAATTTTTTAACTTATTTTGTTAGAATAAAGGGCCAATGTAAAGAACAGGGGCGGAACAGTATTGTAAGCAAAGCATATTCCAAAGCCTAAGCATAAACCTAAGCCTAAGCCAAGCAAAAAATTAGTCTAAAGGTTAAGCTAGTCCCATAGACAAACGTTCCGCCCATGACCTTTACGGTGGCCGAATAAAGTGGTGATAAAACAGAACTGGTCTGTTTTTAATCAAGACTTGTAGCGAAACAGTTGTATCCGCTAACGAACGGGCAATGGAGAATCCCACAAATTATATTGGGCAAAAATAATTTTTGTGGGCAAAATGTATATTTTGGTTTTGGCCAAAAAACTCAGACGCAAATACTGGACAACTGTGCTTCAAATTTGGTTTGCTATCTTTTGGTAGTGTTGTTTGTTTGGTATTTGCCATTTGGTCGATAGTTACGTAATTTAAAGTTTCCTACAGCAATCGCTGGTTCTGTAATATTGTGAGTGAAAACTGGGAAATCAATAATTGGATTTGATAAAATGGAAAAATTATATGCGTTCCACGGATTGTTTTACACTTAAGTACAATTTTAAAGTGGAGATTGATATATGACGTCACCTACCCCCAACGCCCGTTTTTGGGCGTTCTTTGAATTAATGGATTTTTGATGCTTAGTATCTTGGCAAATCAGTTGCAGCAAAACGCTGCAAAAAACATTTTGCCGAGAATTCCGATTCTCACATTTTGGAACGTAAAAATATTTGTTTATTCCTTTTCTGAGCTCAACGATCCAGGTTAGTTTGATTTGTATTTATTATACCGTCAATTTAACGAAGCGTAATGCTATGTTCACAATAATTTTGACGTTTTAACGCTGTATAGAGGTTGTGTTATTTCGAATGCTAGTACTTCTTTAAACCTTCCGATTTATAATGCGGTAAGCCGTTGAATATGAAGCAAGTAATTGAAAAATATTTTCGATAAAAATTATTGTGAACACCGTGTATAATTCTTTAATCAGCGAGCTTGTATGTCTTTTTTTGCTGCGCTGTGTATGTTGTAAATTGGAAACATGTCAGGTGTATCAAATAGATTAATTCTTCGAGTGTGGATAGACTTCGCTTTAAAGCTAGCATGCAAGTGGTTATAATAAAACTTTCAGTCAAGCGTTAACTTGATTAGTTAGTTATGTATTGATAGGATTGTATGGTTTGTGTGTTTCTGGTTTGGTTTACGTTTGCGAAATTTTATTTGTGAGCAGAAGGCTGTCTCATGAACAAATAGATTTGTGACGACTAATTATAGAGCCTTGTCTCGCTAAAACACTTAATGAAACCCGCGGTGAAGGACAAATACTTTGATTCGGATTGCACAAAAGAATGTATATATATATATGCAGTCAATCATGAGAGCGTTCGTTTTAGATTGGCGACAGAAATTTTAACTGTATCACTTTAGTATTTTCTTTAGTTTAATGAATTGACAGTTCATGGCCCATGTATAGAAGAGGATCGAAACAGTGGTATAAGCATATTCCTAAGCTTAAGCGTATGGATGAACCTATTCCTAAGCCTAGAGCCTAAGGAAACAAATATTCTAAAGCTTAAACTGACTCTATTATAGCCCCTCCGCGGAAAACGAGCTGGTCCTGTTCATACATGGGCCGTCTTCATTATATGCAATGCAATATAGGTAGCTGCAAATATGGGTCATTTTGTAAAATGTCATCATTCTGTACCGTATCCTTGCTAATAAAGTAAACTGGTTTGTCATTCTTTTTGAGCTGTTTAGATTTTTGTTCCCGAACAGAGCTTTTACTGCTTCTTCGTGTTCAAAGTTTTACCAGTTTTTTCTTGGTGGAGCATATTTTAAAATCTGCTGAGTTCTACGCAGCCTAGGGCCAAATAATATCAGAGGTCAGCTTCTATGCGGTAAAAAATTGACTTGATCCAGTATAAAGTTGTGCTGCAAGTTTTAGCAGTTTAGGTGTAAAAATGTTAGCTGCTTTGTTCAATTTGCTTGTTTGTGCTTTCTTTGATGAAAGTATTTTAAGACGCGCAGCTAAAAAGTTTCACAGCTTTCTATAAAGGGTGTTTACAAACTGGATATTCGTTTACGGTAGAAATCGGTATCTGTTTTGTACTGCTAAAAAATAAAACATCTTTGGAACATTTATTCTTCAATATCCGTTTCCGTCATTTCGATCTCTATCCGTTTTCGTTATTTTTTACTTTCCCTTTGCCCTGCTTTTAATGATTGTTGCTTAACGAATTCAGCATCATTAACTGCTTTATATATTTTGTCCAGCTCCGGCAATTCCGTTAAGTTTATCTCTGGCTTGGCTCTGGATTTTTCACCTATGGTTGCTTCCTTAACTGAAGTTTCACAAAATTCTATCTAAACTAAAAACATTGTGTATAAAGGTATAGTAAAAATAACAAAACCGGATAGCGATCAAAATTACGGAAAGCGGATATTGAAGTATAAAAGCTCAGAGATGTTTTATATTTTGCCAAAACAATTGAGTCGTGTATGTGTAACTTTCTAAAATTTTGAAGAAAAATAGCTTATGCATCAAAATTTTTTAAAATTTGGTGAATTTCGTATTTTTATTTCATTTTGAACAATTGCAGCATATTTTCAATACAAAATTGCCAGATATATATACGTTATATACAATTGGCAATTTTGAGTGTAAATAACAAAATTTTCGTTATTTCTACAACGTCTGCATAGCCGCACCATTTTCAGAGATGAACATTTTTATACATCTTGAAAATGTGACTCGCGTTCTAGAACTCTCTGAGGGTAAAATATTATGGCAAGTTTCCCACGCTTTAATATCAATCCAGATCTTTCAAATAATATTCATACCCCGTTCGCTAAACTGACACCTGAATAATAGTTTTTTTCGAATTTCTCAAATAAGAATCATATTTTCTAGTTCGTAGATGATGTCCCTCATTTTGTCCATCAGTCGTATTGCAGTCATTTTCATTGGTCCATCGTGCATCAAATGTTCGCTTTTGTCGTCGTACGCGACTGTTTTAGCAACTTTTGTGCTGGTTTTGTCTTCTTCTTGTTGAGATGGATCTATTTCTAAAATTTGTATACGATATATATATATATATATATATATATATATATATATATATATATATATATATATATATATATATATCGCTAATGACCGCCCCACTGACCCGGCACAGCAATGTACCAAGAGTGCAACCAGCAAGTATAATTGGGACAGTTGGGACAGCGGAACGCAGTTGGGACGGTGGAGACATCTGGGAAAGTGAGACTGTTCGGACGGCCCGTGTATAGAACAGGGCCGGAACAGTTATTCCTAAGCCTAAGCCTAAGTGTAATAATGACCTTATACCTAAGCCTAAGCCTAAACAACAATGTGCGTCTAAAGCTTAAGGGTTGTGCTGTACTCGATGTCCGGCGTCGTCCGTCACGCGTACGGCGCCGTCCGTCACCATTCGTACCATACGTTATCGTACGTGAGTTATTTGTGTACGATTCCGCACGGTGACGGACGGCGCCGTGCAAGCGACGGACAGCGCCGCACAGGTGAAGGACGGCACCGGACGTCGACAAATGTTTAGCGCAACCCAAAGCACACTCTGTTACAGACCTGCAGGAAAAAGTTCCGTCCCTGTTCTAGACGTGGGACGTTTGGACACCCGTTGGGACCGTGGGGTCTGTTGGGACATGGGAAACAGTTATAAAGTGTTGACCGAGTAGGGACAGTTTCGACAGCGCGGACAGCTCGGACAGTGGTATATATTAGGGAGTATTTGAACTCAAATATCATTAATATTGTATATATATACATATATATATATCTTTAATAGCAACCATGAACTTTTGTTTAGTTTTAAATTATAAAAATGTTTTAAATTTTGACAAAAATAAAACAGTCGGTTGTTTGTTGTTTAAGAATTTTCAGGATAAAAGTTTAACTATTTTGTATGTTTAATTCAGGTTTTATAAGCGAATGAAGGATATACGATTTTTTGCATATTTGTGTAAAATTTAACACCGATATTTACACTGCAAACATTGGTGACTCAAATTGACTCCCTCCGAAATACGCTGTACTGGACTACACAATCTGAGTCAAATTCTACTCCACCAGAGTCAAACGTGCGACTAAGTGTGTCGAATTTGACTCTGGTGGAGTCGAATTTGACTCTGTTGGAGTCGAATTTGACTCAGGTGGAGTCGAATTTGACTCTGTTGGAGTTGAATTTGACTCTGGTGCAGTCGAATTTGACTCAGTTTATGTAGTTTCGTAGAGCCTATTTCGGAGAGAGTGAATTTGACTCACCATTTATTGCAGTGTACGCGGGTTTTTATTTTTGGTGTAACAATGTATATATATTGAAATGCTATAAACTCAAATATATAAAAAGTAACGGTATGGTGTAAAACGATTTATGATTGCCAGGCTGTAACCAGAGATGAAAAATACTTAAGCTGAATAAATTTGGCCAAAGCAGGCGAACTAAAGTTACTTACGCGAATTTTGCTTAAAATAATTCGTGTTTCAACGATCTTTTATCAGTAGGGCTATCAGACTTTAATTTTACAAACCTTTTCGTGTATACAGTATGCGCAACATTACAAACCTTGTCCCACACACAAAATAAACTGTATGAAAATTTTAAGGGTCCTACTTTCTTAAATTTTCAAGACATAAATGTGTTGTTATTCAGACATTAATAGCCTTAAACGGTTCAAAAATTTTGTTTCTTAAATGGTTAAAACACAAATGTCTCTATAGTCAAGAAATTTGAAACATCTTTGAAACATTCAATATCCGTATTCGTTTATTTCGATCCCTATCTGTTTTAGTTATTTTTACTATCCGTTTACATCTTGCTATTTTAGATTGTTGCTAAAATTAACGAATTCAGCATCAAAGATATTTCGCTTTTTCGGGTTGAGCTCAGATTTCCCCCAACCTAAGTTTACGTCTTAAACGTATCTTAGATTGCAAAATTAGGGTGTTTGGTTGAACTTTAGCCCCAATTATGAAGCCGGCTTGCCTGGCAAATCTGTGTTTTATTTCAGACATATTAGTCATGTATTTCAGAAATATTTGTCTTAATCGTTCATGAATCAAAGTCTTAAATTTAAGAATTTAACTGTGAGTTATTTCAGACCCATACTTGTAAAAGTTTTAAGAAATAAAAGTCTGGAATTCAAAACATATATGTCTGGAGTCTGTATTAGGACATAATTGTCTTAAATTTAAGTCTTAAATTTAAGAATTTAAGTGTGAGTTATTTCAGACCCATACTTATGAAAATTTTAAGAAATAAAAGTCTGTAATTCAAAACATATATGTATGGAGTCTGTATTAAGACATAATTGTCTTAAATTTCAGACAATATTTCTTGAGTACAAGGCAATTTTATTTTGCGTGCATATTCTTAAATGTGTATATTAACTATCATCAGTTTGTTAAAAGGTTTTCAAACTCGCTAACCATTGCAGTTGTTCCACTCAAACTTGGTACAGGCACAGGGCTAATCATATGCAAAAAATGTGCTGAATTTTGAACCTCAGGTTACGCTGATTCGAAAGCCACACGACCTAAATTCCTTAGATTATAAGGGATTACCTTTGGATTTTTCTTGACTTTCATCGCTTTTCGAATTGTTGTTGATTTGTTTATCATTTTCTACGGATTCAATTTCGGTCACAGTTGTAGTCAACAGGTCTGTTGCGGTTGATGTTGTTTCTGTGAAGTCTTCGGTTGTCGTTTCTGGCGTTGTTGGTGTTGTTGTTGTTGTTGTTAACTCAACTTTTAGTTTTGGATTTTGTGTTCGGCGAGTTCTGCTGGTGACTCTGGCAGCGGCTACTTTTCGGTTACTGATTGGCCGTCGCCGTCTGAATTCTGGTTCGTTGCCAGTTGTGGTTGAACCAGATTTCAATTTTCGATTGCTTTCATTGGTTTGACCTGAAACTGGTTTGGTTTCGTTCGCTGATGCTGAGGTTGGTTTTAGGCAGTCGTAAGTGAACCAGATTTTCGAGCAATTTAGCCGTTTAGGCCACGCCAGGCCGATATTGTTCAAATATGGCTCGCATGAATTTTGAGCGGCGAGACAAAGGCTTTGACACGGGACTTGAACCATATTTTCACAGGTTGCACTCTGGCACAACGGCATGTGCAAACTGCAAACGAACCGTCGGAATTCACCGGAACAAGGCGCAAATCGTGCAACTGACGTATACATTGCAATATCCACGGCGATATCTTCTTGAGTTTTGTGACCAAAGCTATTTGGAAGGGCGGTGTGAGTAAATCCGAGGCCTTGGCAGACGGCAAGACGGATTTCTTGAACCTGACCAGATACCAAATGAATCAGATTGGCTGAAAGTTGAAATTGAAAGTTAAGCAAGCAATTCAGCGCAGGCCGGGGTGAATAAAGTAAAAGATAAGTAAGTGTTGCCATTCATGGTGTGATCGGATATCTGTTTCCGTTTCCGTTATTTTAATGTGTTCATTTGCACAATACTACTGTCATTATACATATATACATATATATATACGCATATGTTCTGGTAACTATCACAAGTCGGGCTTGCTCACCGCCGCCTTTTTAGAAATTTTTGGCTCACGCTAGCAATGGCGGATCCATGAGGAGGGCCACCAGGGCCGTGAACTCCCCCAACAGCATCTCGACCAAAATTATATAGCAATTTTGTGACAATAGTTCGTGGTTTGGGTGTTAGTCAAAAGTAAGTTTATTACCTGTGAAATTTTGCCCCCCCATTTTGAGATCCTGGATCCGCCACTGCACGCTAGCATACATGGTTCATAACCTTTTGCCCTAACAGAAAAAATTGCACATTAAGTATTCAAGTACCTACTGAATTTTTATGTTAGATTTTGTGTTCTGTTGTTGTCAGGGGGAATATCAAAGCCTTAATTCAAAACGCAACACTTACCCAATACAAATGTGCTGAGAGCCAACGGGTTAGTCGCCATTGGAATGTTTGGGTATATTATACCACCGATATAAACTTTAGTGATTTAATATGAATTCCTAAAGCAAAGGAAAAGGGGAAACGGCTATGTATAGAACAAGGGGCCAATTTTAGTTTTAGGGGCGTTCCGTTCAGGCGGGACAGCAAGACACAGGAGAGTAATAGGTACAAATTCATATACTCCTGCCGACAGCATTACGGGTTGATGGGAAAATGGGACAGGTTTGATTCGGGCAAATGCGAAAACGGGACAGCTGCAAGTTTTTGCTTGGAAAACGGGACAACGGCACAGGTTTGATTCGGGCAAATGGGAAAACGAGACAGCAGCAATTTTTTCGCTGGGAAAACAGGAAAGCAAGACAGGATTGTTTTTCTTGCAAATAGGAGTATACGGGACAGCTGCAAATTTGGGAAAACAAGACAACGGGACACAAATCAAATTTCTTTCGTATTGTACAAAATTTGTTAGATCGTCGGAGGGGAACGAAGATTTTCGTAGTTTGGGTTGCGTCATCTGTCACTCCCCTCTGCACACCTGCGGCCTTGGCAGCCACAGCTAACTTGCATATCACTGCATTTTAATACCTTTTATAAAATTGTGCGATTTGTTTTCATTTAAGACACGGGTAGAGTTGAAAATTTCCGAACGAGTGGATGTGGAATGGATCAAAACTTTATTATTAATAACAATGTTTGGCCAGAGTCTATTTGTGAGTGGGTAATCAGCCTGATTCAAAGCGAGCGGCCATCCAATTCCCACCGTGTGGACGCCCTACAAGAGGATATACTTTTTCAAAATGGTATCATGGCTTACACCCGCACATCCCAATATGTGTCGTATAATTTTGATTTGTTTGAAACATGATTTTCAAAATAGCAGAAACCAGGAAAACTTTAGGTTTCAACACTGTTCCAAAATTGGAAATGGATCATTTTTTGGTTGAAAGTTTAAAGTTCGATGGAGTACCGTTTTTAAGCCATTTTTGCTTCACCGGATCAGCCGTCTAACACTCGTTATAGCTCCAATTTGGGGCCCCCACCTGAAATACGGACCTCAATTCTATTTTAGTTAAACGAATAACCGCCGCAATATTAGAATGCGCCTAGCTTTCTTAGTGTTATAGGACCTGTGTTTTTTCCATGGTCAGACAGAACAGGGATTGAAATATGCAAGCAAGGTTGAAAATGTTTTAGAGGGGCCAAATTTGGTTCAGGAGGGCTGAGCCTCCCTTGGCCCCGCCCCCTTGACTACAGACCCGCTATCTTCTTGCGGCCTTTAGTTTTTTAGAAGGTAAAGTTTTAAAATAACTTTAGCAGAGGGATTATTTGAAAATTTCAATGTAACGATAAACAAATTTTATATATTCAGTGTACCGAACAAATCTTAAGGTTAATTTTGAGTTAAAAATTTCAAAACTGAGAACGCCGCTCCACACCGTTTAATTGGACCCCACACCTCCAATTCAATCTCTGGGCCAAAAACTGTATTCTAATGTATAAACACAGATCGAACCGTTATTTTTTGAGCATCTGAATTCCATTCACACCTGAACTGCAGTTTTAAAATACTTCTGATGAAAGTTCAAATTTCAGCAAATTGAAATAGAAAATAGATTGAAAACCCCAAATGCCGAATAAAAGTAGATTATTTGAAGTAGTAATTTGTTTAATATTAATCGGATCATTACAAAACAACAAAACACATTTTACAAACTGCATTAAATCAGATGATTTAATGATGAGAAAATAATCATTTTGAGAAAACATTAATTTACGATTAAAAAAACCCCCACCGATATTCTTTACATTTGTTTTTTAATGTTTCCATTATTAACCAATCAACGGTTGGCATTTGCCATTCCCCCTGAACATTTTAAATTTAAACGAAATCCAATGAAATTGAAACACAAAATGAAACAAACGCCTCTTTGGATTTAATTTTGGCAAAAATTTTCATTGTTTTTTTATTCGGTTTTGGTGTTTAATTTTTAAGTCTGATTTTGAAATTTTTTCGCTAATTTCTCAAAAAGTATTTGAACGACATTTTTAGCATTTTAATTATATTTGTATGTATCTATATTTATATATATACATGTAAATATCTATATACAATATGTATGTCATATATCTCTTGTATTAAAAGTTGGTCTATGTTATTACACCACTGTATCCCATGATGAATTTTTAATATTTTTTCTAGTCGAAATTTTCAAATTTTCTTGCAACTTTTTAGTTGATTTTTTTGTTTTAAAATCACAATCCCGATTTTTGTCAAAATTATGCAGATAATATCAGCTTACCTGACATTTTGAGTTGTCTCGTTTTGACATTTCCGGTCAGAACATTTTTTTGTCTGTATATATTGTTAAATATCAGTTTATATATATATGTGTGTGTATGTATGTATGTCTATAAAGTTAAAGATTTATTGCGTTTTAGTAAAGCCAAAAAATAATTATCAAAATTTTAGAGTATTTTTAAGATTTTAAACCGCTTGTTTTTTGGCCGTTTTAAATAATCTTTTGACAAAATTTATCAAACAGAAACAATATTAAATATCTGCATATGATCATGATTTGTGTCTTAAAACTTCAAACTGAATGCAGTTTTTTACTTTAATTTGGTTGGTTGTTGTTGTTTTGAAATCTGTGCGATTTTTTTAGTTTTTGATTTTTGAAACTAAATAAAAAAAGTTTGATTTTCTAAATTTTAACACATAACTGAAGGGGCAAGTATATATAGGCAGTTGAATTCAATATGATCAGAGGCGAACATTTTTTAGGTGACGCCTGCAAGGATTTTACACGAGTTTCAACCAATCAGGTTTAGTAAACAGCAGGCCTGTAGTGAGATCATGTTGATATGGGGGCTAAACATCTTTCCGCTGGGGAATACAACGGTTTTTGATTCCTTACAGGTAACGTAAAACTTTCTGGGGGCAAATTGTGGCGGAGGTATAGAATATGAACCCCCTCTGGAAATTTAGTGAAAAACAGTGCATTTTACAGATTTTGACGCGCTGAGTTTAGCGGTGCCATTTTTACCGCGGCATGACCCCCCCCCGGTTTAAAAGTTATGACCAGTTAAGCTTCAACTTTTCACAAAACATGTACAAACGCTAACCAAATTCGTTCAACGAATAAACTTAGTAAAGCTTTACTTATACTTTACGAACATGTGAATGATAGACAGTTTACAGTCCAATCTGTGCGTATTTGGATTTTAATTCTTAACCGTTGGTCTGATGCAGCCATAAAAACGGTACTGCTGACCTATAAGCTCGTCGAAATCTATACAATAGGCCACGTTTTGTTCAATTCCTAGACGGATCCAGATCTCGTACCTACGCCGAAAACAACTTCGTGTGAAGCCGCAAGCAATGCTTAATTTAAGTAAATCACAGGTTGTTCCCAAGTGTAGCTAAAATCTGGTTTCGGCCGGGTTCGAACCGGCGACCTCCTGTGTGTGAGACAGGCGTGATAACCACTACACTACGAAACCGCAACACATTTCCATCTGTGTAAGTGACAAGTAAATAAGCATCATTTTCTTTGTAGCCCACAAACAGAAGGGGGCGTTCGCACAAAATTCTATATAGGAGGGGCACCGGGCCTTTAGCCAAGACGGGCTCAGCCCCCCTGGAAAAATATTAGCCACCGTGTAACGTTTTCTAACCTTGCTTGTAACTCATTGAATACCCTGGAATGGCTAGTGGCGGATCCTTGATCTCAAAATGGTGGGGGGGGGCAAAATTTCACAACTTACTTTTGATCCACATTCAAACCACGAACTATTGTCACAAAATTGCTAAGTATATAATTTTTGTCGAGATGCTGTTGGGGGAGGCCACGGCCGGGGTGGCCCCCCCATGGATCCGCCATTGCGAATGCCCCTCCTGAAAAATTTTTAGCCCTCCCTATCAAGGCGAGTTGACTACGGGCCTGAGGGTCACCGAATCAGTTTGGGGGGAGGGCCGATCCCTACAATTGCAAGCTTTACATCGTTTATTTTTAGACCGAGACTCTTTGGGGGAGCACCAGCCAAAGTTAGTGGCCTCGGCACCCAATGACACGCGTGGAGGGCGGACGCCTCAACCTATCAAGGCGCGTTGGTTGCACGGGCCAGCTGTGGATATGTGTCGCAAACCAGTGACGGATCCAGAAATTCCTGGTATCCCTTTTGCCTCTCTTTATATGGGAGGCCCATGTATAGAATAGGGCAGTATCGTTTTCCGGTGGGGCTGTAATAGAATCAGTTTAAGCCTTAGACTTACTTTTTTGCTTAGGTCTTACGGCCAGTGGCGGATCCAGGATCTCAAAATGGGGGGGGGCGAAATTTCACAGGTAATAAACTTACTTTTGACTCACACACAAACCACGAACTATTGTCACAAAATTGTTACATAATTTTTATCGAGATGCTGTTGCGGGGCCCACGGCCGGGGTGGCCCCCCCATGGATCCGTCATTGTTTACATCCCTTTTCTATACATTGGCCACATACGAGGTGCTGTAGGAGAGAGAGAATGTTATTTCTGTGACTATACTTTTACATGTTTGTTGTGCGCAATATACAGATAATGAACAATACATGTTATACAACATACACAAATAATGCAGTTTGTTTATATTTTGAGCAGCTGTTATCTACACTCAAATTGAGTACCTTTGTGTGCCGGGTTAGCTCAGTCGGTAGAGCGTGGGACTTTTAATCCTAAGGTCAGGGGTTCGAGCCCCCTATCCGGCTTCGATTTTTGGGCCCATGTAAAGATCAGGGGCGGACGTGTTTTGGTCCCATGTAAAGATCAGGGGCGGAACGTTTTTCTGTGGGAATACAATAGAGTTAGCTTAAGCAGGACTTTTAATCCTAAGGTCAGGGGTTCGAGCCCCCTATCCGGCTTCGATTTTTGGGCCCATGTAAAGATCAGGGGCGGACGTGTTTTGGTCCCATGTAAAGATCAGGGGCGGAACGTTTTTCTGTGGGAATACAATAGAGTTAGCTTAAGCAGGACTTTTAATCCTAAGGTCAGGGGTTCGAGCCCCCTATCCGGCTTCGATTTTTGGGCCCATGTAAAGATCAGGGGCGGACGTGTTTTGGTCCCATGTAAAGATCAGGGGCGGAACGTTTTTCTGTGGGAATACAATAGAGTTAGCTTAAGCATTAGACTATTTTTGCTTGGCTTTTAGGCTTACAATTTATAGGCTTAGGAATATGCTCATTGTTTACGCTTAGGCTTAGACTTAGGCTTAGGAATATGCTTATAATACTGTTCCACCCTTGTTGTTTACATTGGCAATGTTTTGTATCCAGTTTAAGTAAAAGCACATTTCAGCAATTCAATAAATCTGTCCCAACAACGACAACTTCAGCTCAGCAAACGTTGCAAAAATGGAATTTTCAAGATACTGGATGAGCGAAATGCCCGACGATTTTCAAAGCTACCGTGGGAATGGGGGTCCCTCTTGAAACATAAGACGGAGACAAAATTATACAGAAATGATTCACAAATATTCCCATCGAAGGTATAGGTTTCGCTTCTAGTGGATCATGAAAATCTAAAATACAGCAGATAAAGTGAATATCTATCTCCAACCCAGGGTTATTTAACCAATAATATTCAAAAATGAAAAACAGAATGTTTGCGGCGGCAAGCATTTTTCATTTTCCGGTTCCGGTAATTTTTTCAAATTTCAATTCCAGTAAAATTGTAATTCCGTTTGCACCGTGCTGGAGTCAAATTAGGCAGGTTAAATGTTTCATTCTCCAATCTTATGTTTGAAGTCTGCCCTTCCAAAGTTTAGTGTCTTGATATTTGCGACAAACGAACGCGTGTTGAGTATACACATGGGAATGCATTTTTTCTGCGCGAAGTGCCAGAATTTTCCAATATATTTTTGCAAAAAGCAACAATTTTGCGCAGTTTGAAACATTTCCATCCACTCGAAATATAATAAGAGGCTTTGCCCCTAATGTTAGTGTCTTTGGAGGGGGCACGTGCAACATCTGCACCCCTCTTTCGGCTCCTATGCCCTGTATGTTTACACTGTTCCAGCAAGTAGTCAATCTAAGCATCAGAGCAGTAAGATTAAGCATATTCGCAAGCCCGAAAGTCTAGGTGTAGAACAAGCGGTAAACCTAAACCTAAGCAAAAAGTTAGCCCAAAGCTTAAGCTTAACTCTATTACACCGCCGCGGAAAAACGGTCCGCTCCTGATCTATACACATGATCCCCCAGCTGGTATTCTAAATCATTTAAGTCCCTTTCCGATCCGTTCAGGAATTTCATATAGGATGTATTCCCCACATCCCCAACGGCGTAACCATGGTAGCTTAGTAGTTGGTTTTCAAGATCTTTCTTACTTGCCGAGTGTCTAAACTTTTGTTAAGTAATTTTGATGTGAAAACCTCATCGTGGCAAAGGCCACTCATAGGGGCTAAGGGGTGCTACCCTCTGAAAGGTTTATCTTTTGCATACACACGGCTTTCGCCAACGTAATCACTACGATTCATGTTTCTTTGCTTTCATATGGTAACAGTTCGAGTTGCGGGTGTAAAACTTCAAGTTATTAATAAATATGCGTCCTCCAGCAAAACAGTTCAAGTTATTGCCTAAACGTCAGTTCGTTCGATATGGACAGTGCACCGACCCATGTATAGAACAGGGCTGGATCGTTTTCCGGAGGGGCTATAATAGAGTCAGTTTAAGCTATAGACTAATTCTTTTGCTTAGGTTTAATAGGCTTAGGCTTAGGAATAGGCTCATCCATACGCTTAGGCTTAGGCTTAGACTTCGGAATATGCTTATACAACTGTTCCGGCCGTGTTCTATACATGGGCCAGTGCACCTGTCTCAAATATACGTAGAAATCGCTCACAGATTTTATAGTAAAACATACAAATTTTATCACATAAATATGAGGATAAACAAAGAAAAACACTTCAACTTCCATGTTCCAACAATCAAACTGTATCAATCTCTCTCAGAATAAATTGTATTCAGCTAAAAATTTGTTTCAGACACGGATAACCAACAAATTAAAAGAAATTTGCGCATTCAGAGAAATTTCCTACTTTTATAATTTAAAAATAGATAAAACATTTTGAGTTTTAGTTAAACTTCAATATTTTGAACTACATTTGGTTCATGTGCTTGCGATGGATTTTCAACAATGCTGTCACTGTCGGTTTTTCGTTTCTCGTCGACAGCGCTTTGAAGCTGCTCCAGCCACATGTCGGCATAAATTCCATTTTCTAATTGCAATAGCTGGTCGTGACTGAAAATAGATTAAATTACAGTAATTAAACAAAATTAATATCAGATTCCTAGACTACCAAACAAATTGACTTCGGTTTATGCAAGATTTTAGTTTCCAGCATGGTGCAACCGGAATTATAAAATACCGGAACCGGAAAATAAAAACAATACCAGAACCGGAAAATAAAAAATACTTGTTGCCGAAAGATTTCCTTTTAACCCTATTTTATCTCTTTTAATGATGTAAACACACCATTCAGAATGCAAAAATCTTGAAACGAATGCTGTAGGTGGAAACTTAAGATAAATTATGGAGTATGGCACAAATTGAAAATTTTGGCAATACACGTTCGGACAATTTTAGAGAAATAATTTAGAATAATATGCCAATTTTTCTTAAATTTTGAACTAGAAAAATTGTCAATACCGAAAATACCGGATTTATTACAGGAGCCAGATAATGAAAAATGCCGGATTTCCGTACCGGAACCCAAATTCCGGTTGCACCCTGGTTTCCAGGTGTTCACATCTATCATTATGTATTTCGCATATACCATATACCAATCTGCTATTCAGGCCAATTATGTAGCATCTGCCGTAGGCAAATCTGCTATTCTAAGCAGAGCAGTTCAGCCTTTTGGGTGGCGCTAGTTCACGTACAATAGCGCACGGTGATGTACGGCGCCGGCCGGTGACAGACGACGCTGGACTCTGACAGACTCGACGTTATTAGAAGTATAGCGCCACCGTAATCCAACTAATAGCAGTTTAAAAAAGTTATACCCGGAGACAACGAAGTACAGCCCACTATAATAAATTGGTCGTAGGTAGCCGACAAGGTCCTACAATCAAATCTGATTGGACATTCATTACATGTTGTGATAGCGGTTTAAATAGGATGAACAGCTTACTTGAACAAAATTGATTTATAAACAAATTGTATACCTGTCGTAAGCCACATTAGTTATTATATAATAGTAGATTGATCTACTCATGTATGTTATATGTCATACAATTTGGATCCAGCGAACAATTTTATTCAAAGGACAAAACTAAGAAAACCATTTGCAGATTCGTGGCATTGTCGTGATCTGTTTACGTCCCAGCAAACACAGTCAAATAGCTGAAGTTCGCTCTGTTGTTGCACGAATTATTCTACATTGGTATACGAAACAACTTACTTCCAAAACAAAACACCAAGAAATTAAAGAATATTACACAAATACATAACTGTACCCACCTGCCACGCTCAGCAATAGCACCATCCTTCAATACTAAAATTTCGTCCGCATGAATAATTGTAGATAACCTGAATGAAATTAAGTACGATTCCAATAAGGTCTTGTAACTTTCGAAACAGTGAATTCTGAAGTTCAAGATTCAGCACATTTCTTCGCATTTAATTTGACCTACTTCGGCATCAATTTTGACATGCGAAATTGCAAGAGTTCGCCAGTTTAAAAACTTATCGCTAATTGGTGATAGATGCTGTAGGTGGAGGTGCGTGATATGGACCTCCGTGGGAATTTAATGAAAAGTAGCTTAAACGGTAGAACTCGAAGTGTTGAGTACGAGGGTATCATTTTAACACCCGCAGGGTCGTTGATCCAAAAGCTACGACCTTTTCAGGGTTTGTTATATTACGCACTGATAAACCGAGACCCAAATTTATACAGCAATGTACATCTTGTGCGGCTTACATTTTGTAAATACGAAGATATTAGATAATATCTTCACACGCCGTTTCCACTATGCGGAAATATATAGAATAAGTACTCTGGTTTAATTCCTACGGTTTTCCACGTTCCATTCCATCCGTGCCTTCGCCAGTGCTATACGTATTTGAGAACATAGGCCCAGGTTGAGTATACATTACAACATAAGACATACCGATGTGCTACAATAACGGTAGTTTTGCCTTCGCAAATTTCGTTTAACGACTGTTGAATATTGCGTTCAGTTTTTGTATCCAGCGCCGATGTCGCCTGAAAGAAATGAATTGTATAAAATGCCTGCTGACATAGCTAGTCAAATTAAACAAATGTGAACATTAAATTTGTCTGCAAGTAAACGTAGGACCAACACATGATCAACTTAAACTAAACTATGTATGAAACTAAGTGAGTGCAGTGGAGTATAGTTAGAACACCGTCTTCCAATAACACTAGCAATAACTACATGCTGGCCTATTAAGCACCGACTAGAGATGTAAAATTTTTCAAATATTTCAAAGCCATCCTTGTTTTAAATGTATCGTAAAATGCTTTAAGCTTGAATCAATAAACAGCGAAATTTTCAAATCAAACTGCGTTTTTAAAAGATTTCACGATGTAAGCGCAATAATTGGACCGAATTCAAATACGAGAACTACAAGATGCGACCGTATACTAAAAATATCCGTCACAAAATTCTATTTCCCCCAATCACGCTAGTTCGGTCATGCTTTCGCCCTCTTGACTTACACTTCTTTGTCTAACAGTCAGCTTAAGACAAGCTTTAGAGGCATCATGTACATACCTCATCCAGCAAAATAAACTCCGGCGATTTAAGTATTGTCCGCGCGATGGCAACTCTTTGCTTCTCACCTCCGCTCAGTTTCAATCCACGTTCGCCAACTTTGGTTGAATACCCTGTCACGTGTTAAATGAACAATACAAATAAAATGCACTGACTGGGTTTCTAAAATCTTATTTACTTAAGTTATACTTAAATAATTACTTAAGTCACCGACTTACGTAAATAGTTAACTTTTCGTGCAAAAACAGAAACACACCAAATGTGAGCATATGTCATGACAAGAAAGTAATAGTTTTGCTTTATATTATGGAGGCACCATGACTCTACAATTTCAGCTACACTAAGTTTAGTATGCTTGAACTGTTAACCTGCAATATAATATATAATTTAGTCAGCTATTTAAGTAGCTACTTAACTTAAGAACGCATTTAAAAACAACAAAATGGATTAGTAAATACCTAGCACGTACTTCAGTACTAAGTCGTACTAAAGTAATGTTTCAGAAACCCAGCCACCATCTCGTTAAATTTATTTAAATATTAATATGAACACACAAAATAATACCAGTCGTAGTGGGACTACATTTATTGAGCCAAGCTCGAACACACGTAAGCAATTAAGGTAATATGCAAATTATTTATTAGCTAACTATTCATTTATCGGTTTTGGAGGTTTGTAAGCAGTTTCCTCAGATTCCTCGCACGCAAAAACCCTTCAGCCACCTTAATAATTATTGGAATAATTTATAGTCCTAATTTTGTCTCGTCAATTTAGCAAATATGCAAATTATGTATTAGCTAACTATTCGACAATTGCTTTTAAAGGTCTGTAGACAATTTATTCAGATTCCTCGCACCCGAAAACCCATTATTGCTGAAATTACATTGCTTGTAACCCTAATAATTAGTGAAACACCGTAAAAACGCCTAATTTAGGCTTATCCATTCTACTTATATGCAAATTTTCTATTAGCTAACTACTCAATTATCGGTTTTAGACGTTTGTAAACAATTTATTCAGATTCCTCGCACCAAAAAACCTTCAGTAAATCCTGATAATTATTGAAATAAATTAAAAAGTCCTAATTTTGTCTTGTCAATTAAGCTAATATGCAAATTAGCTATTAGCTAACTATTCAATTATCAGTTTGGGAAGTTTGTAAACAATTTATTCAAACTCCTCGCACCTAAACACCCTTTATGGCTGAAATTATATTGCTTTTAACCTTAATAATTAGTGAAATATTGTAAAAAGTCCTAATTTAGGCTTACAAACTATGCTAATATGCAAATTATCCATTAGCTAAGTGCTCACTTATCAGTTTTGGAGATTTGTAGTCTACGGAGATTCCTCGCACCCAAAAACCCTTTAATGCTAAAATTAGATTGCTTCTAACTGTAATAATTAGTGAAATATTGTGGAAATTCCTAATTTAGGCTTAATTAATTATGCAAATTAGCCTGTAGCTAATAAACGGCTTAAAATTTTAAAACCCCAATGCGAGGTTAACACCCTAGGATAATTATTGGCTTTCAAACAAAAAAGTTTATGAAAATCGGTTCAGCCGTTCCTGAGATTCTTTTCGGACGGACAGACGGACGGACGGACGGACATCCATCTTTCGACCCCCAAGTACAAAACATAAAACGCTTCGCGAAACTCTGAGCTTCGCTCGGAGTTTCGCTTCGCTGAAAAAACATTCAATTTTTTCAAATATTGTTCTAAAATTAATATTAAAGTTACAAAGAACCGAGAACTAACCGTATGGAAATGATTCAATACGCTCATGAATGTCTGCCGCTTTCGCAGCATCGAAAACTTCATAATCAGCTGCATTTACACGTCCATATCTCACGTTATATCTGCAACAATGACACAACACTAATATACTTAGAAAAAATACTAAAATATAGATCAGAACAAAATGTAATCCAAAATTTGAAATACTATTGTAATTTTTGTGACTTACAGCACTATGGTATAATAGCTAACATAAAAATAACTACTTTTTCTTCCGCTAAACCGTATTCAAATGTGTAAGTTTTCATTTTTGCCCAGAAATTGCAACATATTTTACTTTTGTTCGAAAATCCTGTCCCGAAAGTTGCACTCAGAAGTACTTGCACGCCTGAATCGGACATTTTAGTATACGGAAAACCACAGTGGACGATATATGCTTACAGTATCGTATCATTAAACAGCACCGTATCCTGTGGCACAACACCAATGTGTTTTCGTAAAGATTGTTGTGTAACCTAAAATATATCAAAATAAACATAAACCAATAATTAATCACGCAGAAATTTTTTGAAACATTTTTATAATAATGGTTATTCATCTGATTACGTGCTTTGTGTATATAATTCTAAATCTGTGTAAAATTTAAAATGTAGCGCTGAAGCTGCTAAATAAGCCGTCCTAACCAATCCAGTTTTATGTTTTACAGTATCCAATCCATCTAATAATAAAAATGACTGAAATCCGTACTTCTCAAAATGATACAAAAATAATAAAACAAGTAAGCATACAGTAGTGACATCTTGATTATCAAATAAAATAGATCCATCTTGCACGTCATAAAACCGAAACAACAACCGAATGATTGTACTTTTACCACTGCCTGACGGTCCAACCTGAAACAAAAAATGTTAAATAATTGAAATAACACAAAGATGTTTTTAAATATTCTTAAAATTTAAATCGGACAATGAATTTTACCCCCCGGTAGTCATCAGGGTGCAACCGGAATTACAATTTATCGGAACCGGAATTTGAAAATTTTACCGGAACCGGAACCGGAAAGTGAAAAAAGCACTTCACCAAAAATTTCATTTTAATCTTATTTTTTGCTCTATTATTTGTGAAACAACCTTAGTCGAACATAGGTATTTATTTTATTTGTTGTATTTTAGATTTTCGTCGTCGACTGAAGTGAAATCCACCATCATTGGCTTATATTTGGAGTACAAGTGGCTTTCAAAAGAGATTCTTAAAAATTAGCAAAGTTAAGAAAACGGCCAAATTATAACACCGGAATTTTTAAATCCGGTAAAAATTTACCGGAACCGGAAGGTGAAAAAATGCCGGAACCGGAATTCCGGTTGCACCCTGGTAGTCATATATTTCAAAATCATCAAGAAAGTAAGGTCACTTCACAGCACAAATGGTTTTGAAATGAAACTCCTTGCAAATAAAATTATTAGCCAAATAACCAGGTGCCACCCATAAATCATGGTTCAGTTCAAACTGTGCTCGTGTAATTTTAAAACTCTACATCACAAAAATGTTTCTGTCAAACGCACCAACGCGACAGTTTTTCCAGGATTGACCACAAACGATACATTTCGTAACACTGGTTTTCGAAAATACACAAAAAACAACATTTTAGTAAATTAAATCTATTACAAATTAAAACAGAAAAACAATCTATTCACACGTACAAGGTTTGCTCAAATAGTTTTTCACAGGACTTGCAACTGCAAGTTCTCGCTGCAAAACTTTGCGCATTTGAATATAGAAACTCAATTGCACCGACAGCATAAATATTCCGAACATCTTTTAAATCTCAATGTATTTTGTTTAACTTTAATAATTAAAAAATGCTTCACAGACACATATTCAAAAAAATATCCAAAATGTAACTTTTGCAATATAAAAAAGTTTTCCTTCACTTACTCAGGATGATAGTGAAACGAAACATTTCTGAACTCAATGCGTCCGTCTGTAACCATTAAAGGCTTCGCGTCCATCTCGTCTTTAACCTGTAAGCATTTCTGACAGCTACTGGAACTGTATATTCTTACACATTAACGCAATGAAGCAGGTTCGTTATTTTTGTAGAAGCATGCGCTCGTCGTAGGGTTTCTAATTCACTGATAATGCAAGTTATTTATAAAATATTACATCGATATGCAACGACCCGGTCCGTCCGACATTATAAAGAACAAAATAATATTCGGTGGACCATGCAGGAATTTTGTAGTATTAATTACAGACGATGCTAAAATTTATGGCGAAATGGCCCTGAGCAAAAGCTTCTTTAAGTTATGAGCAGTGAATGGTTCAAGTACTAAAGCAATCGATACTGAATCCAAAATCGGCTCTTGTACGCTTTCCCCACATTTAAGACATTAGGCTTAGCTACAGGTAACGGCTCAGGTAAAAAAATTATCCTTAACTTCAGGTAAGCATTTTGTGAAGCCTAAGCCTAAACGTGATCGGGAGAAGTGCACAAGAGCGGTAATCCTTTTCTTTCGGTCAAGCGAAAAAACACCGTTCTACAAATTATTTTAATTTAAATTTCACTTTCTATTCGTCGATTGATAAACTGGTAAACTGTTACGTAAGAAATTGATAGCATTTTACCTCTTGTTTTTCATTGAGTAATTCAAACATATTTTCCATATCAATGAATGACTGCTGAATCACTCTTGAAAATAAAATAAAAAATATCAGAAAGCCTAAAAGACATAACGCGGTTATACAGGTTGAAACAATATAATAGAACAAAGTAAACCAAATTCTAACCAATCCATGCATAACAAACAAACGTAGTATGTGGATATTCTAACGAAAAGGCCACTGACAGTATTAAACGAACTTATAAAGCCTTGTGTTCCCCAACAACATAGCAACAGAATAGGCTCCACACAGATATGCGGAAAATGCCAAGCCCCCAGGTCTCCCCTTATACTCACCTATAATAAGTACCAAGCCAGTTAAGCGGCTGATAAAGCTGCATAATATACGTAGCGAACAGCACATAATCACCAACAGTAAAACCGTCTTCGCCATGAACCACCATATACGCGCACAGAAGTGAACCGAACAAAAGACCTGAATTCATGATTGCGTTTTGGATCACGTTAAGTAGTGACAGCGACGCAGACGCAATCCATTCTGCCCCCTGAAAAAGATAATATTAATCGTATCGTATTCTTTCAATGATATTCAAAATTCCCAAAAAAACGTTAAAATTATCGAAAAATAGCACCCTCTTAATACGGTTCTACTAGACAAAGTAGTTGTAACATTTCCAACGTTAACAAGTTAAATATTAACGCAGCAGCACAAATATTCCTGTCTTGCAATTCGTTCATCTTTCACTTACATTAAAGTAAAACTATTAGCACAGATGCAGTTGAAAGACAAAACACACTTCTAATTTATTTGTAAACGTCCATATGCTAAAAATTAGCTGTATCGATGCACAAAATACGTACGTATGTGAACGTTCCAGCTTTAATAGATTTCACATAAACGTCAAATTTGTATTTACGCTACGAAAACACTAAACGTAATCTTAGGTAAGCTTTCGATAAATTTCCCCGTTTGAAAATATAGTACTTTTGTAATTCTTACGCTAATTTTCAACTAAGACTACAATCAACAACCCAAACTTTTACCTGATATTCGACAATGGCTTTTCGATAGCGGTCAACTTCATAATCTTCAGCATTATAATATTTGACAGTTTCAAAATTCAATAGTGAATCAACGCCTTTTGCTGAATATTCGTTGTCCAGACGGTTCATATTACGTCTATATTTGGTTCGCCATTCAGTCACCACTATGGTTGCAGCTAAAACACCACAATTTCAATTGCTGCCAAGAGAATCATAACAAGGGGTGGATGTAGGCGTCATTCCACCCTGCTTCCGTGGATTTGTTTCAAAGTATTTAAAAACTGTTTTCAGTTGGTAACATATGAGATCCCAACGCAACATGCGTTTTCAAAATCCACGGTACAACCGTGAAACACTGCCCAATATCGTCAGCTGGCAAAAGATCAAGTAAGGAACAGCAGGTGCAATCAAGATACCCCCATGCTTATAACGCCCGAATCAGCAACACCTAAAACTTTGAATCCTTACACACATGTAAGACTGACCCCGTTTGCTACAATGCAAAACTAAAGATTCACAAACCAATACGAAGAACAACTTCACATAGTATGTTAGCATATCATGACTACACGCTGAAAACGCACCAAATTTTGAATAAGACTGTTACGGGTTATACTTCAGGGTTCACAAATCACTCAAACTTCAGTTATCAGCTGTTAAGCCATACATTTGCCTTAGCCAATTTGATCAACAATAAACATTTTTAAAACGCCCCCACCCTTCAACCAAAACTTACTCAAATACGCAGCCATAGTAGCAAAGACAATCATGCCAAACCAAGCGTTGAACAGTGCCGTGAAATAACTAATTGCTATGATAATATCGATCACAGTAGGCGTTATTTGAAACAAAGTCACTCTTAAATTGCACAATATTTATACATGAAATAACAACGACAGCGCAGGTGGGCACGCACTCGTTGATAGTTTCGTTATATTTGTTATACAGCGGCAACAAGCAAAATGACACATGTCAGCTCATATTTCCTGACTTCAGCACACATTCACGCGAAAAATTCGTCTCGTTCGAAATTTAAAATACACACGTGTCTACGCGGCGTTCAACAGAAATAATATATCTTTAAAATTTTTCCGAAAATCCCTAACTTTGTAAACTCGTTCAACGCGATAAGGCTTTTATTGGAAGCCACCTTGTATTACGAATGGAACACTGGTTTGAATCCCCTGATCTTGTTAAAAAATCTCCTTTCAGCACAAAATTACAGCAGGTAAAGGACAGACTATAAAATTGAATTGTGGCTGTGCTCAAATATCGTAAGGTTAAGCACTTTGAAGCGATATTATTAACATAGAATATAAATTAAATACAGTCAAGCTTTCACTTACTGTAACAGTCCATTAATGCTGTTTGTGCCACGATCCATAACGCGAAGTACTTCGCCAGTTTGTCTGCCCAAATGCCACCGCATTGACAAGCTAAAACAAACATACTAATATTTCAATAACAACCCCGAAAATCAATCCGGCGAATTGGACAAAAACATGATCATTTCAACTTCAATACGTTAGCAAACTAAACAAAAGCCACTAGTGTGTTCTTCAGTCTCCCCGCTCAAAATCTGCGCTTAGGTTGGGAACTGAGGGATCAGAAGAAACTTCCAACTTTGTCGAAAACCGGCGAATGCCCAGCAACCCTTTTGTGTGAAAAATATCGTTCGACACATTAAACAGAGTGTCCACAAATTTTCAAATTTTCTCGTATTTTCCATCTCACAGATACCATGAATAAAAACGAAAGATAAAACGAGTTGATTAATCAAATCAAACAACCGTATCGCAGGTGGAACATTTGTTACCTGTGTAAATGTGCATACAAGCGAACTTGAATTTCACGCGATGTAAACTGTTGCACTTTAATCCACAAAAACGATCGTGCTATGTTCAGTAGGCCACCGCCTAAAACCAGAATCATATTACATGCCATGGTCGCGCTGCCATACATTGTGATAATTTACCCAAGGTTTAAAGCAATTTATTCCATCTGGTCCGATTAACACAAATTGCCGCCACTTTCAAATTCCTGTGTTCTTCATATTTCAGAGCACCCTAAGCGAAACCCGTTAGCCCTCTCCTTAACTTACCTGCACCAACTCCACCTTGAACCATACGCAGTACAACATAAGCAACAATCAAATCCCAGCGAAATTTTAATTTTCCTCCACGTGACGGCGTGGTTAAACTATCAACAATCCACTTTGAAAACATCGGAACGTAAACATTGACAAATCTGCCTGCGACCAGAATAACAACGCACAACAGCACGCATAGCTGTAACCCGTAGTTTGACTTTGGCCACAAGTATGGCAATATGAGACTAAGCTTGCGACGCAAATCGCTAAACGTTGAAATGTTGCTTTGATTCTAAAACAAATTATCACGATAAGGGTGGCGCTATATAGGCTTGGTGGTTCACTATGCTTTTCCTGTAGCGCGTCATAGACCATGTGACATCCTGCGCAATTTGCATAACGTGAATTCAAACTACGCTGCCGCACGATGACGGACGGTGTCGCACGATACGTATAGTGGCACCTATTACGACGCCGCCCAGAAGAGCAATGTACAACGCTGAGCGCTCGCCTGGAATGCTCAACGACGTGTACATAACAGCAGTCACCAGTTCACAATAAGTCATAAGTTTTAACCCAGTTGATCAAACTTGGTAAATTTTTGCATTTTTATAGCAGTCGATGTTGTAACTGCTGCATGCAATTTATATAATTGTAGACGCAGTAATTCGCTTGCTTAAAAACCTATCAGTTGAGATGAGGGAGGTCGTAAGTAGGGCATTTGGCCAATTGGCCTGTCTCGGACAAGTGGTAAAAAATAAACTGTAGGTCATAAAGCGTTTTTTACGGTGATCGATCTGTTGATTCTATCGTTTGCTTACATGAAATTATACGCACAAAGATAGCTTGAACAAAATTCAAATTACGTATCGTTGCAAATTACGCATCGTTGGCGTTCCAGGTTTATTAAAATAGATAATGTCATTACTTTTTGCAATCCTTTCTCTTCATCATTGTTAAACAAGCGTCGATGCGTAAAAGCTGCCCTTGCGCGCAACGAAGCCATTCCAGGAGCACGAATTGATGATGCGAAAATTGCCAAACACAACGTATATTCAGCAACAAATATTCCTAATTTCACACGATCATAATGCCTTAAATAAACATTTTACAGCTGCGATTATCGCTTCAAACACAATATTATGATCACATTGTGCGACATGAAGTCCATAAAGTCACTTGCCTGTCACTGTTCGGGGGCTACCCATCCTAAGCAGCGAAGTCCCCTATTTTTGGTTTATCCTCAACGTGATGCTTCCCATTTTTTCAGAGTGGGTGCGCGTCATACAACATATAAGTAATATAGCCTAATAAGGTTTCTATAACGAGCAGAAAACGCTGCATATAACGCGAACACAGCCATTCAGAAAACATTTTATTATATAAATGTCATTAAGTGTGTTAGGAGCAAATGTTGTATAGTTAAAGATAGCATACGAGGATCTAACGTATAAAAATGCCCCCAGATTAAACCTGGGGCAAACCGGCCCTCAGTTTTCCATTTCTCTGCATATGCAACCTGGGAAAAACGCAAGCCAGAATGGCTATGAACATACCTGATAAGCTGGTACCACCACTGTGGGCTATTAATATTGACCAAACTGAGATTCTTTGAAATAAATATAAACGCTGTTATAGTCAACAGAACGCATCCGTGTCCACGCGACGGCGGAGAAGGCAAATCGTAATTTCGTTCCCAGTATATCAGCACCAAAACGAGAAGCCATGCCAAGCTCTAAATCAATATAAATAAACCAAAATAAGAAACAACAAAAAAAGTAAAAATAACAAAAATCTTGACAACAGAAATGAATACAGGCGAAGATATAGAATCTATGCTCCTTAGAAATTTAAGGAACAGTGAATTATCTTACTGATCTTTCAAAAGCTATGGTCCTGAGCGGTTTAGCACAAGCAGACGTGGACTGAGGACCTACTATCGAACTACAGGCAACGCGGTTCTAAAACTGGTACCGTTGGACTCTGCAGTTCAAGATCTACGTATGTATTCAACGTATGCTTATTCCGTTCTTCCGTATTGTTTCAGTTTATTGCTCAAAGAATAATTTATGCTGCATGGAAGTAAATTTGTCTTTACCTGTGACAAGTTCCACAACAGCATATGACCAAATATCGGTTCGTGCAAAACGCTGGTATAAATTGAAAACGCAAACAACGGCAGCAACAGAGCGAGTACAACACAAGCAATTTGAATCGCGAATAATATTGATTTCGGCAACAGCGTCACTTCAGTCCTTGTTCCGTGCCTTCGGTACATTGAAATCTCAGCTGAACCAAGAGCAACCAACGCAACGACCACAAGTGATGTCGTTGTATCGAGAAAACAATGACCAAAGCCTTTGTCAATCCACAGTGTAAATATTGTCGTATTTGGCTCACAGTAATGCATTTTAGATTTTTATGTTTGATGTATTAAAATAAAGCTAAGCTCTAAATTACAAAACACAGCCCCATTTTGTAACAAACTGTTCTTGCATACTCAACCAATCTTCTGCCGGAGAACCCTGTAAACCAGTAACAGGATTATAAGACGGAGTCGCTCAACGCACATTAATCTCGATCGCAAACCGCTCTATCAGCTCCGAGAACCTCGTAACTAACGATTATTGCATACAAAGCATTGCGGTGCATTTGGCAGGGTGCGACCGGATATTGAATTTTTACCGGAACTGGAACCGGATATTGTATATGTTAAACAGGGCGCAACCGGAGCTGAAAAATTTAGGAGTCAGAGGTCAGCAAAACTTGACGGAGCCGAAGTTGAGGACGAAATTAGGTTGCAAAAATGGTTAAATAGTTAATTTTAGCCAATATATGCAATTTTGTTGTTTAATTTCGGAATTCTTTTCTGAAAATTGTGACAAAAGCAAAACGAACACATCCTAGCATTTGGAGATGAAAAATGCAAATAACTCCACCGATCTGCTGCCGAAAAACCCCATTAATCTTGATCTCAAACCGCTCTATCAGCTCCGAGAATCAATAAAATTGCTAAATAAAACACAGTAATAAAATACTTTATTTAAAAATCAAACAATGTGATTAACTTAAGTATGTAAAACTTGCAAAACAATATTAAAATATTTAAAGTTAACTCTTCGTAATGACGTATCTAGACATTTAAATAGCTGGAAATAGCAACAAAAATAACTAAAATATTGTTTCTAAAATATGAATGGCAAATTGAAAACCATTATTTAATAAAGGTGATTATCAGCAATAAATACAAATCGCAGCACACCCATAGCCGCTCCTAATCTACCACTAGCCGTGAGTTCACTAACTTGTGTCCACAAAACTCTGATTAATCAAGAGCGAAAAACGTAACACACGTTTGTAATATCAATTTTTAAAAAGTCAAGGATAAATAGTTGCTGGCACTGATGGACTCAAGTGAGCCACACAGGACCAGGAAAGCCGAACAAAGAACAAAACCAAAACCTCGTATTAAGGTTTTAGCACTAAATTTGCGTTTGTTGCACTTTTATACTCATAAAACAACAGTGTTTAGAACGACAAAATACTTTCACTGGTATTCCCAAAAACATATCACAACAACAATGACATCATACAGCAATAGCACCAGCCACCAGTTAGCGAAGACTTTTTGAATTACACACAGGCGGTATCCATTTGCGAGAAAATTATCCACCAAGCATTGCCGTAAAGTTACAAACCCCATCACCAACTGAGTGCTAGCATAGTGTTACGCAACTTTAAAAACACAGACAATGTTTTCACATTTTAGATTTGAAGTTTTCATCCTTCCATTTATAATCAGGCCATCGGTGATGCTCTAAATAAATAATCAAGTAATTTTAATAAGAATCCACCAGAATGAAATGCTCGGAGTAACCGACAAAGAATAACAACTGCCAAAAACATCGGTAGCAAACCAGTTGAAACATATCCTTCACACCAATGCCAGCAGAGATAGCTACTCTATACGCAAAAATAGCCACAAATACATTTCTCGAATGTTGACATAAATTATTAAAGAAGAAAATTTCGCTACAAACAAATAATTAAGAGTTCAAATAGAATGACTCGCAGAACACAAACATAGTAGTATCCTACCTGAAATGCGAAGTAAACTATTCGGTCTGTAACTTTTTTCACCAGCGTCCACATAAATACATTCGCCGGTAACAAACGATGCAGCAGGGCTCAACAAGAAGCAAACAACACCTGATACCTGTAACGAGTGTGCAATCGACATTATAATGAATATGAAAAAATTACCGGAACTGGAAAGTGAAAAATGCATGCTACCGAAAAATTCATTTTTTTACTGCATTATTCGTGAAATAACCTTTGTTGAAAATAGATATTAACTTAATCTGCTATATTTTATATTTTCCTCATCCATCGAAGCGAAATCGACCGTCGATGGTTTATTTTCGGCGACTGTCATGAAAAATGTAAAAAAAATGTCGGAACCGGAGCCAAAATTCCGTTGCACCTGTCTACAACCAAAACCGATTGAAAACATTAACTTACCGAGCAATGGCTACCAACCATCACAAAATGGTTTAAATTATAACAAAATTCTTTCGACACATCGGCCGAACTTTAAATTAAAATAAGACGCCTAATTCATCTGACATAAAACCAGATACACCTTCATACATAATACATACTTATGTGGTCGTGATAGCTAATAAACGTTTACTCTGTTCCAGACCGCATAAGCGAAACGACAATATTAGTGAGAACAACATTGTGCAATCTATCAACTCTGCAACGGAACCGTATAATTTCCATATGTGTGTAGAACTTATGACCTGTTAGCAATAGACTTTCAAAAAACAAACTGTGGCATAGAAGTAGGTTAATTTGTAAAATATCACCGTCCACTAATTATTGTAAATTACAATGCCTACTATTAATTGATGATAAAATGCTATAGCTGACATAAAACGTACCTCTTCAGGGCGCCCCAACCTTTGAGCTGGAATGTTTGGAATCGCAGGCTTGAAAACATCAAGTCCCCCGTAATTGGCAGCAGCAGTTGGTGAATAAATAGTTCCCTACAAACAAAAAATACCACACCCGAATTACATAAATAATAGCTTTAAAGAGCTTGGAACTTTTAAATTTGAACACAACTGACTTGGTAAAAAATACTGCATCTTCATTTATAACAAAAAATATATTAGTCAAATAAAGAAAGCGCTTTCCTATATTACACAAAATAAAGTTCGTAACTTAACTTTTCTATATCAAATGCAGACTGTACACCTTAACCTAGTTATATCCGACTAGAAAATCAGTATAGTACCCAAAATTTCTTGTGAATGTGGTTCAGAAGCAACAAGGCACTCTGCAATATTGTGATGACGCTTGCAAGCACTAGAGCCTGCATAAACCCCACTTTGTTAAATTAATTTTGTTGCACAAGTTCGACCACATCCCTCTAAACATATAATATAAAATCGAACAAACCGGAGCAACACAGTTGATACGTATACCATTTTCCGCCCATTCTAGAGCGAGTGATTTTGTCAAGTTCTCAACTCCTGCTCTTGCAGCGCCAGAATGCCTAAAATCAACAACTATTGTTTTTTACAATTTAGGAAACAGCTCAAATCTATGCCATTCCCATCAGCAACTATCACTAGTTCTTCGACGCTTGAAATATTCAGAACCAGCGAGCGCTGATTTCAAAAGTACAAAACAATTCGCATTTTGATTGGTTGTTCTCATCAGCAGATTTGCATTTTGATTGGTTGTACTCATCAGCAGACTCGCATTTTAATTGGTTGTACTCATCCACAGATTCGTATTTTGACTGCTTGCACTCATCAGCAGATTCACAGTTTCACTGGGTGCACTCATCAACAAATTCGCATTTTGTTTGGTTGTAGTCATCAGCAGAATTTGTAGTTTGAAAGCATATTACCAACTAACGATAGACGTTCCACACAGTTGGCTGAGAATACTAAAGTGTAGGATACTGCACACATACGTAGCGCCAGGGTGCAATCGGAATTCGGACTAAGATTAAAATTCCGATTCAAAATGAGTTCCGATTCCGATTGCACAACCAATCGGAATTGGAAATTTGACATTAATTTTAGGCCTTCTTGTTGTGATATGTTGCATTAAATTTCTGAATAATTTATTTTTTGAATTGTTTTTGACGAGTTGACTTATCAATAATTGTATGCAGTTTAACTTTACAAAACCAAAAATCATTGCCAATTTGTTCATGCGACTTTTTTGAGAATTGTTGCCAGCCAAAAGACACCCTAAATCAGTATTATACTTGTTAATACATATTATCCGAATAGCAACAAAATCTTTAGTTCCGTTTTCGATATAAATTTGCTGTTCCGACTAAGATTGTAGTATAATCCAGTTCCGCTTTACACCCTACATCGCGCGCGATCCGCGAGTATTCCTAATGTAACAGAATAACGAAGCAAAAGTTTAGTACTCACTTACGCCATTAACGAAAAACCATTTTTATTACCAACTGTTATGTTGATAATCGAACCGCCATGATCACCCATCCACTGATCAAACGCTGAAATACTTCACAAAAGTTTCATTAAGAACAACGTCAGCTAAAATACTGCGAACAGATAAAACAATCTGCTTTAAAACATCAGAGTTGTCACAGTCAATTCTTATTCCGCACCATTAATCTTAGCCGAAGCGCCCAAACAGAATCCGAACTTCTGTTGCCAACTAGGTGTCTGGTTATCTGATTGTATGTAACACCAAATTAAATGGCTATCAACCGCTAAACTATTGAACATAAGCCGCGTAAGTGTTCTTCTGCTTATCCACAGACAAACAAAAAATTTACCTGCTCGGCACATAAGAAACGTTCCAGTCAGATTAGTTTCAACAACTGCGTTCCATCCTTTGAGCGATACATTTTTCAGTAAACTAGCAAACTGACCACCTCCGTTGTTTACCAAAAAATCAAGGCGACCAAACTTTGAAATCGTTGTTGAAATCAAAGAATTAACCTAAAACTAATAAAGCTGAAACTAAATTACCGTTTAATGCTCAAGGTCCACTGCCGTAAAGTTGACAGTGGTACAAAAGTTATGCATTGATTTAATTCCAGTCATTTAACCTGATACATAGTTTTTGTATTGTGAAACTTATGCACCATTAGAGTAAATTTAAAGAATCGCATGGACGTAAGTACCGTAGTAAATGGTACCGAACTTCCTCTTCAAATGAAAAACCGCCTCGCCTACATGTTCTTCTTTGCGAATGTTACATTGCAAGCCCAACAATCGATCTTCTGATTGTAAATTAAACTCTTTCTGAAGCATTTTTGTTGTATCTCGAATTCTGTCTTCATTTCTTGAGGCGATAACGACACTTGAGCCTGTAATCTTAACGGTACCTGGCTAGCTAAGCCCAACCTAGTGACACAAGCTACGTATTAGTTACAAACCACGGCTATACTCTGACTCTGAGAGGTTTCGCTCACAAAGGAATCCTTCCTTCCAGCAAACCTTAAATACGGCTTGTGAAAACTCAGCTCTAGCGTACATACTTTTGAAAACTATACTCCGCATCAAAGAAATTGAGCTATTAGTGCAGCAAAAAGGTAAAACAAAATAGTAAAACATACATGAACTGATAAGAACCCAAACATTATACACATGTATCTTGGTTCTTTCGTGTTTTTTACTGATGCTGTATACGAAGGCCCTATATATGCAGCAGTGATTTACCGATGTACAGCATCAACCTGAAATAGATACTTAAGCGAGCACTCTACCACTGCGCCACGTAGCCCGCCTCTCCAACTGCATTTTTCGTCGACTATATGTCGACCGTATGCTGACAGCTAGCATATATAAGTACAGGGCACTGCCCTATATTGCATGTGCACATAACGGACAAGCATGTCTCACATGCTTACAAAACTCACCTAAATACAAAAGTTCTTTAGCTATTGCAAGTCCAATACCGGTGCCTCCTCCAGTAACTATCGCCACATGGCCTGTGAACAATCCTTGCCTCAAAACTGAAGATACCATATGTAAGAATCTATATTCCCTACGTACAATAGAATGTATCGGTACAAAATAGACACTAACATAACTGTTGTATTTTGAAAGAGTTCGTGCAACGCTAGTACAGACAAAAAGTTAGCAATCGATTTTGGAAACAAATCAATCCGACAAATATCGTTTCGATCTTTTGCGCTTTTAAAATAATATGATATACTACAATAGTTGTCACCACCGGTTTGTGTACATGCGTCGCTCTGACACCTAAATTTTGCAATAAAAATTGCCACTAGCATTGTAATTTTTTGCAAGAATAACGTTAATACAAAAGCGAAAAAGTTACTTGACGTCGGCGCCGTCCGTCATCGTGCGTCACCTGTACGTCGCCACCGTAACTGGCCGTTGCCCGTAGGGTGCCGTCCACTATCGTCCGTACCATACGATATCGTACGTAAGTTATTTGCGTAGGATACCGCACGGTAAACGGACGGCGCGGTCCGGATGACGTACAGCGCCGTACGGGTGTGAACGACGCAGCACGGGTGGAAGCGGTGCCATGTTAATTGCATTTGTACCAATTTGCTGGCAATTGGAATACCTAGCTGTACCAAGCATCTACCTGTGCATCAATACCTGCGTTTCAAAAGCTGATCGACGTGGTAACTTTTATACTCAATGACTACTATAGTTACTATTTTGAATTCGAATATTAAGAAAAAGATCCTGAAAACACAAGTGGCAAAATTTCACACACTTGCCAAAATATGAGAAGTTACCCAAATTGCCAGAACCTCCGCCAAAAATTCCAGCAGAGCATGAGGTGAATTTTCCGCCTGCAATTGCGTCAACCCTTTCTCACATGAATTATTTCTATTTCCCCTGAGACATACTTTTCTGCTAAGATTCGAACTCCAGTGACTGGAGTGGGAGGCGTATACCATCACCACTTAGCTATAGGAGCTTGACGCTCGAGCCCAAGGGGCTCTCACGTCTTGTGGTGATTTAGTACTATGTATACGTGTTGCAATTGTTAAACACGGTGCGATATAACGCATATACTCTGCGCTGAGTTGCCTGTAGGCAACTCAATGTGAGAAGGGTTAAATATTCGATTTACAATGGTTCTCAATTTCTTTTATAATACAAGTATTACTGATAAAAAGTACACGACTCAAGGTAGTCAAACACACGTGTTATTGTTGTTGGTGTGTAAAAGCCCGACACATTGTGAACTAATATATATTAGCTTGTTTCTGGTCTCGGTCAACTTTGGTCATCACTGTAAAACATAAAACTTTCAAAAGAAACTATTGCTAACAGTTTTTTTCGTAGGTTTTTATGTTTTTCTTAGTTTTTGTGTGTTTTCAGAATATCTCCTAATAATTATTGCGCAAATATGAAAAATCAGAGATGTTAGGCGAAATTTTATTCATCAGGCATTACTTGCTTCAACAATCTGCGTTTTACAGGTCTACCAGCATTTGCTGGACCAAGACTCCCATACCTGAAGTTAGCCACCTTTAGCTTACAGAAAACTGGATACCCTTAAAGGAAACATGAGTCAAACGAATATTGCAACTGAACACAACGCTACAATAACATAAATTAGCGATAATGGTTCATCCACGTTAAAATGCACGCGCCGATGTAATAAATGGTCCACCCACCCCATTTGGAATAGCATCGAAATACACATCCTAGCTGGAGGCAAGGTACAGTTTCATAGCTGCGTACTTAGATAGTGCTGATTATCTAAACTCTGTCGGAAGGCACTCTGGAGGAATACATGTTGTCTGCAGGATGTCAGGACATTACGATAGTGCACGCACACACATATAAAAACAAGCTGTGCACATATTCACGCGTATCAGTCAACACAAAAAACAGAGTCCCTTAAGAGGGACTATAAACAATAACAGTTCCTGATAAGGATGTCAGGACAAGTAAATATTTATGCCTAGAGCATATTCATTGTCTAAAAGTTCAGACAATGACATACTGTAATATCACACAGTGTATAAAGAGAGTGGGTCGGGACAACGCGGGCACCCAAAAGGGAGGGACATTTTTTTACATATGTGCGTGCATTTTAACGTGGATGACCCATAATAGGGGTCGTTGTTAATCACGGCGGGATGTTAAAACGAATGGTAAAAATTACAGAAACGGATATTGTAGTATAAAAGTTTGAAAAATGTTACAATTTATGCGTACACGTACCAGTAATCACCGGTCTGCAGAAACGTTAAAGAAAAATGGCGGATGTATCGAAATTTCAAGATTCTGAATGTAATTTCGTAGCTGTCGATTTTCTGCCGGAGCCGTAGGCAGACCTCCAATTGTACCTCATTTATAGGTGATCAAAACCAAACATCAAACACAAAAAATTACTAGGTTAAATTTATCGCGTCGCTTTAAACAGTATATATACATGAAAAAATATAGATTTCGGAACTGCTGAAAATTACATTTTTGCTTCCGCTGTAGTCGATATATGATAACTAAAAATTGAAATTTAATTGAAATTATTAGAGGAGGTTATATGAGGAGCCAAATTGGCATTATGTTCCGATATATTAAGACAAGAGCGCGCCCTGAAATTCTCTACCAATATTACTTTAACAATGTGCAACAAAAACATATTCCTAAGTTTAAGCCTGCTCAGCGTAATAAACGTAAGTCTAAAACAAATTTTATCCTAAGCCGAAACAAAAATTAGTCTGAAAAGCCTAGTCTATTGTCCTGTGAGAAAGCGGGAATCAGCGGATCCAAAGAGGGACTAGTGAGTATACAACCCCCGTCAGAATTTTTTGTAATAAAATGGTAAGTTCTTCAACCTTTACAATTTTTCCCTTCAGGAAATTTCTGTGATAAAATTTATAAGGTCCTTCTACCTTAAAATTCCCCCAAAAAACTTTTTCTGAATAAATTATAGTATCCCTATTCCCTACATTACAATTTATCTCCCACAGAAATTTTTTTCGTGGAAAATTGCGTTTCAAACGTAGCCTGTACACCTTCGTCAGAAATTTTTGGATCCGTCGCTGAAAGCGGGGTGTCAGAACTGCGCGGTCCGGACGACGCCTTCCTCCGAAGTACTGCGAATATACGTGGTTTTACCCTAAATTTCTCCGAAACAAATGGCCACGCCGGGAATCGAACCTCGGACCTCTCGCTCGCGAGTCAAGCGCTCTACTCATTACACCACGCGGCCGATATCTTAATTTCCTCTGGTGGTATATGTGCACGAGTATGTATGTCTTAACATTACACACTCTGCACATGCACAAGCCGCGTATACTCACACGGAGCACCACTAAACAGTAACATGGGTTGAACGGTACAAAGAGATTGCCGATAAACAATCTTAAGATTGTTCCTTGAAAGGTTTTCGGACAAACGCAATGCTTCATTTCAACCTTGCCAAACATTGGATTATCGCTTTCTACAGACCTTATTGCTCCATGCTGTAATTCAAACTGGTGGCACTACCCATACGCTCCTGCACTGCTCCAAGTCTTGAAATGCGAAGAAGCTGGCTTCACAATACAATACATTTGCAGTGAAGTTTTACCAGTGGTATATATGGGCATATTATGTCGTAATCCAAGAAACGGCAAATATTTTTGAACAGTATTCGAGTCATGTTCCCAGTCACTAAAATACTGTTTAACCCCAGATCAAAGAATCAACTCTTTTTAAACGATTTGTATGTATCCTGCTTTACTGAGATTGAAATTATTTCATCAGTAGGTCAATCGCACTCAACCGCAGCGTGTGAACAGAATGGATAGCGAGTAAAGGCTTTGCAAAGCTTAACAACTTAAAGGTTTATCCAATCTTGATTGTCTATCGGCCGGTTTTACTTCATTATTCGCCTTTTAAGTAGACTTCACAAACAATTTTGAACTGGATAGTAAACTTCCGTGTAGACAAAGTAATTTTTCTGATTATGTTAAGCAGAAGAAACATTAGTAATGATTAAAATTATTCGATATTTGCGTGAAAATTAGAAGTTTGAATAAAGGGTATTGGTAGTGATCGTAATACAATAGACTAACCAGTGATTTACTATAATTATAATCACTATAAAACAGTGAAAGCCAAAAAATATAATTATTCTACATATCCACAAAATATTATATTTACAATATCTTTAATTTAAAACATCTTCATATTCCTCAACCAAATCTTGATAATTTGGCTTAAACCTATAGGTTCGTATAGTTCGACTAATTTGAAAATAAATTATTCACCCATACCTAACGGGACAGACCAGTGGTATCTGCAGTCCTGACAAGAGAAATATATACGTATTAACTGAGAAAAGCTTCAGTTAAACGACGGTTCCCGATGTTTCCAATACTCATCGCTTTGCATTTCGTGCAATCGCGACTGTGTCCGATCAAACGCAAATTTTTCTTCGTCACCAGTGAAAATGCTCGCAGACGCTTGCTCCTACAATAGTATAATTTAAAAACTTCAAGCTTAGATAGAAACCAGACCCGAACACAATCCGAACATCAAACCGAAAGCAAACATATGTACAAGCCAAAACCAAAGTCTAAAAAACATTTATTTCTGCATAATATGGGCGCTTATATATTCAGAACAGCAATTACTATTCACGCATTTCTAAAAATCTTACTCAAGTAGGCATTTATTCATTTTAAGCTAAGTAAATAGTTACTGGAACTATGCTTAAGAAACGAATCAAAAACTCAGTCATTGTGAAAATAAGCTGTAAGCAATGTCTGTCAAGTTAATATCAACGAAGATACACCTCAGTTGCTTAAATAGTAAAACTTTACATCATGCTTTTGTACAATTGACAGATCGTCCATTAAAACTCTTTGCGAATCAGACATTTGAGTTCCACCCGAAAAATCAAATAACAAATCAATTTCGGCAGCAGCTGAGCAAATTAAACGAACCTTAAATTAGAAACAAAACTATAAATTAACATAAATAAAAACAACAATAATTATAATGCAAAATAATACTGCAAATTCGACAGAAAAACATTTTATAAAAAATTCAATAATGCTAGTTTTCATACTACTGGCATTTTTTAAAAGACAGAATACTCTCGGTTATGGTACCGCAGTCATACAAGTAAAGTAACTGTTCGCTACGTTCGATGACAAACTTCAAAGTTATTATTTAGAGTTGTGTCATCCCGAAATAAAATTCCGATTACAACCTGCCCTAGAAAGCCTTAAGAACACTGCCCTAATATTAAATCTCTTACCTTATATTCATAAAACGTATCTACCAACGTAATAAATCTTCTCGCTTCACTCAAATTGTCATAATTAAACACTGGGATATCGCGTACAAGAACAGTGTGAAATACGCGGCTAATAACGATATAATCTGAAGCACCGAGCGGCTAAAAGCAACAAAACCCGACATTCAGACGCGTAATTTAATCAGCAGCTATCAGTTTGCCCATGGAGTAAAGGCCAGCTTAGGATCAGGTCGCTAGTACTGAAATCTATACATGCACAATTCAAAATAGCTCAACAAACTCTGCCGTAACAAAGGAAGTAAAACATATTAAAATTCAGCAAAACACTGAAACGTTGAAGCATTGAGCCAACAGCGAATAAATGCCGTACATATTGATGGAAAGGCCGTAAACCAGGAAAATGAAACAAGACAAAAAGAAAAGGCAAAATCAGAACAACACAAAACAAATAAACATACACGACAAGAGACATACTTTGCCACATAAGTCTTGAAATTCAAAATCAGCCACACGACCACAAGCTTTTTCAACTTCAACATTTCGACCAAAAACATTCAGCGTTCGAGGTCTCATATCTGAAAATGATTAATGTGACATGGGCGTATACATTTCAATCAACCTACTATTTCAAAGTCCAAATATTATTTCCTGCTCCCAAAAATCCTCGTTTAAAGTTACACATAAGTCTGCCTTTTACCTTGGCCAGTTTTTTCTCAAATCCAAAAATCAACAGCTAAAATTTCGACGTCTATCATTTTTCTACAGTTGAACTACAAGCCCAAGCAAATAACAAATAACTATAAAGTCAAATATATTAAACTCTAAATTGACGCTCAATATAAATCAGCAAATTAATAAAAAACATTTTAAACTTTTTGAGCATCAAATACCATAGCAAAAATTTGACTCAGGACAAAGCTAAAAAACATCAGTAAAATCACAACAAATTATCTTACAGTCAGTCTCTCTGCTACACAGATTCTTAAACATACGATCCATTTCGCGTTTAGTATCATGCTGTTGACGCCTGAAAGTATTACGTGTCATAATGCTATGAAACATACGAATTTTATTTACTGTAATCGAAAACTCAAAAATTAATTAAAAATGTACAAAATACTAAAAGACGGAAAACAGCATACGTTCCTTTTCAAATTTTAGTCGCTTTTCGGAACCGACCTGCCCAAATTCAAATTTCTCAATAAATCAGTGTAAGCCAGTAACATATATTGCCACTAAATATCAACATACAAGTTTTAAATTTCCCATAATAACAGTTAATATTGTAAAACTCACGTAAAGAATACAGTTCCAGACGATAATTTTGACAATTTTCTATAGTCTTTGCCCGAATCAAGCGCTACTGCACTGCAATATTTCTGCAACAAAATTCAACTCAAAGTACACCATTGTCCTAGCGAACACTGAACGTTTAAGTTCATCTCAAAATCCAATTTCATGCCGGAAACTTTCAAGACACAAGAGTGTGTCACAAAGATTAAATTCTAAAAACTTGAACATAAAAAGGACCACTTACATTACACAGCTTGGGAGACGGCTACAATATAGCCTGAGCTAAATCGTAAACTTGCCTTAAGCACAGGAATAAACGGAATAAATTGGCTTCGTTGTAGACCAGTTTTGTACAGATCTGAAATGATATATTAATTATATAAATATTTCGTAGATCCACTTAGATATTAATATAATAAACAGGGATGGGAGTCTCGTTCTCGGTCGGGTATGTCTCGGCATTTGGCTGTTACCTAAATCTCGGTCCCGGTCTCGCGCTTTTTTGAGTCACGGTGGCTTTTAACCGAGACCAAAAGTCGAGGATTCAGCAACTGTATGACTGTATTGTTGAAGTAAGTGTTGACTTGTGGATAATGTTTCACTGTGAAATTGTGAAATGATAGCTACGCAACAATAATTATGAGCAGACATTCTGAAAAAACGCAAAAAGCTATGAAAAACACAAAAAACTATGAAAACACAAAAACTACAAAAACATTTGAAACATTTTATTTTAAAGTTTTAATTTTTTTCCGTTAAGACCGAAAATTGACCGAGACTTGTCTTTTGCCGGTCACGGTGGTGAAAGCTCAATCTCGGTTTTTAACCGACAGCGCTCATCCCTGAGAACAAATACACCAATGAGGCGCGCAACCAACGCTAGTACATTTCTCTCTACATAGAACATACCAAGTTGCATACTATTGTTCAAAAAGTGACCATCCAGGCTGCACGAAACTAACCATCAGGGGGTCGATTTGAAGTAGCAACAACAACGACATGATTATTGAACAACGCGGTGAACAAACGTTTTAATATCATTGCATCTGCTATATCTGTGACCTGGAACATTCAAAATACAATTTATTTTTATACACAAATTTACCACACAATAAAAATTCACAAGCATCCCCCAAATTCTACACAAACATTGAAAATAGCATCTTGTTGACATAGCGTTGTTACATCGGTAGTTGCGCACTACATGCAAAACTAAATTGCGACCAACATTGTAATTCATAAGGCATTTTCAAATTGCAGCTGGCCAACGGACTTTTGAATAGGAATTAGCGTGAGAAATTCAAATTAAACTCTCATCGAAATTCCAAGCCAAACCATGCCAAGACAAGCATCATTTAACCAAACTTCAGAAAAATAATATTACTTGTCTACACTAACTAACATGTATAAATAATTACCAACACGAGCCTATTAAAAACCAGCATAAAACGAATGTTTTTCAGCAAATGTCTCAGCTGCAAGCAATCAAATTCCATTAAATTGACTTAAAATATTAATAATCTTGAAACACCTGAAATTCATCAAAACACAATAGCCACGCGTTTTCGGCGATGTTTTGAGCAACTGGAGGTATCGGATCGTATGACTTGACTGATGGATCACGAGGTGGAAGGCTTATTTTCACTCTGTGAATCTCTAAAAAGCAAAACTAATAAAAAAATTTTCATTTTCGCTTTCGAAAATGAAAGCATCGAGCTTTTCTGGAAAAACTTTCATTAGTTTAAAATTTGACATATTTCAACAACAGGACGCGACCAAATACAAAAAAGTCAGTTGCAGCACATCCTCCAATACAAAGGTCACCGTGATGGCGATACTATTGTAAAATTGCTCATAAACTGCAATTTGGTACTGAGTTACATTAAACGTTTAACAGTAAAGTTTCCAAAAATTAGAGTATTGGAGCCGGATGTCGATGTTTAAGCCAGTTCGATATCTGACCGCACCAGCTCAACAATCGCCCTGAGGAACTGCATACTGATACAACTATCGAATTGATCGTATTTAGCTAGTAAAACTATCTAAACAGTATTACACAACATACCATGATGTACACGACCCATAAACTCATGAAAGTGAATGCGCTGTTTACGCCGCACATGACTACAACAATCAAAAAACATGTCCATTAATAGCGTTTTGCCGCAGCCTGAAAAATACACTCAAATTGTTCTATTCAACATTATTCTCAGACAGAATTTAGTATCGAGTGATCGTGATTGTCGCGTGTCAAAGCGATACCACGATAACACACACTTCTATCCGCGAATTAAGGTCCATTGAACTAAGACAACAATGTAAAAAAGGTTTAAAAACATATTTTAAAAATTTAATATCACAGTAGCGTCCTAATCATACTATACCATAAATCTTCTTCTTCAAATTTCATATTTCATTTTTCTAACGAAAACTATTTACCAAAAATTCCATCAAATGCTTGGAAAATATCATAGCAATACCTGATGCACACCTGGTTTCAATCAAAACACCACAGCGTATTTTTATTCGTACATACAAACTTAACAGGCAACGTTACGGATATTCCAGTCAACATTTACTGATACTATAATAATAATAATAATTTCAACCAACAACCTGTCTGTACCTACGCTGCCATAGAGGTAAATGCCTTGAGGGGGTTTGATCTTTGGTTCTCGCTGTCCACTAAACAGTCGCCAGACCTGCAACAACCATTACCAGCTTAAAAAGGGGCCCGCTCAGAGTTTTCTGATAATACAAGGGTTATGGAAGTTACCCAGAAAAATCAGTACTTGATAAATAAAACTTTTAAAGCACGTCTGTTGGCCGGCATTCTTAATTAAATATCTCCAATAAACAATATGTGTTCCAAATATTCATGCGACGCCTATATTCAAACGCTAAGAGAAATTATGAGTGATAAATACCGTAGTTCGTTTGTTTGAAAAACATCGCCAACTGGTAATAGGTTGCATAACCATTCGAAAATACAAGCAGTGAACTAAACTCACCTTTCGTACATTAGACTCGCTAAATTTGGACGGATGATATGTTTTAAGTTCGTGAAAAAGTCGATCAAAGTGTTCTAAAAGTTGAATTTGATATTCGTCGTGCTGTAAAATGCCTTCTGAAACACGCCTTTGATATTCGCTTGACGGTAGCAAGGGAGGTTTTGATTGCACAGGTTCGTTATTTACGAATGGTGCCGTTGCAGAACAAAACACAGTCGCCGTCGAAAAACATCGACCTGAAAAAATAAACAATGACAAATTCTGTATTATTTATCTATTAAATTGCTTTCGATGAGTTAACTTATCAATAATTGATTGCAGTTTAGCGTTACAGAACCAAAAATCATCGCCAATTTGTTCATGCGACCTTTTTAAAAATTGTTGCAACCCAGCACACACCCTAAATCAACATTAGATTTGTCCATACAAATTATTCTTACAGTCACAAAATTTAACTTGCCAACTCCGGTCTAAATTTACTGTTCCGATTCCGGTATAACTTTACACAAATTTTAGTGTTGATTCAGGCCGAGAGGCCAAGGCTTGGGTCGGCCTGCTTCGATCCGCAATGCCTAAAACCATAGCCTGAGTACGACTCTGAGTCTAAGCGAACGCTTAAAGGCCTATGACTGTCACGATCATGTTCTATATACATGACCGGAATTGTGTTTACCCAAGCATAGCAGTTACCTAAGCAACGTGGCAGTGGAGTATGACAGTGAATCAATCTGTACAAACGAACCATTGTTTACAACGCTGAGATTGCAGTAGTTTCGTATCGTAAACAACAAATATCAACACATTTCGAACAGTATTTCAAAGCGGATATTTAACTAATACCTATACATTGAAAGACCTAAATATTAATATATGACCCATGACACTTACAGATGCAAGCTCACTCGGAGACATATAGACTTATGCATAGGATTAAATAACATTAATCATAATGGGCGTTAACAGATAGAGGTCCAGCTCCGCACCGGCTCAATCGCATAAAAATATTAAAAACCATTTGAAATTCCATAACTTTTGCAAATAAGTGTCTCAAAAAATTCAATGCCTGTCGTCGGTGAACTAAAAAAGTGTAAGATGTACTTCAACAGGAATGCTATATTACAATAAATGCACAATACTTATATCCTACAGGCGATTGAAAAGTTAACAAGACAGAAATTCAAACCATAGTCTCTGTTCTATCATGACGCGAGTTTGACGTTGAGCCAGGCGCAGGGCGACCGATGAGTTGGGGGAAAAATTCCACGGTCCATAGACAAATCTCAAGGTTTAAAACTTCGGTTAAATTCTATAAATATATGGGCCTATGTTACTTTAAGGGGCGTCCAGGTTTCTGGTAGGCCCACAAAAGAGTAGATTTGATTACATGCTTTTGTTTAGGCTTAGGCAAACATTTTTGCACCGCTTACGCTTAGGAAAACGCTTAATCTACTGTTACGCCCCTTAAAGTAACATTGGCCAATATATGCATTAAAACAGGCGGAAAACATTCGATTCTGCCTTGACTGCAGTGATAAGTGTCGTCATACCAATACTCCACGCTATTCCGCCGCCGTTGCATATTTTCAATGCAGGAAGCCTGCAGTACATAGACCATTAAAAGGTACTCGTTGAGCGAGAAGTTGCGCACATCTTATAATTAAACTCCTTGAATCAAACACCATACTTGCACCTTCAAGGTTTTGAAATTTGATCAAACCACACATCGCGTAATTTCTATTCAATTCAACCATTCTTACTAGTATCCGTAGTAAATTGCTTTCCCCCATTGTATAGCTGAGAAGTTGAAGGTTTCTCCATGGGACTGCAACAGAGTAAGCTTGAGCTTTACACTAGACTTTGTATAGGCTTAGTATTATTTTTTCCGCAAACTTAACCTTAGACTTACAGTGGTGTTATAAGTTTTGTCGTACGGCGCCGTCCGTCACCCGGAACTCGTGTTGAATTGGAATTATAATCGGAATCGGAATTCTGGTTGCACCCTCTGAGCGTGGATACAAGCCTCGGTCGCGGTATTTGGTAGGTCTGCAGCACTTAACAGGTCTCCGTCTCGGTATTTAGTAGATCTCAGTCTCGGTACTTGGCACGTCTCAGTCTCGGTATTTGGCAGGTCTCAGTCTCGGTATTTGGCAGGTCTCAGTCTCGGTATTTGGCAAATCTCAGTCTCGGTATTTGGCAGGTCTCAATCTCAGTACTTGGCAGGCTTCAGACTCGGTTTTTAGTCTCGTTGGTCTGGAACCAAATACCAGACGTCGAGGACTTAGCAAATGTACGACTGCATTGTTGAAGTGATGGCTGACAAATAAAACATCAAATTTCATAACTACGCAATAATTACTAGCAGATATTCTGGAAAAACTAAAAACAACTATGAAAAACACAAAAACTAGGAAAAATGCATTAGAAGTAAATTATTTTGAAAATTTTAATTTTTGTGATCGCCAAGAATTGATCGAGACCGAGACATTTTCTTGACCGATCTCGATAGGCAGGTACCGGTCTCGGTTAAAAACCGAGACCGCGCATATCTGACCCTAAGACCTATGAATACGGCATACTATTAATGCGGCGCTCAGCTATATAACGGGCTGTGATTTCGTTAGTCTTCATTCACAACCGAAATAAACTAACTTACGACACATTTTGCTAGCCTACCAACCTCTGTCCGATGATCATAAGCTCTGATACACCGAAAAACAAAAGAATACAAAATTTATTGCTGAAAACAACATATATGACAAGCGCAAAATCAACTTTAAATGTACAGTAAAGCAAACATCTTTAGGTGAATGAATCATTTAAGCTTCTATTTCACACTACGAGCTTTCCGTGTGCTTAAACTCATCTTACGTATGTACACTGCATTGGTTTTGTTCAAAACCCAAATGAGAAAAGCCTAATATTAAATAGATACTTAAGGAACAAAACTTAATGAAACTTAATTTACTGACCAGTTGCAATCTGTTAAACTGTTCGCACCTAGTGAAAACACATATATAGTTTTTAGAAACCTATACGTGACCAGAGAGGGTTCAGTCTTATCTAGAAAAATTTCCCCTCGCACAAATGTTGCTAGCTCCGTTTGTAAAATGCACCATCTAAACATCTAGCATGTTGAGCTGGCTCAAGCCTGAGCCGGAGTCGGATAACCAATCGTCAGGAAACAACAAATTAACAATTGATTTACCTCTATTACAAATTACTCTCACTTTCCAGTTCAATCAAAATTTGTCTCGGAATCATTTTGCGTCAGCGCGACATCTTTTGCTGCCATAATATCTAACCTAAATCGCGTTCGAAATTCATTCATAAACTTTTTAATTAAAATGTCATTCAGTCGAAATTTTTCATCCACAATGCCAGCGAGCAATCTAATATAATTGTCATTTACTAATAAACTTCCATTGATAACGATTGGGATTTCCAAACTAATAGTTGATCTAACAGCAAGCGTTATGCGACCACTTGTCCCAAATGTAAGTCCTGAGTTTCGAAGACCACACTGATTTGCAGCGGCTTGAAGTCTCTTCGCTGCATTTAAGTTTCGGCACGAAACATGTAAAATTATTGGCTCAAACTTTAACGTTAAATCACTAATTTCACCGACATCTCCCATTTTGTAACTAGATTTCACTGCATCAATTAGGTGTTCAGATGTAGTAAGATAATCATGCGATGTCCACAACCATTTACAATTCTTTTTGGCACTATTTTTCGATGACGAAAACAACATAACGCGGCCTGAAAGAAACGAAACCAATACCGAATCTACTAGTAAGATTCAGAAATGCAAGTGCCAGCAAACAAACAGCGCTCGCTACCCATACACCAACTACTGTGCCCGACAGCCATAATCTCAGTCTGTTTCTGCTCACTGGTGAAAAATCATACAGTCAATATAGCTAGCGACGGCAACGGTATTAAAAATGGCTCCGATTGGATAAAAAAAGTGAACTAAATTCCTAAGGAACGTTATCTGTCCACTTTGCATAGCATGCTTCATAGCTAAAGAACAGAATACTATATCAGGCAGTGATCGATTTCTTAGTGTTTTTGAAAGGCCCGATTTACTACGTGCTGCAGTAAGAAACGTTTTCACTTTCCAACTGATAAACCAATCAGGCGCCGTTGGTACGGTGGCTAACCACTGTGGAAATGGAAGCTGTGGCTAGCTATATTGACAATATGGCTGAATTAGTGTCGTGGCTGTGACATATATAACAAACCTGAACAAGAACTTGTAGTAGCAAAATTCGAATTCCTGTTGATCTCGTCAACCAAGTCAATAATTTTGGAATCAATTGATCCTTTACGACTGCGATCAAGCTTTGAAAGCGTTTGTTTCTTGTGAATATCAAAGTTTCGATTAATGCACATCGGACAATTATGTTCTGTCATCATTTCAATATATACCAAAGCAATATACGTGTGCTAGACTTGTTACTCAGAGTTCGAGATTAAAACATCTTTAATTGTATTTATTACATATATATGACTGTGATAATTTAAGTAGTTTAAGGTCCATGCATCCGCATGTCACAATGACGACTTGCGCAAGTGTTTCGTCTTATTTTGAATGCCGACAGGAACAATTTCAAAATGTGGTTTATGTACATGGAAGAAAGTGAGACATCTTGCCCTTGTGCATATGCAATATACGCAATCACATTATATAGTATGTTTGCCGACTGACAGCATACGGCCGGCACATACAGTCCACTTAATCAAGCCACGATTTGTAAGCCTGTTTCTCAAGCTGCTTAGTTAAAACGTCTGAAGTTCCGAAGTGACAGCAAAGTTGTTTCTGCAACCCTTGACACTAGCTAAGCATTTACCTGACTATTGCCCGCCTGTGTTAATTTCTAGGCGTCTCGACCAGTCGTATTCCATTCGTTTTAACTTTTAGGGGTGATCGTTTGCTACATTAGGTTTTGACAACTTTCTACGCAATATTCTGTTGCTTTATGATATAAGGCGAACGTTGAAATTCTGTCTCATTAATGAAGTCATAGTTTGGAGGAATGCGTCTGTTCAAGCTGTTTCAATCCCAGCACAATTTCGCTTTTTGATTTGCAGTATGGCAGTTTCGCAAGTGTAAATGGCACGAATAAAAAATGCTGAGAAACTCGTTCAAAGTTGTGAAATGTTCTGTGATTGCATAAGTGAAAACGAACAAAGTACAACTTTAAAGGTTGTTCTGAACATTAATTGCAAATGATGTTTGGAGGCTGTAAACTGGGTATTGGTGTTTGCATTCATTTATTGAAATACTGAAATTCTATGTAGTTTTCTGCTCAGAAATGACATGTAATATCACAAATTTTTTACAATGATGCATGTGCGTTTATTTCAGGGTACAACCGGTGTGCCTCTGGCTTCGGCTCTACAGACAGAAAACCGGCCTCCAGCTACGGGTCGTCCTCCAGTAGAATTTATTCAGGAGGTTTCGGCAATTTTTGCAGTTAAATTTTGCATAATTTTGGAAAATTTATCTGTTTAGCGCGTTTTGTTTTACTTTTGTCGCAATTTTCAGCTAAGAATTTGCGAAATTTCGAAGTAAACTAACGTAAACCAAACGTCAAGTTTCGTTTAACCTCCGGCTCCGGTATTTTTCATCACCGGTTGCACCATGCGTTATATGTAAAATGTCAATTTTCATCCGAATTTTTAAACACTTTTGTGCGCCGTGTATTTTTGTGTAAAGTTCTGGAACGGCACGGGTTCTCCTTTATAACCATATCAGCAATAAAAAATTCCTTCTATCATCATGTTCCAAAACGCTAAGATGTATTATGCAAAGTCGTCCGCCCTCGAAATAATTTTCTACTAACGCCCAAGTGATATCACAAACTCTGTTAACTGCAATTAAAGGTGAATTTCTCGAACAGTAGGGGCGTAAGCATCGGGGTACAGGGGCAATCCGCATGCACATTTTCTAAACTTTTCAAAAGGTAAGGATTCCTATTATACAAAACATTTCTCTAGTAAAAAGTTCCTTCCATCGTCGACTTGTAAATGACAGAAATGAGAAACAAAGATAAATCGGTCCACTCATTTCACGGTTACGTAATGATGAAGTCATATGTGTGCTGGCTAATGAAGCCAAATAGCTTTAGTGTCCAGGCAGGTTACTTGAGAGTTTTTGGCTTTAATGTCTTGTAAAACTGATTTTGTGCAGAAGGCAACTTGTTTTTATTTAAAATACGAAATATAAACCAAAATATGAACAATTTTGGATAACGCAATATAAAATTGAACGAAAGAAAGTCATACCCGTTCAAAATATTTCTACTAACGCCAGAGCTATCATTCACTCTGTTTAGCTGCAATTAAATGTGAATTTCTCCTGCAACATGTGCGTATTAAGCAATAGGGAAATAGGTGGAATCCGCACGAAAATTATGTAAAATTTCAAAACGTGAGGGGCCGCTATTATAAAAATTTGTGCAATAAAATTTCGTTCTATCATCGGCGTGTAAATGACGAAAATGACAAACTAAGATAAACAATCCCCTTTATTTCATTCACGGCTAAATAATGATGAAGCCTTCAGTGTGCTGGCTAATGAAACCAAAACCCTTTAGTGTCCAGGAAACTGAAGCTTTTTTGGCTTCAGAGTGTCGTAAAACTCATTTTGCGCAGAAAACAACTTGTTTTTAAATAAAATACGAAATTTAAACCAAATATTAACAATTTAGGCCCATGTTACTTTAATTCGATTTTCCCTCTAGTGTGCAGCACACTGAAACTTTTTCGCTGCAATTTTGGTTTAAGATTTAACGGGCGAGAAATTTTTTAGATCTGTTTATCTTTTATTGCTATAAAGCTTCTAAAAATACAATTCAAACCTTTCAACAAATTTCGTTGGAAAAAAACTCCAGTTCTCGCTTGTATACACCCCTGATCAGCCATAGCATCATGAGATAGGTTCCTGAAGTTTTTGTGTGTACGAATTTAAATTTCAGTCAATAATCGATGCACCGTTACATTTCGGTTACTGAAAATGAATATTTCATTGCTATCGTCATCATCATCGTCATCAGCGTCATCGTCATCATCATCATCATCATCATCAGTTTGTTGTTTTTCGTCTTCTTTTTCTATTTCGAGTTGTTGTTTTGACCCATTACCGTGCAAAATTTCTCCGGCCTGGCCATAAAACAGACGTTTACTAGCAGCTTTTGTGGGTGCTGTATTCTGAAATGTGGGGTTCGATTCAAATTTTTCACAGACATCACAGCTGTTTCTTTTCTCGTTATTATTCATCCGCAGATCACAGTCAGCTTGATAATCGACTAAGCTGTTTCGGCTAAAACTATTATTAGAATGATTGTGAATGACATAGCTAGTCGATTTAGGCTCAGCTGATGGCAACTGTTCGCCATTGCGATGTTGACTTGGTTCAGTTGCCTTTGTTGTATTATTGGCATCAAATAAACGTGATGTGGAACTTGTTCCGGTCGACAACACTATATCTGAACTTCCGGTAGGTATATTTTGAATATTACCCGGCTGTACAAGGCCCAAATCAGTTACTTTGGAATTAGTTCCGAAATTACAGAATATAATATCCTGTGAATCGCTAGAAGCATTCGTTGATTGTTTAAGTATAGGTAGTTTGGGGTTCGAAGAGTACGATTTCGATGTGTTCTGTATCTGTTCTGAGTCTTCCCTTCGCTCATTACCTGGAGGTGAAATAAGGTTATCAGCTTGAAAATTAACAGGTAACTCACATAGAGACGGGATTGATTGACCTGTTATCAACGAAGCACTCGCTTGTGGGTCAGCACCATCGTTGTCGGTGTATGAGCAAGTTTTTGATGTCTTTTGACCAGAATTCTTATGATCACCAGTAATTTTGTTTGGAGATCCACAAAGTCGTTTTAAAGTTTGATTTAGCGAAAATTTTTGAGAAACGTTTCGTCTCGAGCGTGAAGCAGTTGAAAATGTGTGTTCAACGCCTGGACTGAGGTGCGGGATGTGTAAGTCTGACGATGTTACCAGCAGATTAGGAATAGTTGAACTCGTGTGTAGCTTGTCATGCCCATCGAACGATCCCTGAGATTGTTTACGACGATCCCTGGTTGGATTTATTCGAACACTGCAAGCTTTCAGTGGCGTTTGCTGTGAAGTTTGTTGAGAGTTTGAATATTGATTTTCACACGAATATTTCACCGCATTTGCTGAGTGATTTACACTATGATTCAGGTGTTTTACTATAAAATTTGGACGGCACAGAACGTGATGGCTGTAAGCGTGAACATTTTCTGATTTGTTGGCTATTTGCAGTAAAGGTCTTTGACATGGAGTATCACAAGGCGAAATATCATCATTCTGTTGGTTCGTCTGACCCCGTGTTCCTGATGGAAAATTATTGTCACAATAATCATCAACTTTCGTTCGAACTTCAAGCATCGCCGTTGGTCCCGCGTTTGCAGCTGTAGTTTCGCTCGTTCTTTGATGAATTGTGGTTCCGACAGTATTTAAGCCACCATGAGTCGGCCGTGAAAACAGTGCCGACGACGATGACAAATGATTGTTGTTGACGATTAATTTTAGGCCAAACGTATTTCTGGTTCGAAATTGATTACGCCCATCGTCAGCGTTGCGGCGCAAAGTCGCCGGGCAACATCGCACGCAACAATTGCATCCGCAACAAATATACCAAAACCAACAGTGCCATGTACAGTTTGCGATTTGTCGCACAGTAGTAAGTGCAATGTATCGGTACCGGGCGGAAAATATTAAATAAATAATAAAATTCGATGCTGAATTACCAATCACTAAAGTGTTACAAATATCAATTAATATAAAGAACCATTGACACGTTTCAAGTTTTTGCGGCGGTATTGCGATTTCGAGTAAATTTAACACCAGCGGTGGGGTGTTGCAGATGAGAAACAATAGGATTACGGTAAGCATCATTTTTGACGTTTTATGCTCTGATGTTTGTTGAGTGGACAGTTGCGAGCGGCTTTTTTGAGCGGAACGAATGACGTGAATTATGTATCTGAAAATGTCAATAATTAACCCCTTCTCACATTGAGTTGCCTGTAGACAAGTAAGCGCAGTGTATACACGTTAAATAGTATATATCGCACCGTGTTTAACAATAGCAACACGTATACATAGTACTAAATCACCACAAGACGTGAGAGCCCCCTCGGGCTCGAGCGTCAAGCTCCTATAGCCGAGTGGTGATGGTATACGCCTCCCACTCCAGTCGCTGGAGTTCGAATCCTAGCATAAAAGTAGGTCTCAGGGGAAATAGAAAATATTCATGTGAGAAAGGGTTAAGTGGGCCCGTAGATAAGGAGGTGCCAGGAGGGGGGCTCAGCCACCACTGGAAAAATTATGTCCACCCCCTACAAGACATTAAACTTTGCTTGTAAGTCATTGAAACCCTTTAAATGCATCTGCTGAAAAAATAATTAGCCGACCTAGCAAGGTGGGCTGGCTACGGGCCTGAGTACAACTGTAAATTTAAACTTTGTCAACGATTTAACTCGACAAGGTGCAAACGGTGAGGTTAGAGAAACAGGAGTCGGAGGTCAACAAACTTTATCGTAGCCGGATCCGAAGGTAAAACAACATTAGGTTAAATCATAACCTGTGTTTCCTTTGAGGTGCGAACTATATTTTGTGAGACTATAATGGAGTATGCTTAAGGTTTAGATTACTGTTTTTGCTTAGGCTTTTGGTTTAGGTTTGGTTATAATGTTGTTTTTAGGTTAAGGCTTAGGCTTCGGAATATGGTTTGTACTCCTGTTATGTCTCTCAAAGTTAATATTTGTCAAAGCCCAAATTTTATTTTTTTATGCCACAAACAAGACAAAGTGATTCCGCAAAGTTTCGAACGCTATCATAACCAAACAAATTTATGGAGGCCAATTTAATCCTTATATTGGAAGGGCACGCACCCCCGCTTGCAACGGTTTTGTACCACATGCTTTCATGGCAAGCGTAATCCATACACTGCAGAAAATGGTGAGTCAAATTGACTCTCACCGAAATAGGCTTTCCGGACTACTTACATAAACTGTGTCAAAGTTCGACTCCGCCAGAGTCAAATTCGACTCCAATTCGCCAGATTCAAATTCGACTCAATGAATCGCTCACTGAGTCGAATTTGACTCCGACGGAGTCGAATTTGACTCAGTTTGTGTAGTCCGGAAACCCTTATTTCGGAAAGAGTCAATTTGACTCATCATTTTTTGCAGTGTATAACCAAGCTTAGGTTGCTTGGGCCTAAGCAAAAACAATCTCAAGCCCTAAACATATTGGCATAATTTTGTCTGAGTAAAAACTTACCCATTCATAACGACCAACATTGCAAACGGAACAATAAATAACAATATTAAATAGAACCAATGACAATAGATTAAATTGTAATCCGCATTCGCTCGAAGCATTTCTTCAAAATACACAACCACGTCATTATTAATGTCGTCAGCGACTACGTCATCCAATGACGTCATATTTGACAAATTTGAAGTTGATAACTTTTTCCAAACTGGAGCAGGAGTTACTACGATATGCGGTGACGACACAGGTTCAATGACCAGCCGAAACTCAAAAAACCGTACCAAATTGTAGCAAATGCTTGCAATTATCGTTGTAGACATTGCACATCGCGCACGTCCAATTGTTAACCAATGTTTCGCTTTTAAAGGCCAAGTGACTGCAATAAAGCGTTCTGCAGTTATCACTAATAGCGTCCATATGCTTGCAGTTTGCACAATTAGCGCAAACGGGTATACATAGACGGTCATATAAGCTAACATTTCAACAATCACAGGCGCTCGGGTGTACGCCCAAAATCCAGGGGTTGAAAATACAACGCCTCCTAAGATACAAAGTAAACCATCACAAATTGACAGACCAGACAACAGGACGTTAATTGAAGAACGCATACAGGCTCGTGTATAAACGTATAAGCTTAATGTATTTCCAACGACGCCCATTACAGCAAGTACAACCATTGTGATTGAAAATGTTAAGTTGATCTGAAACCAAATAACAAATCCTGAACAACGGCGTCCACTTCATGGTTTTCGCTTTATGCTTTAACCTTAGGAATCATGGCCAATGTAAAACAACATTGGCGGAACAGTATTATAAGCATATTTCTAAGCCTAAAGCCTAAGCCTAAGCCTAAACCAAGCAAAAAATAGTCTAAAGCTTAAGCTTACTCTACTCTAGCGCGACAGACAAACTCTTCGCCCCTGATCTTTACATGGACCGAATCATGGCAAAAAATAAAACGGTATTTTTAAACGCTTTTTATGGGTTCCGAACATCATTTTTCAAAACGGCTTTTTAGTAACTGAAAAAGTCTAAAATGGATTGTGTGTATATTTGATCAGGCCCATGTAAGGATCAGGGGCGGAACGTTATTCTGTGGGATTAGAATAGAGTAAGCTTAAGCTTTAGAATAATTTTTTTGCTTGGCATAGGCTTAGGCTTAGGAATATGCTAAGTCTTACGCTTTTAACTTAAGCTTAGGAATAACTCATTCAGGCTTAGGCTTAGGCTTAGGCTTAGGCTTAGGCTTTGGTTTCGGAATATGTTTATAATACTGGTCAGCTCCTGTTCTTTACATTGTCCTTTGACTAAAGTTAAGTGAAGGTTTTAACGTTTATCAAAATGGTTTCTGAAAATACCTTACAATTATTGACCAACGTATAAATTATCATTTGGAGTGAAACAATTTGCTAAACGTTTCAAAATACCCGACACTAAACGGTGCAAACGCTGTTCGTACCTGTTTCTGCTTACAAAAAAGTTTATTCTAATTTTGTTTGGCTAACAAAACACACTTACTTGCCTGCCTAATCTTTAGAAAGCCTAAGTTTATGAAGAAATCTAAACGCTAAGTCGACAAGCTGTAGGTTGAAAGATAAGTCTAAACCCTAAAACTAAAAAAATAACATAAGCCTAAAGCCTAAACATTGATGAATAGGAAGAATTCGATACGTCCAGGCATATGGAATAGGCCAAAAACCACCATACGGCCAGTTTGGCCCCTAGGAAATATCATTCAACTTGTTTCACTTACTTTATTATAAAATACTTCACCGTTGTCGGCATCTGCTGTGATTACTGAGACGTTTAATACACGACGCAAAGACGTATTTTCGACGGCTGAAACCAGCTGATTATCCATACAGAACTTGAATTACAATCTAATATATTTTGTCTAAATTTTAGTATACTTAATATTTTACAACTAAAATTAATATTGGTTTACAAAGCTGCAACTGTCGATGTAAATTACCGGAAACCGAAGGATAACAAATCTTTGACTTGGAGATTGAATCCAGAGCAGCCGGAAAAAATGACGTTCAATCGATCAGCTTTCACAACAGTCGATAGAAGTTTGGCAACGTTTCTTTGGCGAACAAATTCCACCACTTAAAGCGTAGAAGTTGGGCCAATATGAAGAACAAGGGCGGAGCAGGATTATAAGCATATTCCTAAGCCTAAGCCTAAGCCTAAGCCTAAGACTAAGCCTAAGCGTAAGCCTAAGCCCAAGCCTACACACAAAAATAGTATTTCTGAATTTATTCAGAAAAGTGTTTTCTGTGGCAAATCTAAAAAGTTTTGCTAATATTTAAGACAATTTTTCTAAAAATAACTGGAAAACGTTTATTTTCAGACTTTATTTCAAAACGTTTCTGAAAACATTTCTGTTATAACAGAAATACTCTTCAAGTGCACCTTGCTAATCATATTTCTCAAATGTAAGAAATTTTTTCTTAAATATCAGAAATATTATTTTGAGAGTCAGTCTAAGCGTAAGAATGAGCATATTCCAAAGCCTAAACCTAAGCCTAAGCCTAAGCCTAAGCCTAAGCCAAGCAAAAAATTAGTCTAAGCTTAAGCTTAATCCATTGCAGTCCCACAGAAAAATGTTCCGCCCCTGATCTTTACATGGGGGCCGAAAATTGTAAAGGAATAAACTCCTGAAAGTACAACTTTAATATATAAAAACTAAAAACAATCGAGAAAAATCTGTCGATGTTAAGCTCGAAGGCCGAGTTTTCGCCGAAGGCAGACCTGTGGCGGTGCCCGATTGCTTTCATGATTTGAAGCCTGCGGTTGACAGCAATAATTTCGTCAAAATGTCGTAGAATGTTTTGTAACCCAGCGAACCTACGGAATATTGATCCCCATGACCTTTTACCGCATGGAGTACTTCCAGTAAGCAATACTAAGCCCAAAGGCTGATCCGGGTAGAAAATTGGGAGGGAACTGTTCTTTACAAGGGTCGGTGTGTGTAACTTGTAGCTGGTTTTATATGCATAAAAGTATGGGTTCATATATAGAACAGGGCCGGATCGTTTTCCGGAGGGGCTATAATAGAGTCAGCTTAAGCTTTTAGACTATTTTTTCGCTTAGGCTTAGGCTTAGGAATATGCTCATCCATACGCTTACGCTTAAGCTTAGGCTTAGGAATATGCTTTACTACTGTTCCGGCCCTGTTCTATACATGGGACAAAATATATATCAACATGTGCCAAAACTTAACATTTCCACTTGTTCATCCCACCCCACGAGAAATTTCTGGATCCGCCACTGACTGAGCCAACTGTGAACGCGATAATTACACCATGCGCAGTGGTTAACTGTATTAAACGCGTATGCCCAGTATATACAAAATCCCCACAAAACATGAGATCCAACCATGATCATTCGTCAATCACTTTTCGACGAGCGATGGCGGCATATACTAAACGCCCTCCCTCTTATGGACCCAAGTTCAAATGCCAGATTTTATTTGTGTATAAATCGTTGAAAATATTCATGAGCAAAGACTTCATCGAATCTAAAGGGTTGATTGACTCTTGAACAAATTTTATGAAAAGTGGTGTATATACTGCGGTCTAGAGTGCACTCAACAGAGTATATCAAGCGTATAGTAAAAATAACGGAAACGGATAGTGATCAAAACAACGGAAACGGTAAACCGGATGTTGACGTATAAAATATTTCAAAGATGTTTTATTTTTCTGCCAAAATTTTTGAAAGAACAGTGCTAGTCGATGCTATGAACTAAAAACTGACCAATTATATATTTAATACTGGTACATGGCAGTACGCTTTGCAGAATGCGCTTAAGACAGTAAAAATCTCTCAAATTAAGCTGAACAAACATTTCGTATCAGAGTATCATATCGTACTTGGCAGGTTGGAGTAATAAAAATATAAAATGAAATACAAATATTGTTTTATAGCTGAAAATCCATTTTAAATTTTGCCAAAAATTAACCAGTATCGTTCGTTTGTCTTGCACTCGAATCGTAGCTTGAAAGTAATACTTCATGAAACAAGTTATTTGACTGAAAGTCAAACGTATGGTCACCGCTAAACTTTACCCTGTAGTAATTTTTGTGTTATTTGGGCTTTTGTGTTTTGAGCGGAACCTTTTGGGAAAAACTGAAAGACAAAAGATGAAAGGGTAAGAAAAATTTGTTTATTTTTATATTTTGGTTTTTTGTTTTTTCCGTGTGGGTTTTTCATTTGTTGCGTTTTTTTTTTTAGGAAGGTTTTGGGGTTTTAAGGTGTGTTTACATTAATATTACAATTTTTTGTTTAGGCATAGGCTTAGGCTTAGGCGCACATTTTTGCAACGCTTAGGCTTAGGCTTAGGAATACGGTTAATCTACTGTTACACCCGTAAAAGTGACATTAGCCCAATTTGTTAATTGTAGGTTACGTATATTGAAAATTTGATTGCGTGGTAGTGCAGTGTTATTCGGTCAATATGGCGATGCTTGGTCGATTTGAATATACTTACAATTTCTAGGCTTTGCATGCCAAGTTTGAGTGAATTTTTCTTTCCCAGGTCTACAAACTGTCAGTTTTGATGCTGTTTGCCAGTGAGTAAAGCTACGAGTAATGCTTGTCTCATTTTCCTGCAGACTGCACTGCTAAATAACGCCGGCTGTGAATTGGTAAACTGAATAAATAAATTCCAATATAATAGCTGATATACCTGTAGAATTTGTTTGAAACAATTTTAAGAAAAAATCGTTCTGTCGTATTCTCACCGGCACACAATTCTTTGAAATTAGCCGCAAATGAAAAAGAGTTACAGCCTGAGAGCGGTGACAATATATATATTCATGTGAGAAAAGGTTAGTCTCCGACTCATATTATCAAATGCATATAGCAATTATTACCAGTTCTCAATACGTCTTCAAACCGTCGAACTACAGCAATTGCAGATCGCAAAATTTGCACATTAGTTCAGTAAACCGAATGTAATAAAGGTACTGAATTTCAAACCTCACCATTACCAGGTTCGAAAGTTACAAGACCTATCTCCAACTGGTAATAGATGCTACATACATTTGAGAATACGGGCTCAGATTATAAAGCCTAAAGTTTACAGTTTACACGAATTTGTTCGCAACGTATTTTGCCATACACACGGGTGTATTTATTGATCTTTTGTAACGGTTTTACTACGAAAGTTTGAGGTGAAAAATTCGCGTCGTATATCGTTGACGGCCTCTTTGGATTTCAGAAATGTCAGTAAAACCTTAGTTGATAGTGCGGCAAAATTAAAGAAAAATCAATTATTACGTTCAAATTTAAATTATATACTGTAGTGACCCGAATTAAAAGGGATGGTATTGATATTTATTTAGCCTCTCCACAGGGAGCCCCCTGTTATTCGGTTACAAACTGTTACTTATTTTTAACCCACGCTCCACCATCCTTCGTTACTGATATATATCCGGTATTGCAATTATCCGTTGAATTAAACGTTGATTTGTCTTGTGCCAATAGCTTGAGCGAATCATGCAAGGTTATACTTAAGAATGTACTTTCAAAATTTAAGTACGCTTTAAAATTTCGAACTAAAATTATTTGTTCCTGGAGTCATTTATGCACTACAATTAGCGATAATTGACATTTATGGACTCTAATTAGGGTTTAGTGACTCTATCTGCTTACGGACTCTTATTAGGGATACGGACTCCTATAGATTTCGGCTCAAAATGGGTACCCTCTCTTATTATTTCACACCCTCTTATTCGGGTCACTACAGTACAAGTAAACCCATATATCGTTTATTGAAACGAACTTCCTACAACATTTGTTAACTCAAAGTTTGTGCTAAATTTGCTTGCGTCATATTAGAATACTTAGAAACAATCGAGTTCCTTTATAAATTTCATTAACGCAATATTAATAACACTGAATTCCCTTTTTTCAATTTCCGCAATATCATGCGTACACCAGGTGACTTTTGAGGCGGTAATGTCAGAGATGGACACTGAAGCTTTTTTGGCTTTGGCGTGTGCTGCATACTGAAGCCTAAAAAAGCTTTCACACTACTCCCTCAAAAGGAAACCTAGTAAACGCATAATATTGCGAAATTTGAATTAAGTACCAGGGTCGTACCCAAAACAGAGTCTTCTATGATTTCTGCGGTTATTTTTTCAAGATATTCAGAACCATTAGAACAGGACAGTTTGGAAATATCTGGAGACGACCAGGAACGACTGCAAGTGAAGGATACGTTTGACCAATGGCGGATCCAAGGGGGGCACCCCGGCCATGGCCCCCCCCAACAGCATCTCAACAAAAATTATATAGCAATTTTATGGCAATAGTTCGTGGTTTGTGTGTGGGTCAAAAATAAGTTTATTACCTGTGAAATTTTGCTCCCCCCCAACATTTTGAGACCCTGGATCCGCCACTGCGTTTGACCCATGTCACCTTCCGAATTTTGTGGGAATTTAAAACAGAATACATGTGTATTTACTATATAAACTGGCAGAAACTATAACAAAATTCTATGACAGTTATGTTTTAAATCCTGAACACTGTAAATACCAGCGAGTTGATTTTAACTCAGAATAAGTTGAATCCGTTCGGAACTCTGTCAGCGTTGAGTTAGGTCTTTCACAACTCAAAATTCTGATTTGTTTCAACTCGTTTTCGGTTATGTAGTCAACATTCCCGGAAGTAAGTCCGCTCAGAGTGAGTTAATGATTACTCTATTATGAAATCACAAAGAACCAGAAATACTTAATTCTCTTTCAGGTAGTCTGGTCTGAGTTGATTAATTAACTCATTGGAATTTACAATACCATTTAACTTCTAAATTTGAGTTTTCAATATTTCGCCAACCAATAAAAACAAATCTGGCCAGTTGTCTACGCTGCCTAAAAACAGTGCGAGGGGGTAGCGAATTTGTAAAGGAACGTAAGATTAAAACCTCAAAGCAGGGGAAATAAAGCAATAAAATCTTGAAATATAAATAATTATTGTTCAAATACTAAAACTTGCCAATCTATATACATATATTAAGTACTTTTTCAACAAAAGTTTCGGTAAAATTAAACTATACTTATTTGAAGTTTAAGTTGTAGGCGTTGCTTAAAAATTATGTATATTTTGAAATTGGTTAACCTTTAGGTCAAACTGGAATACGCAGACTTCAAATTAATATAAACATAACCTGCTGGTTAGTTTAGTTAATCTAAATGGTTATAGTGCAAGATTAGTTTAAGCTTTAATTGAATTATAGAATTTCTTTATTCACTTTATAGCTAGAGTTTCCGTTTAAGTCCCTACCGAGGGACTCTGTTTAATCCCTACTCCCATGGAACTGTGTCATGACAAAACTGGTTCTCTAAGCACATGGTGCGTGTTGTCATCAGGCCCTCGTTATAGCATCATATTTGGACACTGGTCCTTAGGGGGTGGGTGGACAAATTTTTACAAGTATGCGCGCATTATTTTACGTAAATAATCCACTACCCAATTCTTTATTTCAAAAACCTAATTTTTTTCAAACGTTTGGTTCAAACACTTCCCTATTTCTATTCTACCGCATCTAAACCAGGTAACCAAGTAGTAGAACTGTATCATTGTGGTCATAAGCTAAAGGTGCTGAAAAGTACGAGTTACATGTAATATAGGTATAGGCCTTCCAAAATTGCCATAGACCAATCAGAAACAAATCGGCTCTTGCGCTGGCATTTGAGCGATTTCTATTGGTTAAATAAAAGTTTACTCTTGATTGCTATTCGCTCGCTTGCAAATATCATCCACGACATACCAGATATATCGAGATTAAATTCTACCCACGTCGTCGGGTCTGTGAATTAAGCATTCAATAAACTTTGTCTCACAACCTCAATTTAGTTTAATTTTTCAAATAAAAGTTCTCACGAATGTGGTTTATATTTCAAACTGTAGAAAAATAAACACTCGAACCATCGGACCGTACGTGGTCAACGCTGGGTCAAGCAGGGTTGTCAATTTGACAAATTAAACCTATTTTCGAAGAAATTGTTGTTGTTGCGTTAAATTTTGACTAAATCAGTGTAAAAATTGTTTTTGTGTCGCACAGATTTCATTTTTATATGTCAAAAACAACGCTATTGTATTCGTACCTGCTGTTAAACAACTTATATTTTCAATCTAAACGGTTTTGATAGTTGAGATATACTGAATAGAACAGGCGGTGCATCCATGCGTTGTTTGGTTTCAAACTAAAATATGTACTGTAGTTAACAGTTGCCATACCTGGCTTACGCATTATATCAGCTTAGCTATGGCCTGATTAGGTTTTACTTACGGTTTATCATTCAACTTTACATTGAAAAATATTTTCATTCAAGCAAACCTGAATTCTGTTATACAAATTTCGGTTGCTATGTTAACGGAAATGAAAAAACTAAATGAAACATTTTCGCGTTTGCTTGACGCTTATTTGTGTAGGTTACTATTTGTGCTCAAAATAGACCGAAAACTATAGCAACCCATCATGAAATGTAGGAAGAAGAATGCTAAATGGGGTCATGGAAAGAGTGGTTAATTCTGTTGAGTGGGGGTGACTGCACAGAAAATAAATTGTATTGAAATTTCAAGACTTGTACTTTCTTAACCCCTTAGGCCTCGAGCGTCAAGCTCCTATAGCTGAGTGATGATGGTATACGCCTCCCACTCCAGTCACCGGAGTTCGAATCCTAGCATAAAAGTAGGTCTCAGGGGAAATAGAAAATATTCATGTGAGAAAGGGTTAAGTTTTTAAACGTTAATGTCTTGTATTTAAAACATTAATAGCCTTAAACAGTTCACAAATTCATTTCTTAAATGGTTTATTTTCAGATTTTTATGTACGTAAAAAAGTTGCTCCGTTTATATTCTTAAGAGAGTATATAAACGATATTTCGGGTTGAGCTCAGGCTTCCCCAACATAAGTTTACCATTTGGACGTATTTTAGGTTGTAAAATTAGGGTATCTGGTTGAGCTTTAGCCCCCACCCCCATTTTTCAAGGCGGCTTCCTTGGCAAATCTTATTTCTAAGATATATATGTCTCAAAAAGCAACAAAAGAGGTCGTTTATTTCGGACATATTGGTCTTGTATTTCAGAAATATTTGTCTTAATCGTTTATAAAACACAGCCGTAAAATTTAAGACAGTGTAATTCATCAATGGCTCTTCTGGATCTTCTTGTAATTCGTGTTAATATAATGTGGCCTGCCAACTGCGAGGCTCCGAAACTCAGGGACCTAAACACAAAACAAATTGTTTGGAAATTTCAAAACTCCCACTTTCTTGAATTTTCAAGACATAAAAGTCTGGTATTTCTGACATTAATAGTCTTAAACAGGTCAGAAATTTGTACCTGAAACGGTAAATAAAACATAAATGTCTTATATTCAAGAATTTACTGGTGCCAATATATAAGACATAAATTTCCACGTTTCAAAAAATATTTGTTTTATATTCAAGGCTAATTTTCTGATTTTTAAGTACGTAAAAAGTTGTTTCGTTTAATCCTTAGTTTACGTCTTGGACGTATCTTAGGATGTAAAATTCGGGTATTGGGTTGAGCTTTAGCTCTCAATTCTGAGTCGGTTTCCATGGCAAATCTGTGCGTTTTATCTCAGACATATTTGTCTTATATTTCAAAACAGTTTGTTTTATATTTCTGAAATATTGATCTTTATTGTTCATGAAACAAACTCATAACTATCAGACCTTTAAGTCTAAAAAAATTTGGACCCACATTTCTGAAAACTTTAATACATAAACGTCTTTGATTAAAGACATATATGTCTGGAGTCTGTATTAACACGCAATTGTGTTAAATTTGATACAATAATGATCTTATTAATAAACCTTTCAAAGTTTGAACTTCGCTTACCTCGATAAATATGTTTTACCAAAAAAACACAATAGACTAAGCAGATGTTCCTCAAAAACTAAAAAAAAATAAAATTTTAAAAACAAACCAAAGCGTATTTTAATATGTTCGAATGTCGACTATCGAAATATCGTTGGTCCAACAAAAACCTAATTGTCCAGAGCCAATACGGGTGGAGCCATTACGGGTGGAGACAATACCGGTGGGCAGGGTTTAATTTTGGAACGGAATAAATCCCATGTTTCAACGTCATTTTCGCGGAGCGTCCGTACCATTATTCAGATGTTTTTTTAGCTTTCGGGATTTGCAATTATTTACCGTGTTGAAGTGTCTCGTTTTATCGTATCTTCTCCAAAAATTTCACTAATCAGTTTGTGTCCCTTATTTCACGTTGTGAATATATCTCGTTTTTGTTCAGGCCTGTGGCCAGCCTACCTTGCTAGCTGGGGACGGGCTCAAAATTTGTCAGGAGAGGCATTTAAATGTTTTCAGTGACTTATACAAGCAAGGTTGAAAATCTTCTAGGGGGGGCGGAATTTTTCCAGGGGGCTGAGCTCCCCTGGTCGGCCCATTGGTTACGGGTCCGTGTTTGTCTCGAATGCTACTCTGTAAGCTAAAATTAGCCAAAAATATCTCGTATTAAAGGTTGCTTTTAATGTTCTTTACATTTTTTTAAATTTTTTTATTTTGTAATTTTGTACAACCAGTTTATATTGAATAATTTATTTCACAAATCGGCTGGTTTAAAACGACCACTGAACCAGCCTTTGGCAAACAAGGGCGGAAACAAAATTTTATTTTTGAAAAGGAATATTTTAACCTTATTGTATTAATTTTGTGACCGAACGTATAATAGCAAGCGACAAAATTTTTTTTGACATCTATCAACTACCTGGTTCGGGTCTGAAGCCATAGGGGGCCAGAGGCGCTCCGCCCCCCCTGATGAAGAATTCTTCCCAAGAAAATTTTCAACCTTGCAGCCAAATCATCGAAAACCATTGTATGCCTTTCCTGAAAATTTTTTAGCATCCTGTATCAAGGAGAGCTGGCTACGGGACTAAGTTGGATAAATCTGCGATATTCGAAGCGTCCATTTTTTCATCTTTGCAAAAATTTCAAGTATACAACCGCTGGATACTTCATTGGTACACCTATGGATCATAGCCTCCTTCCCTAAATTGTGACTATTACCTTATGCCACCCCATACAATGTATATACCTTGAGAAGTCTTTTAATACCTGTTAATCGTTTATTCTGTTGTCATATTAAACTCGACAGATTTCGATCAAAAGTATGAAGTATTTTAAAAAATAGGAGGCTTGGATATGTCTGTTTTTATCCCATCTTCATTGCCACGTTTAGAGGCTGCTTGTTACAATATATACCATAGAATATGGCTGGACGTTCGCACGACCTGATGTAAGCCTCAAAAGTACCAGAGAATTTATTAAAGGGCTTATGTCTCCCTCTCATTTACAATTCGGATCCTGTCTGCATCATAGACAATATACCGCTCAGTGGTAAATCTAGCATTCTATAACGGGGGGCAGTTGATATTTCATAGTGACAAACGCTCCCGAGCTCTGCGAGCTGATACGCCGAACACAAGTTCAGAGCTGAAAAATCTTATACGAAATTTTTTGGAATTGGTCCCAGTTGTGTGGGAGGGTCTACGCCTGGTCGAGCCCCCTTTTTTTGATCCACCAGTGACGCCGCTTCATCTCCTCGGCATTCTTGTGACTATTAATTAGTAAATTGATCGCAGGGTCATCATATTTAAGTATTTATATATTAATTTGCCAAACTTCGCTACGTTATAAATAATTAATGTTTCATAACAGATCAAAGCATTCTTCAGTTGTTGAAAAGCCAATTAAATAAATATGTATTTTTTGACTCTTAGCGAACTTTCACCAAATAATTACTGGATTGACAAATGTCGTTTCAGTGAAATGTAAGTACAATCATTGTGAAAGATGCCTAAGCCTAAGCCTAAGCCTAAACAGGAGTTCACAGGGTTAAAAGCTACCAGTTATTTAAGCATGCAGACGTTAACGTGGGATGGTCAGGCTTGTAGCCAGCTGACCTTGCAATAGACCCTAAACATTTTACAAGACAGGTATACATAGTTTTCTTATAACCTGCAATCGGAGTTGATACTTTACTAGCGATGGGGCAAATCGGGGGGATAGAGTCCTCTTGGCGGCACTCTTGCTGTAGGCCCGGGTATTGCTCAGCCAGAGTAGAATCCTATGCCGTAGCTTTAGCTTTCGCGGATGGGTAAGCGTATAACTATTAGCTCAAACATATGCCTAAACCTATACTTAAGCTTCATCATAACAAGCCAATATATTAGCTTGAGCCTAAGAAAAATAGTTGTCTAAAACATTTAATTTATTGTTTCGAATCAGGATAAGCAGACAGTTCCTGTGTATAATCGACCTAGTACGAGGTCAAAAAATAGTACACAATAACCCTAAAAGTGTTTTGGTAACAACGCAATGCGCGTTCGAAACTGCCAAGTAACCAGTAGGAGCGTAGCATACATTTGGTCTTTGATATGACCGTAGCCAGCGGCGACGGAAGCAAATTAAAAATTAGGGCCAGTGTTACTTTATGGAGCGTAACAGTAGATTAAGCATATTCCTAAGCGTAAGCGTTGCAAAAATGTGTTCCTAACCCAAAGCCAAAGCCTAAGCATAAGCAAAAATGCAATCTAGAATCTAAACCTACTCGTTTATAAAGCCACCAGAAACATAGACGCCCGTTAAAGTAACATGGGCCAAAATTAGTGTGCACAATGGTACGTAAACTGGTTGAATGGTAAAGAGTGTTATTTTCCCAAAATCACACTGTTTTGCGAAAAATTTGTTACAGACAAGATACTCCAACATAATGCAGCATTGATTTTAACTCTACAGTAATACGAAACCGTTTTTGAGCTGGGTTGTGTTGCTTGAGCAGGGTATTAAACAGTTCCATATTGTTAGCTCTGAGCGATATTGATGAATATGCCTCCCCCAATTTGAACAATGGGGGGTCAAGCAGCGCCCCGCTGCCGTCGAAATTCCGGCATCTATGACCGTACCAATTGTAGCTTGCGTAAAATTAAACTGTTGAATCACAAACTGAATTCGCGAAATAAAGACACAGCGGCGATACGCAATACTTAATCACCATAATGTGTGACATAGGCCAGAAGCCAGCTCACCTTGCTAGGAGGACTAGGCATTTTTTCAAGCGGGTCATACGACGGTTTTCGATCACTTTCAAGCAAGGTTGAACATTTCTAGACGGTTAAAATTTTTCAGGATGGTCTGAGTCCATTGGTCCTTTGTGGCTAATGGCCCGGCGTGACCACTCACAAGGTTCGACCGTCGAGTTTTTGAAATCGATGGTTGATATGATAAGCGCCTCCCGTCCAAGAATCTCAGAGTTCTATCCCAGTAGGCCCGTAGCCAGCTCACCTTGCCGTGGGAGGGGCTAAAATTTTAAGGAGAGGCACTAACGGGTTATTCATGACTTGCAAGCAAGGTTGAAAATTTCTAGGGGGGCCTAATTTTTTCCAGGGGTGCTGAGCCCCGCCCCCCGTCTTCCCCTTGGCTACGGGCACGTATCCCAGCTTGATATTAGCTGTCAGAATAAATAGAAAACATTCATGCGAGAAAAGGGTTATCCGGTCATTCGAATGACAAATATTTGTATTCACAGTTCAAACCAGGACCATCCGCTCTCCCTCGTCAAGACACAAAGGCGACTCACGAAAAAAATAAACAGTTTCGACTGATGTCCCAAAAACAAGGTGGTGACGATGGTAAGAAATCAGAGTTTGACGGCGGAAGCATCAACTACTTTTCGTTCACTTATGACATAATTAAATTTGGTGATTTTGGCTTCGCTCTTTGTGTCATAGTCGGCGTCTTTGTAAAGGGCGAAAGTCAGTAAATATGATAACAGTACAGCTTCCGTAAACTAAATGGAAGTTTAACAGGCGGCGAACATATAGGCAATAGGCAACTGTTTCATAAAGCCTAAGCTGATCCTAAACCTAATCCTTAGTTTAACAAAGCCTAAGCCCAAGTTTCCCAGTCTCTAAGTCAGCCAGTACCCATGTCTCTCAGTGGGCAGGCCCCTATTGTTCGCTTGGGCCAACAGAGGGGTACACAGAACGTGTGGTACGGCGATATAAATACCTATTCGCTTCGACCCTAAATTTTCCGAAGACTCGACGACTCGTAGATTGGCGTCGAAACCTTCACAGGTCAAAATAGTTTTCATTCGTTAAACTCGCTTGCAACAAGCTATAGCGACCGGCAATCACATTTCGAAATTGAAATTCCGGTTTACGGTCTTAAAGTTGAACCGTTTTGTGATAGGCCAACACTGTCGTGGAGTAAGTGAACATTGAAGCTGCGGTTTAAGAAGTTCCACGTGGTAGCAGGACAAATTGAGTACAATGGCTAAACTGCAAAGCTCACAACGTTGATTCAATAAGAACTCGCAGCTGCAACTTACACATTCACACGTTTTGAGAAGCCATATTCGAACAAAACAACTGCTGCAAATAAGACTTGGAACAATATTACTACTTTAAGGTACACTGCAAAAAATGGTGAGTCAAATTGATTCTCTCCGAAATTGGCATTACGGGACAACACAAAGTGAGTTAAAATTCGACTCCGTCAGAGTCAAATTCGAAGTTTTACTCTGGCGGAGTCGAATTTTGACTCAGTTTATGTAGTTACGTACAGCCTATTTTGGATAGAGTCAATTTAACTCACCATTTTTTACAGTGTACGTTAACAGTACCATAAGCGTATTCCTAAATCGAAGCGAGACACTTAATAGTCTAATGGGTTGCGCTAAGCTTGGCGTTTTCGCCGTTCGCCATCTATCTCCCGTACACCGCCGTGCTGATCGTCTGTCACCCGTCCGACTCCGTCCGTCGCCATACGGTATGGTACACGAGTAATTCGCGTACGATACCGCAATGTGACACACGGTGGCGAACGGCGCCGGACGTCATCAAAAGTATAACGCTACACTAATCCGTTTAAGCTTACTCTAGTGCAGTCCTGCGGAAAAACAAAACATCTCTTAAAACCAGCATGGACCCAGGTAAGAATGATAACTAACGATAGGATTTCGAACAATTTCATTCAAAACACAGCATTTTGAAGCTTACATCTTCGGTACAAATCGTATTTACTATTTTTATAACAATGCTACTTTTCTAAATTTCAGGATTTCCTGGGGACGCCGTATTTGATGGTGTCCACGGATCCCATCGAGTCCGGTTTGCCGACGCTGGTATTTGCACACGGTCACTGATAGTAAATTAGGTACGATAGAATGACAAAAGCTCTAAACCATTTCCGTTTGTAATATTATGTCAAAAATCGTCAAATTACGTAATATATAATTATCAACGATAACAGGTCGCTTTTTAATACATTTGCATGCGTTGCCTGAAGGCGTTCAACTCAAAGGTACAGAACCGCCGACTAAAATACTTGAAATGACAAAAGCAACCGTATTTAAGCCGACTGCGCTCGGAAGTTTCAAGATAAACAACTGTGAGGTAGATTATTTCACATTATCTCTTGCCAAAAAGAGTAACTTTATTATTACCCACTCCGGAGTATATTTAGGGATACGCTGTACTTAACGTCCGGCGCCGTCTGTTACCGTGCGTCATCCGCACGGTGCCGTCCGTTACCGTCGGTCACCATACGTTATCGTACGGGAGTTATTTGAGTACGATACCGCACGGTGACGGACGACGACGCACGGTGACGGACGTCGACGCACGGTGACGGACGGCGCCGCATGGTGACGGACGGCGCCGCACGGTGACGGACGTCGACGCACGGTGACGGACGGCGACGCACGGTGACGGACGTCGACGCACGGTGACGGACGGCGACGCACGGTGACGGACGGCGACGCATGGTGACGGACGGCGACGCACGGTGACGGACGTCGACGCATGGTGACGGACGGCGACGCACGGTGACGGACGGCGACGCATGGTGACGGACGGCGACGCTGGGTGACGGGCGGCGACGCATGGTGCCGGACGGCGACGCACGGTGACGGACGTCGACGCATGGTGACGGACGGCGACGCACGGTGACGGACGGCGACGCACGGTGACGGACGGCGACGCATGGTGACGGACGGCGACGCATGGTGACGGACGGCGACGCATGGTGACGGACGGCGACGCATGGTGACGGACGGCGACGCATGGTGACGGACGGCGACGCACGGTGACGGACGGCGACGCATGGTGACGGACGGCGACGCACGGTGACGGACGGCGACGCATGGTGACGGACGGCGACGCATGGTGACGGACGGCGACGCACGGTGACGGACGGCGACGCACGGCGACGGACGGCGCCGCACGGTGATAGACCGCGACGCCCGGTGACAGACGGCGACGCACGGTGACAGACGGCGCCGTACGGGTGATGGACGGCGCCTGACGTCAACAAACGTATAGCGCAACCCTTACGCTACCGCTCAACTATCAGAGCTTGATGCTCGCTTTCGAGTGGACATCATTGTCTTGTGGAGATTTTGTACTGCGCATACATGTAACAATTGTTAACCACTGACTGCTAATTACGTATTAATATTCCGTGTACACAATTAGTAAATTGACGCTGTACTGTATGCATTAACAGAAACAAATTTCCTAGATCATTTCGAAAAAGGACTGGCCTAAATATATTTCAGTTAAATCCTTAGTGTAAACCCAAAGTCTAAAACTAAAGCCTCAGTTTAAGCAAAAAATTAGCTCAAAACCTAAACATACTCTATTGCAGCAGGGAGTGGGTAATGACAAGAGTGTGCAACTTTTGAGGTCCCGCCTGGTACAAAACGTTCCACCAGGCGTTGCGTGTTTGGCCGACCCCCAGCCGTTGTTTAGAGGGGGGTCGCTATCACATGAATACCCCTAAATTAAACTATGAGGGGAGCATGTTTGATGCCGCATGCATAAAGTGTCATGGTTCGAACTGGTTGTACCCCCTCTAAATAAAAGGGGGCAGAGCAATAAAGCAACGCGTGCCCGGTACATTCTTTCTACACCAAGTGTGCCCAGTTGAACACTCTTGTTAAATAGCGATTATCCCCTCTTGATTGCAGTAATAACTACAAATTTGGACGAATCATGAAACATTTAACATGAACCAAGAAAGAATGGCTTCCATTTCGCGGTTATAAATCGAGGCACAAGTTTCTTTTATAGACCCTACTTCGCATGGTCTGCTAAGCCTTAGCTATGTATCCAAAAGCAAAAAAATTCCAAATACTTATCAACGTAGTTATGTTTAACCAACCCCGTCTGCAAAAAGTATAGACAGCGGCCAGAAGCCTAAGTTTTAGCTCTTCTTAAAACTGTGTGCACCTTATGTGACTATTTGCTAACACCGAAACGAGTTTATTGTTCCAACGTCTATAAATATTCTAGACTCAAACACACATTGGAGGAAATGTTTCAAAAGATTAACAAATGACAAATATCTTATCACACTTGCGTTTGTACACTTACAATTTTAAAATTAACGCTTAGGCACAGGCGTACGCACGCTTAGATAAAGCCTTTTTCTAAACCTGAACCTAAATCCGGCAGTAAATTGTACAAGAAGCCAAAATGACTAAAATTGAAATGGGAGCGAAATGTACGAAAAATTAAAAAATTTAAAATCTAATAAACGACGGTATAGCAAAGTAATTTCTTCTCGTAAACTTTCCTGTTAACAACGCGATTATATACAGATTATGCTAAATGATGATTAACATTTATCACAAACTGTATTCGCGTTAAGCTTTAGGCTATTTTTTGCTTGGTTTAGGCATAGGCTTAGGCTTTATGCTTAGAAATATTCTTAATACTGTTCCGCCCCTGTTCTTTACATTGACCAAATTTAAGGTAAAGCAAACTTTTTTGACACCTAAAACCAGATGGTTAATATTCGAAAACGCGTTTAAAGTTATAGTTTTCTGGTGTCTTTAGTAAGTTCGGGAAGAGATATACAATTCCGTTGATCTTGCTTACGTTCCTGCGGACCTGTAGCCAAGGACGGGGGCTAGGGGGGATCAGCCCCCTGGAAAAGTTTCAACTTTGCTTGCAAGTCATTAAGAACCCTTGAATGCCCCTCCCGAAAATTTTTTAAACCCGCTTAGCAAAGTGAGCTGGCTACGGAACTGCGTTCCTGGCTTTAAACCTGACAGGGAAGTTGCGTACAAATGGTACATTCGTGGTCATTTATTAGCTGCAGAACGACAGAACACGTAAACCAATGTTTGGCTCTCAGTGTTCACCGTAGAAGTTTAATTTATACCAATTTAAAAAGTTTCAAACGTAATGCCAATTTAAAGAAGACAGCCGACTTTGCGCAATGAGCAGAAATTAGCGAATGCACAACAATCTGCGTACAGATTTTTTTTCACAGAACAATCACGTTTCTGCTCTAAGAAGATATTGTATAAACAGTAATGCTGGAAAGTTGCCCAAAATACGTATGTGGAGAATTCCAGTTTTAATTATGTCAGACTAAAGTTCTTAAAATCATCTTATTCTACAGATACAGAAAAAAACTTAGAGAAAAAACAGTTTAGTTTCATTAAAGTATAACTACTTCGCACGCACTATCGGCGGTCGACAATTGTCTACCTATTTACAGCTATTTTTGAAAAAACCTTAAAAATATTCAAAAATGAAACACAAAAACCCATTTCGGCTACGGCTATGGGCCATATTTTACAGTTAATAGAAAACAACTAAAAAATCTATCAAATATGACGTGAATTGAGACTGGTTTGACGGTTAAAATGTCACATCGACAGTTATTTTGTGACCTTAAATTTACTAAATTCACAAAACAACAACAACTGAAAGATGATCCGATTTTGCAACATTTTTTGTAATTTTGTCCTTTGTTTAAAATGCGGGTGGAACCACGATTTTTTACGTGGAATGTGTGCCAGCTATAAAGCATGGTAGTGTAAAACATATTTGTGCAACAAACATGATATAATATCTTTAAGGCTTAGGCTTAGGCTTAGGATTAGGCTTAGGCTTAGAATTAGGCTTAGTCATAGGCTTAGGCTTAAGCTTAGGCTTAAGCTTAGGCTTTGGCTTAGGCTTAGGCTTAGAATTAGGCTTAGTCATAGGCTTAGGCTTAGGCTTAGGCTTCGGCTTCGGCTTAGGCTTAGGCTTAGGCTTAGGCTTAAGCTTAAGCTTAGGCTTAGGCTTAGGCTTATGATATATAATTTAGTAAACTTAGTACATTGTAGTCCCTGGAAAACGAGACGGCCTTTAGAGTAACATTGGTCAATTCAATTATCTGTTTGGCAACTATAAACAGATCAATAGAAGATTATAAAAGATCAAATATCAAATCTGCCATTGAATTGAAATAAACGTCGATAAAATTGTATTTCAGGCTTAGCATTTTATACGGATGACTGAGAAATGATGTCATGCATGTTGAAAACATTTGGGATTGTTTGCAAAAGGTCAAACAAAAACAACTTTTCGCTTATACTTCGCTGATGATTTCCGACATTTTCCCACAGTGACGTGTGTCCTGTGTTTACGTCCAACGTTTTGACAACTAAAAGTTGCGAAATTGTAGCCACTGTCGTGCCTATAGGGGGGTAGGGTGTGAGATCTGAGGTTCCCCTAAAATCAATATGAGTGTCCTTACGACCTACAGTCAATATTTTAAGCCTTCTCCAGTCTTCCTGAATTCATTTTAAGTCTTGTCTAATTTGTTAATCAACTCAACTATTTCGATATATGATAGCTTGGTTTTGTTCCTTTGGGATCAAAAGTATATAACCGTAAGACGCTTATGATTGGTGCGGGCATTGATGCAAAAAAATGTTTATATTAAAATTTTGTTAAAGGTCCATAGGGTGTGAGGGGCACCGATTTGAGGCCGAGTGGGAGGCGGCTAAGCACGGCCCTGGGTCCAACTGAAATATGCCAGTTGTGTTCGAAAACCGTTTCGCAAAACTTGCAGCTGCAATTATATTCGTGACAAAATGTAAACTGCGTCATAAAACAACATAAAAACTCCGAGTTTGTATATACTGTCTTCGGTTTAATATAACTCTAAATGGTTGTACGACACCACCCACTGGATTCATTTGAACACCAACAAGGAATCCTACCCTGCCAGACCCCACCAACGGTTGCAGTTAATAGTAAATGAAGTGGTTACAATTCACCAGTGCCGGAGCTGACGGGGGTGGGGGCTCACCCTCAAACTCCATGGTAGGGGCTCCCTCAAACTCCAGGGTAGGGGCTCCCTCAAACTCCAAGGTGGGGTCCTCCAAGTTCGTGAGCGAAGCGAGCAAGAAGCCATAAGCATTTTATAACTTCGGTGGATTTAATTTCGATAGGTTAACATGGGGCCCGTTTAAGCTTGCGATCCACCCAAATGGGGTATGGGGGTGGATGGTTTGAGCCTTCAATTCACAGCTATCGTGTGCGCAATTACAGTTTATACAAATGTGTTCTTCTGTATAAATGTCAAACTGGAGTTTGAATACAGTGATTATATGATCAACTTGTGCCTTTTGAACAAAGTCGGCAGCGGCGACCTTTGTTTTTATCTTAAGTCCTTTCTATTTACCTTATGAAAGCTAATATGTAAATGATATTATAAATACATACATATATATAGAAATAACAGGCTGGTCGAAGCGAGGGGTAGGCCGATTTCCGCAGTAGATATTTTCGCCCGCCCCCCTCAGGAACTAAATTTTTACGGAACAGGAACAGGAACTGTATTGCTTTGCTGGAACCGGAAATGGAACACAAACCGTAATTTGAAATCATTTTCATCGCCGAATTTCTCTTGGACTTTTCAGTTTCGGAAAACTTTGCCAAAAAATGGTATAAATCAAGTTTTGCGAAACCACATCACAAACAGTTTATTAACAAGATTGAACAATATAATTGCAAACACACTCATTTTGAAATGACAATTTTTCAAAGACAAACGCTCGAATATTTAAATGATAATACGAATAATTTGACGCAAAACTGTAAAATTTCCGGTTCCTACATTTTTAAATGCAGGAACAGTAACAGGAACAGGAATTGAATTTATGCAGGCATTGCGGCTCAATGTTTTATATATATTTATATATATTTTGTATATATGTATATATCTTTGTATATTCATACTACATCGACAACGGTTGTGCCTAATTTAAGGTTATTTGGTTACCGCTTAAGCATTGCCAACTGTCATTGACCTGGTTGACCGACGATATTAAAATATAACCATATCATAACTGTTTGAGTAATAAGTTTTATAAATATGGTACAAACTGAACAAAACGTTGAGTTTTTAGTGAAACAATTAAAAAACTGAAATATATATAATATATATTATATATATCTATATTATATATATTATATATGAAATATATGTATAAATAAAGTGTTTAAATTCAAATTGAATTGACTATGATAAATTCTGATTAATTTTGCTGTACCAATGTTGTGTTAATAAAGTCTTAGGATTGCAATAAAATAGACAAAGGAGATATTTTTTCTTTAAATACAACGATTGCCGGCTCGTAGCCAGGTCACCATGATGAGGGGAGGGCGAAATATGTTTAAGATGGGGGCATACAATGATTTTCGATAACCTACAAACCTGGTTGAAAATTTTTCCAGGTGGAGGGAGCTAACTTCTTCAAGTTGGGTTGAGCCCCATTGGCTCCACTCTGGCTACTGGCCCGAACGGTTGCCTGCCGAAACAGACTCGCGATTGACGCTATTTTTTCAGTAAATTATCACAGTTTAGTAGAAGGAATGAGTTATAAAAATATAGGAAAATTGGTCAAAATTGCTAAAAACATTAGCAAAATGAGATAAAATTATGCAAAAACAATTCGCAAAGCTTAATCATTAAGAAAAATGTGAAAATTACATAAATAAACAATTAGCGAAATATGAAATGTAAAGTGAAATTGTTTTACGATTGTGAACAATAAACAAAATAAAAAAATCAAAAAATTTAAAGATTTTACACCATATTCTTTAATGGCGTCCTCGAGAATAGAACTGAAATAAGCACGGCAATTTATATATATTAATACAATACACAGAATGGTTCATACGAGCTATATACCAGTCGCAGTTGGACTACATGTAGTGAGCGAAACTCGTACACACTTATGCGATTAAGCTAATTTGCAAATTAGTTATTAGCTAACTATTCATTTATCAGTCTTAATGGGTTTGTAAATAATGTATTCAGATTCCTCGCAACCAAAAACCCTTCTGTAACCCTAATAATTGGCGAAATATTTTATAAAGCCATTATTTAAGCTTATCTATTAAGCTAATATGCAATAGCTATTAGGTAACTAGTCCATTATGGGTTTTGAAGGTTTGTAGACAATTTGTTCAGATTCCTCGCACCCATGCAAGAACTTTTTATTGCTGAAATTAGATTGCTTGTAACCTTAATAATTAGTGAAATATTGTAAAAACGCCTAATTTAGGCTGATAAATTATGCTAATATGCAAAGTATCTATTAGATAACTACTTACTCAATTATCGGTTTTGGATGTTTGTAAACAATTTATTCAGATCCCTTACTTCCAAAAACCCTTTAGTGCTGAAATTAGATTGCTTATAACTGTAATAATTAGCGAAATAATCTACAAAGTCCTAATTTAGGCTTAATTAATTATGCAAATTAGCCTGTAGCTAATAAACGACTTCAAATTTTAAAACCCCAATGCGACGTTAACACCCCGAGATAATTGGCTTTCAAACAAAAAAGATTTATCAAAATCGGTTCTGCGGTTCCTGAGATTCTTTTCGGACAGCCGGACGGTCAGACGGACACACGGACAGACGGACATCCACCTTTCGACCCCACAGTACAAAACATATAAACGCTTCACGAAACTCTGCGCTTCGCTCAACAATACTAACAGTCACGGTGTAAACCGGATATTTGTTTCCGGTAAAATTCGGCATCCGTTTCCGCTATATTTTTTATCCGTTTACACCCTGCTGTCTATAATCCATGTGAACGAAATAAAAACTAAAAACGGTGCTTGTAATAAAACAGTAGTGTTCACCCGGATAATATTTATTTATACAGCAATAAAATTAAAGGTTTGTGTATTAAAAATCGCTATCTCTCATGCCAATCAAAATTTCAATAGCTTCATCAGCGGTTCAAACAATATATGGTATTTTTAAGCCCCTGAAAACCGGAACAAATCAAATATAAACACAGCATCGTTTTTTATATACAAGTTTGTATACAATTCTATTGAAATTACTACTGTGCCTATGTAATGGTATTTCGTAGGAAAATATCTGGAAGCTTAACGCTGAATCGTGATTCTGGCGAACTAAAAGCCGTTGAAGCCAAGGCGTATAAACCCAAGGTCCAAATTGTCAACTGAGTGAGTCAGTGGTCACCAGTTGGTGAAAGCTGTTGTAACCACCAAACCAGTGAATAGCGAGATTCAAATTCAGCATATTTTTTGCATTCGATATATGACGTCTGACATCTACAATTGCAAGAGTTTGTCAGTTTAAAAATCTTTCGCTAAACTGACCAATGTAAAGAACAGGGCCGCAACAGTATTTTAAGCATATTCTTAAGCCTAATCCTAAGCCTAAGCATTACAATGAGCATATTTTTATATACATACTGCAAATTCCACCTAGTTGATATTTGATCACAATGAGTTGAATCCACTCATAACAGCAGCGGTCTGAATTAGATTGTTCAGAACTCTGAATTTTGAATTGATTGAACTCATTCTCAGTTAATTAATGAACTCACCAGGAATTAAATCTGTTCAAAACGAGCTGAAGTTTCATACACTGTAAATTCCAAAGAGTACATTAATCAATTTAGCTAGCGAGTTAGTAATTTCTGAGTTGATATCAGTAAACATTAACTCACTCTGAGTTGAGTTATTTATCACTCTGAGTTAAGTTGACTCTGGGCGAGTTGATTAATAAACTCAGATTGTGTTGAATTAACTCAAATTTTTTGAGTTCTGATGGTCCTACTCACACCGAGTGATTCAACTCATTCTTAGTTAAAATCAACTCACTGAAATTTACAGTGTGTTTTAAACTCAGAAATAAATCAGAAATGACTAATTCACTACTTGTGCTGATCAACTCATCGGAATTTACAGTCGAAGTCGGAGTATAAACATATAATAATTTAGTAAATTTACAACTGAAGTCAGTATATTTAAAATTTTCTCCACTGAAGCCTACTTGCGCACCCCAGAGCTGCAATACTCGGGTGTATCTCAACAGGTCACAATCTACAGTACTGTAAATTACCTATAATCTGCTTTAATAACCAACCAGGTCTCTGAGACGTGGTAATTAATACTGGTACTTTTGTGTTTTAAAAGCGAAATGAGAGTTTACTTATTTTATTAATTCATTTATCATTAAAAGCAACAAACATATCCTGTGTTAAACTAGCAACTGAAAGGTCGGTCAACAATAATCATGGTTACCGTTTAAGATATAACTTGGGTCAGATTTCAACTTAACTTCTAATTGTAAGTATAAACTTGAAATCTTTGACGTTTAAAGTTAAAAATTTTTCAACAAAGAGTTGCTATCTTTGTGCCATATCACGTTATTCGATCACACTAATCTGTTCAACCATACATGTGATCAAGACAAAATTTAACACCATTCGACTGTCAGTTCGATAATCTGCGACAAATTTTCAAAATCCGCTAATTTCATAGAACAAACACTGGCCAATGGGCACTTAAAACGAAAAGATGCCAAATTTCTTTATTAGACCCATTTGGAGTATTATATAAGATATATAAGTAATATATACATATATAATTGAGCGAAGCGAAACTCCGAGCGAAGCTCGGAGTTTCGCGAAGCGTTTTATGTTTTGTACTTGGGGGTCGAAAGGTGGATGTCCGTCCGTCCGTCTGTCCGTCTGTCCGTCTGTCCGTCTGTCCGTCTGTCCGTCTGTCCGTCTGTCCGTCCGAAATGAATCTCAGGAACGGCTGAACCGATTTTGATAAACTTTTTTGTTTGAAAGCCAATTATGCTGGGATGTTAACCTTGCATTGGGGTTTTAAAATTTTAAGCCGTTTATTAGCTACAGGCTAATTTGCATAATTAATTAAGCCTAAATTAGTACTTTCCACAATATTTCACTAATTATTGCAGTTAGAAAAAATCTAATTTTAGCATTAATAGGTTTTTGGGTGCGAGGAATCTGCGTAGACTGTTTAGGAACCTCCAAAACCGATAGTTGAGCAGTTAGCAAATAGATAATTTGCATATTAGCAAGGTTATAAGCCTAAATTAGGACTTTTTACAATATTTCACTAATTATTAAGGTTAAAAGCAATATAATTTCAGCACTAAAGGGTTTTTAGGTGCAAGGAATTTGAATAAAGAGTTTATAAACATCCAAAACCGATAATTGAATAGTTTGCTAATAACTAATTTGCATAATAGCTTAATTGACAAGACAAAACTAGGACTTTTTAAATAATTTGAATAATTTTTAGGGTTCAGTGAAGGTTTTTGGGTGCGAGAAATCTAAATAAATTGTTTACAAACCTCTAAAACCGATAATTGAATAGTTAGCTATTAGTTAATTTGCATATTAGCTTAATTGACAAGACCAAATTAAGATTTTTTAAATTATTCCAAAAATCATAGGGTGGCTGAAGGGTTTTTGGGTGCGAGGAATCTGAGGACATTGCTTACAAACCTCGAAAACCGATAAATGAATAGTTAGCTAATAACTAATTTGCATATTACCTTAATTGCTTACGTGTGTTCGAGCTTCGCTCAATAAATGTAGTCCCACTACGACTGGTATATGTATAACATATATTAGGTATATATCTATGGCTATGGAAGTAAAATTTGAGACAACGGTTTGGCAGTGTTCGTTCAAGTTAATATAGAGGATGTACCACCAAATGTTGCCACTTTGTCCAGCATCTTCGACCCGTCACACTCTATTACAATCTGGGCCCGCGTTCTCAAATGAGAATAATATTTATCACCAGTTAGCGATAGGTTTTCTAACTTACGAACTTCTGCGATTGTGGATCCAAAAATTGGCACAGAAATAGAGGAAATCAAATTCGAAAAATGTGCTGTATTTCAAACCTCATCATGCACTGTTTCGAAAGTTGGAAGACATGTCATCAACTGGTGATAGGTGCTACACACATTTAAGAAGACGGGCCTTGACAATTGAGACTAAAACATTCACAGACAAATAAAATAACACAGCGAAACGCAATGGTTTTTTGCTGAAAAATCAGACTAAAGACATTGAAATGAGAACAAAGCCACGACAAAATGGCCGGAGCGTTTAGACTGACAACCCAGGTCAAAGAGTACAGTTTAGATGCGGTTCCTCTAAAAACAGGAAGCAAAATGCACAGAACACCAGTGATTTAAACTGGTAAAACACTACAACTTTTGGATTCTGTACAGTTTCCTTACTCATTTCAGGTTTTAAAGCTATTGGTTTAGGCTCAGGCTTTCGTCTTAGATGGCAGCACACGCAAACGTTTAGGTTTTGGCTTGACCTTAGGTATAAGCCTTTTACAAAACCTAAGACTAAAGCCTCAGCCTAAGTTTGCGGAGTTGAAGCTTTCATTGTCAAAAATTTCCAAAAATTATACACACCGATTTTGTTTTCAGATCTGCTTATGCAAAACACCGCAATTTCCGCTTGCGAAAAGTGCATGCATTGTTACAAAAGTTGAAAACACATAAACTTGAGTAATAAAATAAATTGAAAAACGTTATATTAAACAAATGTTCGCTTATTAATTATAATTTATTGATGATTACGGCGGCTTCTCACGGCCATCTCAAGGCTTGTTTCGATCAGTTATTAGCTGCGAATCGTCTCGAGAAACCAAAACGCCTAATCTTGTTCGTTATATCCCAGGAGTATGATTAGTAATCACACACAGAGGATGTGTATCATTGCTTTGATGTTATTAAAGCAAACTATTAAAGAAAGCAAAAACCCATACTGTAACATTTATCATAGCGGTGCCATTTACGTTTCAACGTTCACTCAGTTCTGCCCCTCTTCAATTGGCTGCAATAGAAGTTTGAGAAATGACGTCGGTTGAATTAGGAAAATTGGGCAAATCGAAAACCTTGCCAAAACTCGTTATTAAAAATTAACGACATCAATAAATTAATGATTTTACTCATAGTTGAAATCGCAAGGACGTGGTAACTAATGAACATTGAACAGATTCATCATACAAGTTATAATATCTTCAAATTTTCAACCAAGAATGAGTTGCAGAGATCTTCAAATTTGACAAAGTAGGTACTAATTGCTCAGAGTTGATAACAACCAATGCAAAAAGAATCTGCCACGAGCAAATGACTGTTGATGTTCAAGCCCTAGTGAAAACTTTATTCGGAACCTCGAATAACTGAGTTAAGTTCATTTAAATACTTTTATATTGCTTTAATTCAGTATTACAGTGACAATGGCGAAGTTTCCAAAATTTACTTTACGTTCTTAAGTTATCGCTAAGTAACAACTTAGATCGCCGACTTAATATTTAAATACTTAAGATTTTCGAAGAAACCATTCTACAAATGCCAAATGTGAGCCATTGCCGTAAAACGTAATAGTTTTGTTTTAAATAAAAGAGGCCTCATGAGCCAACAATTTCAATTAGACCAAGCTCAGTATGCCTAAAAGTGTTATCAATTTGATTCTGCGTCTTATTAACACGTACTTAAGTACTAGGTTGTATTTAAGCAGGGTTTCGAAGTCCGGACAGCGATACTGACACCTTATTAGTTGTTTTTGGCCGGGTCAGGTTACTGCGAACATGGGACTTTTTTAGTTATGGGGTTTTGTACTCGTGAAATACATAGCTAATGTGTTTAGTATTAGGTTTTATCCATCAAAAACTTTTCGGCAGAGCGTGCAAGTACTATCGTTTGACCAATAAAATATTGACAGTACTTTATTTGTAAGCATTATTTTCTCAGGCGAAACTCATTCTGCAGTCGGTCTGGTGGTCTGAATTTCAGCCATGCTGTTAAGCTCTGTGCATCATAAGTTGGGTAGGCTAGGGTACGACCGTTTTTAGTTCTGATTTTTTGCAGCTGAGATTTTATCTTGCTTCCATGCATCCGCATGTCACATTGTTCTGTTTCAGAATGGCGTGGCGGTTTAAAGTCAGTAAATTTAAAAATACGGCACCAAGAGCTGCTAAGAAAGAAGTAAGTATCTTAAATATGTAAATGTCTGTAAGTCTACGTTGTGTCGTGTAATTTGTTTATATTCTTATAATAGGGTAATAAGGACTAGACGACCAGGCGAGTTCAGCTAATTCCGCTCTGTCAGTCTAGGCAGGAATCGGCACTTCAGGATTTTTAACTAAGCACCTGGAAATGCAGGCCTACAGAGCGAAGATTGAACTAACAGCCTTAGGTTTCCGAGGCAAACGCTCTAACATTGCCCGGCGCAGCCTTACCGTTCGACTGCTTTTATCGTCGATTATATGTGTCGAGCGTATGCTGCCGGCGTGCATACATGAAGTGAACTTTACTATATTGCATGTGCACATAACAGATAAGCATGTCTCACATGCTTTACATCAGCGTGTCTTACGTGTTTTACATACCCCAATTTTCAACCAGGTCGTCACTTGACCGTTTACCCCATTTTCGACTGAATATCGTGTTCATAGCGCAGCGATTTAGTAATTTACCAGTAGCGTCTATGTCAGCCTGGGTAACAACCAGCCAGGACTTCTGACCTTTTTTAATAAGCAGCTGGAATAGCAGGTCTACAAATTGGGGGATTAACCAGCGGCCTTAGGATTCCGAGGCCACCGCTCTACCACTGCGCCGCGCAGCCCGCCTGTTAAACTGCTTCTCTTGTCGACGTCGACCGTATGTGACCTGCTAGCATACATGCAGTGCATTGCATTATGTTGCATTGTGCACATAACAAATAAGCATGCCTAACATGCTTTACACGGTCTTAGTGTGGGCTTAGATCTCCCACTGCTAACTTTTAGTCCCGTCGAACTCGCTACTGATCAACTAAGTTGGAATACAACAAATAAAACAAAAGAAAAATCAGCTTGCGCTGGAGTTTTGTTTGAGTTAAACTTTAAAAAAGGTCTGCAAGAATTGCCTACGTGCACGGCGACTGAAGAATTAATCTCCGATTTAAGGAAAACATAGCCAACTATTCAGAAAATAACCAACGTTATGCAACTGAGCAAATCTATTGAAGAAACAATTCAACGAAACAAAACCGTTTATCATTTCTTAAAACCAGTTTATAGACATTTATCATGCCTTATTTATTCTGTTTTAAACTTGATAGGGTGTATTTTTCATTTTTTTCTAACTTAAGTCAAATTTTTTGCCCGGGGGAGAAAATTTTATCCGGGAAGAGATCAGTGGCAGGAGCCGCACGCAATTTGCGTGAAGTATGCGGTCTTTGCGATCCCTGTTACAAGGTTTGCCGAAAGTTTAGCGTGACTATGTTAGACATGATATATAACATTTTTTGCTTTACATATGGTAGCACTAAAATAGCCAAAACGTATAATATGTTCTCTTATCTAAATAGCTGGAAGCCGGATTATTAAGTTGTTCGAGATCAACGGATCTAGTTTTTCTAACGTTTGTTGACATGTATTTGCACTATTGTTTATTGTAATGCATTATATTTATATATACGTACGTATTGCTTAGGTATGGGATGCAGATGTACGCAACTGTTTTGTAGTTAAATTGAAAGCAAATCTGGCTTGCTCTGCAGTAAAAAGTTTCTGTGTGATGTCATAAATCGCGTAATGGTATAAAGACATTATTATTTTTTATTCGTGTAACAATTGTGATTTAGGATTCAATTTATGACCTTCAAGTTGGATTTGCAGCGGTAAACAGCGACGGTGTGCGATGTAACACTCAATGGATTTGTTGTAATGTCGAAGGTGAAGGTATGTTTTAACATTTTTCATAATTAAAATCATGTAGCATTTAGGCAGTTATCTTTCTGCGCAGGGTTGACAGTTTAAGTACGGTGTCATTCTTAATTATACTGTGTTATTTTTACCGCGTATTAGGCCTTTTGTCAAATACATAATACACTGTGTTTTGCAATCTGTATGGTTGATAAAGTTTCTCCATTGCATATATAAACAATTTATCCTGTTTGTGTTTTATTTGAACATTCGAACGTCGTTTTCTATGTAATTAGATATATTGTAATTTATAAACTAACCACGTTTCTTAAACTATTAATGAGTTAATCTTGATGGAGGTTACTGTAACTAAATTTTCCGTGTAATTTTACAGGCGGGAAATTGGGCCTACTTCCTCTGAACGCCAAAGGTCGTTGTATTCGTTCCGATATTAGCATCGTTTGTGCTCATGGAGGCAAGTTGTTATATATACGCCGATACTTTTTTTAACACTTTAAACAACGACCCAATTTCACTGTTCTGTGTTTTTGAACCGTTGCGTTCAGTTACAATATTTGTTTGTCCCATTGTTAAGGACATACAGGTTTCCTTAATCTATAAAATAGAGCTGGCTAAAATAGAGCTGGCTTAGGATTAAGGCTATTATTTTCGCTTAGACTTATTTTTACGCTGCACCTTAGGCTTAGGATTAGAATACGAATACGCGGATACTGTTACACCTTAAAATAACACTGGTCATCTTAGTTGTCACGAATTATTTTTCTTTTTCCGCAAGACATCGCCATAAGAATTGTGTAGAAAATTCTCAACGGTCGAGTTCAAGCAACCAAATCCCAGTTGTTTGCCCAACTATATGTATCTCCCCTACCGACAGGTAGAGACAAGTTTTAAGCCAGCGAAGTATGACAGATGCAGGTCGCAAATTCTGAAAGTATTGTTTTGTCTTGTTTTGATTAGTTTTTGTGTGCAGAGCTTGTTTTAAATATAGTTTTTTTATTTGGCATTACAGATCCCATTGCCGATTTTGAATTTGTACCGTTCAGTCAACATTTGCTTGCAACTGCAAGCCGAGATGACGATGTAAGACACTGAGAAAAGTTTTGTACCTAGTTACACCGACAGATATCTTAAAACTGGGTAAATTAATGTCGGTGTGTTTTGTTTCGTTTACACCACCAGTTACATGTAACAGAACAGGAACCGGAATAAAAATAATATTTAAGGTGCTTTGTATACTATTATAATCTTTATCACGTGCGTTAGGTTTGAAACTGGAAAAATATTGCTATATGGGAAATTGTTTAATACTGACCGAATTTTTAGGTTAAAATATGGAATCTTTCCTCAGTGAAACCAAACATAGCGTGCAGCATTGGCGCGCCAGCTACATTACTGCCTATTCGTATGTCTAATCCTGAACGAATCGAGTTTCATACAACCGCTTCGAATGTTCTTGCAGTAGGCGGAGCCAGTTATGTAACTGTTTGGGATGTCGAGACTTCAAAACAACAAATTGGTTTGTTATAAAATATATTTAATGGAAATATTGTTGGCTAGGGTACGGAATTGCAAAATTTAAGTTTTCGGTTGGTATGATCAAGAGTGTATGATCACTTGGACAACAGTATGCAACTGGGTACATTCTGTTTCCCGTGGTGCCCCGGTGGCGGTCGCGCTGGGGTTTGGGGGGTTTCGGGGGCCCCGGGTCGGGGCGGGGGGGGGTTTTTTTCTTTTTTTTATTTTTTGGGGGGCTGGGTTGTTTTTTGTCTTGTGTTGGCGGGTGGGGGGGGGGGAGGGGGGGGCTCCTGGGGGGGGAAGGTTTGGCGGGGGAAAAGGGGGGGCCCCCCCCCCCCCCCCCGTGGCCTTCTGTTTATAGAAAAGAATGTACCAAAAATCATTCTGAAATTGCATTACGGGAAAACAGATTTTCGTACGAAAACAAGGTTTTTGACTGGTGTGCTACGATTTTTCACAAATGTATATGCTAAACACTGTTCCAGTTATTGAATTTATTTTAGCATTGGCGAGCAATTCTGATCGCTTGGCTGGTTTGAGTTGGGATGGCAGTGGAAATTATCTGGCAACCATTGATAAGTCATCTCTGATTTGTTTATACGACCCCCGTGCATCTGTTAAACACATTCAGGTGAAGTGAATTCAAATGGTTTAGTTTGATGAAAAGCGATTTAGCAAATTTTAATTTCTGTTGATGATTATAGTGAACTGTTTTACCGCTGTTCTCAGCTGTATATAGCACTTGTCATTAGCTGACGATTGGTCTTGTAACTTATGTCCTAGCTACCGGTATGATAAAAATTTCGATCATTTTTTGCATTTTGAATTTGTCAATTGCTGTGTGCATTTTGAAATCAACGACTGCCGCAATTCGCTTGTTTGAAAACCTATTTCTGATCAGTAATAGATTCTGTACACAGTTAATATAGGGCTTAAGATGTCAAACGTTCACGTGTTGCTGATGATAGTAGACATACAGACTATTTTGAAATATTGTTTCAAGTTTTGTTTATCAAGTTTAATCAATTTAAGATTGTTATTTAACTGTCTGGCGCATATCACAGGCATCATCTTTGTTTTTAGTCAGCTGCCGGTTCTCAAGGACCTGGACGCGAAAATAGAATTTTGTGTCTTGGCACCGAAGGAAAGATTTTAACAACGGGATTTTCAAAGGTAACAACGGATTTTTTTATTTTTACGCTTAATTAAAATATCGAATTTAGTAGATAGCACTGCATTGTTCCAGTATTACCTTCATGCTGAGCGGCTGCAATACAGAACAACGTTTACAAAATTGATGAATTTTATAATAGCATAAAAGCAGAAAGGACGAAACGCAAAAACCCTGGAAATTGAAAAAAATCATCATTGTGGATATCTGTGGTAATGTTGCATGAAAAAAATGTAAAAAATTAGTTTAACCAAGGCTGCATAAAACAAGAGTGTGCAACTCTTGGGGCTTCGCATGGTGCAATTTGTAACCGGCACGCGTTGCGTTTTTGACCAACCAAACCGCTTTATTTAGAGAAGGGTGTGCAATATTTGCGAACCATGACACAGTATGTATCCGGCATCAAAAATGCTCCGCTTATAGTTTAATTTAAAGGTATTGCATGTGACAGCGACCCCTTCTTGTAAATAAGGGGGTCGGTCAAAAACGCAACGCCTGACGGTACATTTAGTGCCATGCGGTACCCGCAGACTTGTATACTCTTGTTTATGATTATTGTGCATTCTTCGTTTAACCAATGCCAGTCTCTATGATTTCAGTATTTGTAGAGAAATTGACAGTATTGTCATTATCGAACAGTTTTTGCTGATAAGTGAAAGTAAGGCGACTATATTCTGCAGTTAGTTACTCTGCTAAGCTGTACAAATGTTGTGTTTAATATTGTGCTATTTGTATGCCATTCTGATAATTTAAATATTTGGTGTTGTGTCAGAATCGCTACCGTGAAGTTCTGTTGTTCGATACTCGTTCGGTCATCAGTCCTATACGAACCATTCAAACGGAAGCCTCTACTGGGTAAATATGCGTTTTTAGTTTGTTTGATTCTGGCTCTGTCATCAAGGTGTTTAGATGCAATTTGGGCTGTTACACAGCCTCGTGAAAACTTTATAATCTACATTGATTATTTTGTCGACCAAAATGTAATTTAAAGCGTTTTATTTTTGTAGTTGGTGCTGCGGTTTTGTAGCAATTTTTTATGCGGAGACTAGTTTTGCATATGATTTCAAAATTACACTGACCATCAGGGCTTTTTATAACCAGGCGTTTGTCCAATGTTTGTTGAGTTTCGTTCGGGAAGTGGACTTGTTCGTAGACTTTACCAAATCTAGCATTCTATAGTGCAAAAATTTGAGAAAACAAAGCTTTTGAATTATCGTATTCGACTTATATTTTAGCGTTCTGATGCCGTTCTATGATTGTGACACAAAATTGGTGTTCCTGATTGGAAAGGTATTTTCACGCCATTGATTTGGTTGGCGGAAACAATTGTATTGTTTTTAAATTAAGCTATTTGTAGATGGATTGGTAGTTCAATTATATTATTTTATTATTTTTATATATTATTATTATTTTATTACTTGTATTTTATTAAATATTTATGGTTTTTAGGGCGGAACTAAGGTGTCACTTTTCGAGCTTAACGAGCATGATCCATTGGGTTGTGAAGGTAACGACAGTGAACTTTTGTTTTATGAGCGGAAGTAATTTTAAAAAATTTAATTTTACAAATTTACATGAAAAATTCAGTGGAAAATATTAATTTCGTATTTTTTACTATGCGTTTCATTTAAATTGTTTCATTTTCGTTTCGAGCCAAATTAAGTTGTAGGATTACAATTCTTCAAATATTATTTTCACTTTTCGGTTGCGTTTTGTATTTTTGAAATACGGTTGGACTCTGGTGTATGTGTTTATGTTTTATGTTTTGTTGGTAGGATTGCCACATAATGGAGATATCCAAATTTTGGGTGCATGTTTGATTCCAAAATTAAGCGTCGATGTAATGAACGGCGAAGTGGCTCGGGTGTTGTTATTGCATCGAAATGGAATACAACCTGTGCGCTATATTGTGCCACGACGGGTAGGTAAAGTCGGTGGAATTTGATTGCTTCTGATCTGAACCCCGTTATCGGTTTGTTTTTACCAGAGTGATGTGTCAAATGGCTGCCGTTTCAATTTTATTATTTTCCATGTTCTCTGCGGTGACTTTTGATTAAACAAAATAACACGTAGTAGCTAATTGTACGTATACCTGATGGTTTACCGACAAGAAAGACGTTTCAAAAATGCACCGTTCGGAATCTGACTTGTATTCAAAAAAGCTTATGCATATTTAACTGCGAGATCTATATTTATAAAAAATATGGTGAAGAACCTTTCACTCAAAGAGAGGTAGGTTTTGTAGCTGACCAATCATTGAACGGCATGCTTCGAAATTATAGCATAATATTGTTTAAAATTATCTGTACCACCTTGCGTTGTCATGATTTTGAGATCTGAATACGCCGTAGTTTATTTGTTTAAAACCAGTTACGCGAGTCAAAGTTTGTATCTCGCATGGTTGAATAAGTTTTGGTATGTACACTCAATCATATTTTGTTGAGATCAATGCGGAGGGAGTGCATCGTTTCGATCAGACATTTAGTTGGCTGTGTCGGCGCAAAAGGAAATCTGATTTCGGTTATAATCTCGATTCAAACAAGATACGAATCCGACTGAAAGTTTAGTTGGAATGGAAACCAGAGTGTTCAAAGTTTGCGTTTGCTTTTGGATTTTATCTTAGTTGTGATTAATTTCTATGTACTGATTGTACACGGTTTTTGAATTTGTCTTTGTTATATTTTAGAGTTATCATGAGTTTCATGCGGATATTTTCCCTGACACAATTGGTTTGATGCCTGGGTTGACAGCGCGGAGTTGGTTCAGTGGTGTAAATGCAGAGGTAAAGTGAAATTTTGGATAGTGCAGGTACTCTGTCGGTGAGTCACCAGTTGCTTTGTGACAACCACGCGTGTGAGACGTGTCCTTTTCAGAAGTATACGGCATCCGTTGTCTGGTCTGGCACCTCAAGTCTCAATCTGTATTTTTGTGGCTCATTAGCTTTTGCAGCATAAACTTGCCATTTGGTTGTATTTGTTGTTGGTGTTGGTCTACTTGTGTGTTTAACTTTAATAAATTAGTTGTAAATTTCAGCCTGGTCGTGTCAGCTTAAATCCTGTAAGTCGGAGTCAACCTAACGGGGATGTTTGTGTGGTACAGCCAGCTTCTGCAAGCAGTGATAGTTATTCTAAGTCACGACAAACGGTTATCGCAGCCAAAAACGTGGCCATGATTAATTTGGGCTCTGTAAGTGAAAGCGCTGAGATAAATGGTCGACCAGTTACTACGCTACCTTCGACAGCACCTTATACTTCGAGGAACCAGGGTCAAGTACAGAATGGGTCTGTTGTGAAAGCAGGACGAAATTTGATAGGCTCGGCAATTACAAGGGGGCAACAGAATGCGACCGTAGTGACAGTTGGGCCTGTATCGGATGAAAGTGAGCCTGAAAGTAGTCAACGTTGGAGTTCGACGCCAGGTAGCACAGGTGATGCTTTGATACAGCAACAACTACTGCGCAAACAACAATACCAAAAACAACAACAACAACAACAACAACACCACCAACAAAAACCAGTAACAACGGTAAATGGGCATCAAAAACAACATCCAGCAGCTGCTACGGACGACGAACTCTTTCATGAAAGTCCGTTACGAAACAAATCGTTGTTCTCTAATGTGGGAGGTGTTAGACATAGTGTTGCGGCGTATGAAACTTCAAACAGATTTCTTGTAGATGATTCGCATGTAACTCAAAATAACGCACAAACATTAAATGCACGGGACAGTTTAGATACTCATCAACGAGAACAAAGCGTTTCAACGCAACGCATTGTGTTGAATCGCAGTTATATGCCTGCTGGCTCGCGAACTGTAAGCATTTCGGCGGATGCTGGCTCGCGAACCGCAGCCAGTTCAACGGATGCTGACTTGCGAACTGCAAGCATTTCGGCGACAGATCCAAGTCAGAATATGCAAGGTTGTTTGATAAATAACGCATCTTATGTAACAAACACTGGTGAAACTAAATCGATTGCGAACGGTAATACGGCAACAGGTGAAACATTAAATTGGAATTCGAAAAGTGGGATCTATTGCCAGTCTGCGTTGGCTAATTTAGGCGACAGGGCTGCTGCGGTTATTTCTTCGAGCTCAGCGGGGGTTGGCATTTTAAAACATGATACGAAACCAAATGTAGGGCCTGGATCGAGTGACCAGGGGCTTAGGAAAGAGACTGAAGGCTCTCAGCAATGCTTCAGTAGTAGCGCACAGATTACGTTGTTGAATTCTCCAAGAAGTTCAAAAGCTGATAAGTGTTGGGAACGATCTCGTAATCCTGCCAATGTCGGCGGTGACAGTGATGCCTTGGTAAGCAATGGTTTAGTTAATTTTTAAGCGCGGTCCTTAATTTTTGTTAAAGGTAAGTAAAACAGTTGGTCCTCGTAACCGTAGCGGGGATTGACCGGATACTGGAAAATTCTGGAGTTTACTGCCACAGCATCTTTTTGACCCGGTTGTCGATTTTTTTTGCCGGAGGCGGGTATTTGGTTGCACTCTGCAATATATAGATGATCTTTAAGTGCTGATACCACGAATAAATTTACCGATGTGTAGAAATTTTGTGGCCAATTTTTACTCGGTCTTCTGAACTTGCGAGAAATTGTCATACTTACATATTTCTGCGCGCACCCGCCATGTAATCTAATTAAAATAAGTTTTCAGTCATCAACAAACCGCAATAGTTCACTTGGCAATAGTAGTTTAACAACAAATAGCACCGATTCGGCAGGAAGTGTTTTTCAAAAATCGAATAGCACAAAATCAAGCACTGTGTCTCCACGTGTTGACCAAGAGTCAGAAGCAAACGTAATACCTTCAGTCATTTGTAAACAAACAATCGCAAGTGAAATATCGGGAATTGAGCCAAACAGTACGACTACTACTACAACTACAAGTACGGTTCCTATGCCAAAGCCTAGACGAACGGTAGGTCAACGTTCAGCTGCGTCACAGTCCGCCAAAACTGAAGTCTCAGGGCAACGCGTGCTTTCAAGTCATTCCTACCCGACGGACGGGATCAGTTCAGTAGGAAATACGTTCAATGTTGCGTTCATTGACGAAACTGGTGATAATAGCCAAGTCGAAAAGTTTCCGGAGCAGCCCCTTGGTCGTCGTGGACTCGTTTTGAGTAATGACGATAGAAATCCTAAGAAAGCAACGTCTCTTAGAGACGAACGCAACGGTAGACAAGTGGAAAGTCGGCCAGACATAGGTAGGTGCTAAAATTGGGCCCGGTAGCCGGGATTTCATATCGGGAAGGTATAGCCTGAAAGTTTTTGTTAGTTGCCACTGAGGAAATTTTTTTGGAATCTGGGAAGCGGTTGGTTGCCAGTGCTGCTATTTAAAACTAATTTTACATATAGATAATTCACGCATTTTTATCTCAACATTCTGTGGCTTAAACTAAGGGGAACCCTTACAGCTTTAACGATATCGTTTTGAAAAGTTCTGTATTCCAGACTGTTTGTATATGGCATTGACATCTTGGTATTAGGCATTGTAACTTTTGAACCAGTATATTCTGAGTTTGGACATTTTGTGTATTTTATTAGTCGTGGTTATGTTTAGGTTCCATGTTTAAAAGCCCCGATTACTTTCTTATGAAAGGTGCTACGCACATTTTGAGAATATGGCATCAGATTTTAAAGCCCTGTTTATTCGCACGTGAAAATATATACTGCAGAATTTGCAGCTGCAAGTTTTGTAAAAAAATTAGTTGCATCCGGGTCATGTATTCCGGGTATTCTGGCAAGAAAAATTTCTGGTCCGTGTTTTTGCTTCGAGAAATTCCAGGTCCGTGGTTTCACAACAAATCGTTCCGGGTTCGAATTTTTTTCTAGAAAAATTTGGGTTTGGGGATTAATTTTAAAATGCTTTCAACTCTACAGCAACGAACAGCGAAAGCCCCAGTCACACGTGCAAGTTTTTGCAGCGAAAAAGTCGCAGCTGCGAGTTTTAGCTGCACAATTTTGTACGTGTAAATTGAGTTTCACTGTTTTAGCTACTACATCATTGGAGATTACATATCACCAAGATGCGACGAAACCAAAGCAACGTCCAATTAATTTTCCGTCCCCCCAGTATACGTCAACTCCAACTGATAATCAAGCAATGCGCGGGCACAATATGGATAGAGATCGCTCTGGCTATGATCAAAACAGTCAAAATCTTTCATCTATTCAACCTGTTTGTCAGCAAAGTTCGGAGACCGCGTCCCATCATTTGAAACCTTCCACAGGTTTTGGTACCAAAGCTTCGGTCCTGGCTGAAAATTCAAACAGCGCCATTTTGCCAGGCCGCACCGGAAATGGGCAAATATTATTGGAAAATGCAGCATCAGCGGTAAAGCCGGCAACAACTTCTAGTGGAGGTCCACGGTCGCAGTTTGGTAAGTCACTTATTGTCAGTTCAGTGTGTGTAACCGGATATGAAAAAAATTGCAAACGGAAAGTGTGAAAATAATTCCAGATTTTGTTGCTGTACACGAAACTATAGCGAGAGCTAACTGTTACTGCAAAATGGATCTTTGGGCAGCGATAATATTTTGATTTTAGTATATTACCACAATACCTCCACAGCCACTACCACCATAATGGCGTTTCGGTACGCCGTTTCCTGCCCGGATATTGAAGTATCTCAATATAAGTATGAAAGTTTGCAAATTAGTAAAGGATCAGGTTTAGGTAATATCTTAGGCTTGCGCTATACTCGCCGTGCGTCGCTGGACGCCGGCGCGCGGCGCTGTAAAATTTTTGATTAAAAATTACCGCACGCCGCCGTGCAGCTATCGGCTCAGAAAAGTATAGTGCAACCTTAAGACAAAGGCTTAGGCTTAGGTATGTCTTTTCCTAAACTTAAACCTAAGCCAAAACCTGGAAGAAGAATGTACAAAAAAAGCTTAATTGTTTCACATTTTTAATGTTTTGGGTAAGTAACGTATTGTTTTAGCAAGTTTGAATCATTTGCCCAGTTGCATTTTTTTTCGTTTGTTGTTGCAGTAATTATTATTTAACACAAAATGGAAAGCATACGTAGTTACCATAAGCCACTTATGCGGTGTTCTTTTGTTGTTGAGTTGTGTTTGGTTTCGACAAAATTGTTGTTTGATTGGTTGTGAATTTGTTACTTGAATTAATATAGTAACTGTTTATAGTAGCCCCCAAATCCGTATTTCTCGTTTACTTTCGCCTAACTACGTGAGTATCCGTCGCACTCTGAAAAAACATGGAGGATCACATGGTCGTATCTTGAGCGTTGCCCCCCTGTCAAATTCAGTGGTAAAGCTGTTTGTACATTTGTGCGAAATATTTATCGTGCGTATAACGGCACATGCTACTACAAAGTGTACAATGATATTTAAACACGACCAAACACCTACACCGTACACAGTCAATTTAAGGGAGGGGGGCGTCTGATAGCCATACCGCGTGATACTACAACAACGCAATACAGAATGCGACTTACTGCCGCATCATATTATATATCTATATATTAAAGTTGGAAGGCCCCACATACGTATTTTGGGAAAATTTCCAGCATTATTTTGTTTACAATAATTTCTTAGCAAATATATACACGTAATTGTTCTATGAAAAGAAAATTTGCATGAAAATTTTAGTGCTTTCGCTAACTTTGAAAAGTTGGCAGACTAGTAAGTTGTGATTAATGATCATGTTGTTTTGATTTTTCAGGAATAAATACTGTCCAGTTTCGACAAGAGTATGCAACTGAGTGCATTCTGGCGTAGGGAAGTAAACATTGTGATATATTAATAGCAATAGAAAATGGTCGGTTTATAGTTTGTGGACTGTTTTTCAACGGAACTTAACATGATAGTTGGTGAGATCGACCCCCAACAAGAGTGACGCATGTCGACCAAAAACACTGCGTGGTGCTATATTTAGTGCTGCAGAATATTGCGTAAGTTGCATACTCTTATCCAGAGTCATTATTGACTTTTGATTTTACTAACGATGGATAATCGCTGACAAGAGTGTGTAGCTGGGTTCATTTTTTGTAGAAAAAAAACGTTCCCAGCCCATGTTGCGTTGTTTCCATACACCCAAATGTCAGGGGAGGTTAAAGCTGCTCAGTTTAGACACAGAAAACGCATCGTTTACTACGGGCGATTAAAGTGATGCTTAATGTTATTTTCACAGTGTAGCAAGCCTTACTTTGGATATGAATTTGTAGCTAAAATCTGGGTCGCACGCTACCCGCGGGTACCCGCGAATAACTCGGGTACGGGTAAGAAAATTTGGGCGCGGGTATACCAACGGGTGGAGAATTTCAAAGCGTGGGTAATAATTTGTGATTGTTTACCCGCCTAAAATTTGCATAAAAATGCCAAACAGCGATTTAAAGTACATAGCTAGTATCTCTCTCAAATAAAGTAGGTTGCTAAGATTACCTTTAAAAATAGCAGTTTTCCGTTGTAAGCTCAATTTCAAACATCAGCTTAAACGCGAAAAAAGCATACCTGCCAGAGCTGATTTCAATACACGGATAAAAATTTGAAATTCTTTACCCGTATAAAATTTTTGATAAAAAAAGTACCAACAGCGGTTTAAAGTGTATAGCTAGTATTTGTCACAAATAAAGCAGGTTGCTAAGATTACGGTGCTGATTGAATTAGGCCCATACACGCGGGAATACTTTACACATACATTTCAACAGAAATTTTTGGAATACGGTTTACCATGTAATTTGGAAAGATTTTTCGCTGTTCGTATACAGGTTATATTTTTCTTTGGCTTCTGAATGAAATCTTAACACAAATTGCGGCGAAACGATAAAGAAATGTGTGATTATACGATCTTAGATATCGTACAGATAAGATCGTTTTAATTCACTGATCATAATCATCCATTGGCAAACAACCTAGTATTACCGGTGATAGGTGTAGTGTGAAATTTTATCCGGTGTTACATTTTTTACTCCATGATTTGTTTAAGGCGGGGTAAGGCTGGTAACGGGTAAAGGAATTTTGTGCTGATATATCCGTGGGTAAAAAATAAAGGTTCAGAGGGTAAAGTGCAGCGCGGGTAAAAATCTTTACTCACTTACGCCTATGACGGAATAGGGATTTCGTTTGCACCCAGCAGTGGTTTGGAATATTTAAAATGATAACTGAATTTTTAACTATGACCCAGGGTCTGCTACGTTCCTATAATCAAGATTTATAAAGGGGGGTAGTTTTGATGTGTTACCAACTGAAAAAATATCTAATGGAACCTTTGGACAGAAATCGCAAAGAGGGTGCGGCCCTGTATCCATCCCTATGTCCGGGTACGACGCAGTTGTACAGTATGACGTATTTGTTTTTCATTGAACATATACATATATATATATATCTATGAGTATTAAAATTTTTCATGACATATCATTGCTTTGTTAAACTGACAGAAGCTGTTTAAAGCGACAATGTTCGCTAAATTTGAGTACGAGTTTCATGAGATTGTAGTTTTTGAACTCAAATATTTATGATTCATAGTGTCGAGAATGTAGTGTTTTGCATGCCGTTTTTAAATTTTGGTCTTTGCCTTCGCTCGCCGCCTCACCCCGCGCCGCCCCCCTTTTGATATTTGTCAGCGTTTGTTCCGGTGTCGAGTTTGTAGCCACAGATGAAATAATTATCGGCCGAGGGGGGTATACAAAAGGATAGAAGAGTAATAAATTTGAATTCGGATATTTGTAGAGATTAGAGAAATAAAGCCACGTTTATACAGGCTTTAGAGTAACGTGTTGGATGCTTGCTTGAGGCCAGTGGCCGTATTCTCAAATGCATAGAGCACCAATCACCAGTTAGTAACAACAGGTTTGCAAGCTAACGAACTGCTGCAATGTTGCAGAACTCAAAATTTGTACAGAAGTTAAAGTAAATCGAAAGCAATAGAAATTTGCTGATTTTCAATCCTCACAATTGCCTGGTTCAAAAGTAGCATGACCTATCACTAAACTGGTAATTGGTGTTACATACTTACATCTGAGAATACGGGCTATGAAATAAGCTCTCTCTCTCGCTCGATAGGCTTGTTTGCAAAAGACTCCTGACGTTTACTGGGTGCTGTATTTCTAGCAGACAGACATGGATGGCAAATTATTGAAACCTGAAAGTACGGAAGCGCATGGTGATTTTGGGGCGGAATCGGATATTAATTGAACGAAACGTAAATACGTACAAAAACTTTTTTATGTTTACAGGGTTTATTAGACAAAAAGTACTTGTGACCTTAAAAATTACTGGAGTTAAGTGTGTTCCCGTCTTCAAGGTTCAAACATAAAATATGCATTTAAAGCAATATTTTCTTTTGTATAATTCATTCGATATTTGTATTTTGCTATTTTATTACAAAAAATTACAAAAAATGAGACGGAAAGATCAATTTACGAATGTTTGTGTTTGTTAATGTTTGTCGTTTTTGCTTAAATTTAGGGCAGTACGTTGTAAAGCACACGCCCTGGTTTTATATATATAATATATATATTTATATACATGTACATATATATGTATATATGTATATTTGTATATATGTATATATATGTGTATATATATTATATATATGTATATATATAATATATCAGGGTGCAATCGGACTTGCAATTTACTCGAACTGGAATTTAAAAAAATTACGGAAACGAAACCGGAAAATGAAAAATAGATGTCACCGAAAAATTCATTTTAATTTTGTTTTTGCTATATTATTAGTTCGAGATAAATATTAACTTTATCTGTTGTTTTTTTATTTTCATAATCCACGGAACCGCAATCTACGTTCGATATTTTATTTTCGGCGACTGTCAAGGTTTGTATACTATAACAATGAAATCTACTTAATTTTTATCGTCATTTTTAGTGAAATATCTTAACTTGCACCGACGCTAATTTAATACCGGAAAATGTTTATTCCGATGAAAATTTACCGGAACCAGAAAGCCAAAAATTGCCGGAACCGGATCCGGAATTCCGGTTACATCCTGATATATTATATATTATATACTATGTATTCATTTATGTTCGTTTTTCGTCAGTAGTAGCCGCAGTTTAAATTTAATTGCTTATGACCTCATCGTATTTGTATCGTTTTTATGTCTTAGACAGACATGTTATGTAATTTGTGAAATAATTATTCGGAGCTGAAGAAGTTTTTGAACAAATCGAAACTATGTGCAAGCATTTTCGTTTGTTCGGCTGTCGTCCGACTCCAATCTCAGGATCATTACGGTTGTGGTTCCGAATGCCATAAAACTGCTTTTCATAAGTGGACCATATTTAACATCTTGCTAGGATTACCTTCCAGGGCAAGTAAAACTGCTAAGTTTTTCACTCGTTGAAACAAAATTAAAAATCCAAGCTAACAATTAATTTTAATTCAGTAAACATATACCTTTGCGCGAATAAATTATTTATAACAGTGCTCATATTTACGTGACATATCCGGTTACTATTCGGTTCAGACTAAAAAATGCAATATCCGGGTCCGTATCCGGTAAATTAATATCCGCTACTGCCACACCTTGGCTTCAGACCTGGTTTCAACCGAAATTCGTGCAAAAATTCAATTCCTGTTCGTGCATTCAAAGATGCAAGAACCGGAATTTTGACGGTTTTGTGGCAAATTATGCTTAATTATTTAAACATTGGAAACTTTGTTTTTGAAAAATTGTTATTTCGACATGAGTGTTTTCCGATTACTTCACAATTTTGTTAATCAACTGTTTCAGTTGTGTTTTCGCAAAACTTGATGATAAAATAGTGAAAATTCGTCTAAGCGATTTTTTTGACTTTTTTTCTAAAATGTCCAGCAGTAATTCGGTAATGAAAATTATTTCAAATTCCCGTTCCTGTTCCTTTTTTATTTTTTAGCAAGGAATATGCGACAATGTAAATTGTACCGGAGACGGTGTTGGATGTTGATTTTTTTGCCGGAACTGGATGGATATCCGGTCTCACCATGCGGTGCAATGTTACAATTTTAAAGTTTAATATACTTAAAATGTATACGCACTGCCCTCTTGATATGAAATGAACTATTTTTTATGGACAGTAGTTGTTTTTAAGTAATACTATTGCGATGCTTAATTTTGTTGTTGAAGTTTGTATAAAGTCTCGTTATTATTTGTCCACATCGGCTTTAATGTTTGCATTTGAAAGATACAACTGCATACGTAGGGTCGTATTCAAGCAGTACTTAGTGTTTGTTGTGGGTGGGTACTTGCGTATACTTTCCGATTGACGCACTGTTGCAAGCAGTTAACTGGAACATCTAATAAGGCTTGGCTTAGGTTTACGAATTATATTGTGAACAGTTTCGCCGGGAGTACGCAATCTAGACCCCACTAGGATTTTGATAAAAAGTGGTCCATCGTATACATCTCGACGAGCTGAATTCAACGGTACCACATTTGTGGCAGAATGACCAACGGTTCAAGAGTTAAAGCCAGCGAAATTATAGTCCAAATACACACAGATTCGAAGATAAACTGTCTATCATTCACATGTTCGTAAAGTATAAGTAAAGCTTTACTAAGTTTATTCGTTATACAAATTTGGTTAGCGTTTGTATATGTTTATATAGTGAAAAGTTGAATTTCAAATGGCCATATCTTTTGAACTGACGGCCCTGCGGCCTTAAAAATGGTACCGCTGGACTCAGCGCGTCGAAATCTATTAAATAAACTGTTTTTCATAATATTCCTAGGGGGTTGATATTCCGTACCTCCGCCGACAGTTTCTATCGAATTAGCAGTCGCGTTCGGGCGAAGTTAAGACGTTTTTGGGAGCCACCCCGCCGGGCTTATAAACCCTGTATCGCCTGTCTCTGGATAGAATTAAAATTTTAGTAGCGATATATGTATGTAGTGATTTTAAAACGCTGCAATGGTTAATTTTGGTGTCAATATATTAGGTAAGCGGGTCGTTTGAAATGTGGCTTTAATTCGATTTGTTTGTTCAAACTCGATTGTTTTGAAGCTGTATTCCAATATGAAAATACCAGGTTATAACTAGACGATTCCGGTCGAAAATCAACCTCTGGCTTTAGTAGGCTCCGGTCGAATTTTTACCCCGGAAGTTCGAGCAATTTTGGTAGTGAAGATTTTCGATGTTTTTTGCAATATAAAATTTGAGCTATTTCGATGAGCTTGTTTTGTAACTCAAGTTTTAAATTGTGGAAATTTTCAAAATTGCCAAAATTAATCAATACAACGTCTCTGTTTAATCCTGTAATTTGATTCCACTTTCGGATGTGGGTGGCTGCTTGTTGAAATCGTTGGCTGGTCAACAATATTGACAATGCAAAGTTTATAGATTTTTAATTTTATACATGTTCAATTATTGTATTTGTAGGCATCAAGACATCGAAATTTCGGCACGCGTTGGGAACTGTGGGTGGCAAAGGAACGAAATTCACTAATATCCGCAATGTGAACACTCGTGTCGCGGTCGAAGGCTCTGGATTCGCTGCGAGTTCGCGATGGGCTGCGGTTTCAATTTCGGGAACGCAAGGATTAATTGTAATTCTTGATGTAAGTTGTTTGTGTTTTCTTTCGCTCACGTGGTTAAATATCAAGGAAAATTTGTTGACATATAGGACCGTATTGCCAAATGTGTACTGTATATAGTACATTGCAGTTTGGTTCGGTAGTTTAAAAACCTACTATATATTGGCTGGGTTTCCGAAACCGTATTTAAGTACAGCTAAGTACTTAAGTTCGTGTCAAGTATTAGTATTCAACCATTTTGTCGCTTTTAAAACACGTACTAAATTAAGTATACACTTAAGTCGCAGACTAGATTGAATATACGTATTGCAAATTAACCAGTCAGGCGTACTAATTTTGGCGTAATTGAAATTGTAAGCTCATGATGCCTCTTTAATATAAAGCAAACTATTACTTTTATTATGGACAAGGCTCACAGTTGACATTTGTTGGTTTTTGCTTGAAAATTTAAGTACGTACTTAAGCCGGCGAGTTAAGTAATTAATTTAGTATAACTTAAGTGCATAAATACTTAAGTAAGATTTTTTGAATTAAACGCCAATTTTATAGTAATTGGCTATCAGTTAAAACGAGAAATTTTAACAAAATTTCTACGGTTTTGTTATTTTTTAGTTGTCGAAGCCTAGTAAATTGCCTGATGGTGTTCTGGTTGGACTCGAGAATCAAAGTGCAATTTGCGATCTGCAGTTTAGCCCTCATTATCCTGGTCGGCTTGTGGTTGGTATGTTTGATAGTGATTTTTGATTTTTGTATACTTTTTCCTCCATATTTAGGATTAAGGCTTGGGCTTAGGCAATGGCTTTGACAAGGATTTTGGCTAAAACCCTATTCACACGTGCAAGTTTTTGCTGCGAGAACTTGCAGTTGCAACTTGCACGAGATATTTGCTGCTGTAACTTGCACAAAATATTTGCAGCTGCAACTTGCACAAAATATTTGCAGCTGCAACTTGCACAAAATATTTGCAGCTGCAAGTATTTGTAAGGAATCATAACTTTCATTCTGAATCTTGACATGAATTTATGTGAATAATTTGCAGACCACTGCAATAAATATTAAACATAACCTGTAATCTATCAGTTTAGCCAATGAATGATAAATGAATTCGACATGCAGGATTATTCGTACCTACGAATTAATTCTTCGCATATATTAATCATGAATAACTTGCAGCTGCTAGTTCTTCGAATGAATTTTTCAAAAAACTTGCAGCTGCAAGTTTCGGTTGTAAGAAACATTCATGCGCAAAGAAGGTTATACTCGAAATTTCTTGACTTGAAAAAGTTTTCATCGCGATGCAATCTTAATTTAATGCTTAAACATTTAAAACTAGTCCAATTACTTTCGCCGTTGGTTGTGAAATATCCAACAAGTTAGATATTTGAATTAATTCACACTTCTTGAATAAATTTAATAAATTTGAATTAATTCAAAAGGCGCTCAGCAACATGTCTTCTGATTGGCCAATGAAAATGGAAGTGCAAAAAATTCGAGCGATTTGCGTCGGCGTTTACACGTGCGAATTAAATTCAATCACATGAATTCTAATGAATAATTTGCAGCTGCAAGAACTTCAAGCCTGCTTTGTGACCAAACTTGCACATGCAAGTTGCACGTGCAAGTTTTTGCTGCAAAAACTTGCACGTGTGAATAGGGATTTAGAATTAGGTTGGGGAAAACGTACAAGAGCCATAATATGTTTGTTATTTTTAAGTCACCCAGTAGTCCGGTACTGCGACCAGTTTGTCTTATACCACAATCGCTTTTATTGATTTTTAGCATTATTTTAATATATATACGGGATTTTGTGTGTATGTGTATGTATGTTATATATAATAGTATTTAATGTACAACTAAGTAAGGGTTGCGCTATAACAATTTTTAATACGCTGCCGCGCGGCGAGTATAGCGCAACCGTTGTTATGTCAGTTTCATGTTACTCAAATCGGTTTATGATTAAACATTTAGTTGAGTGTTTTAGGTTGTCTGGACGGTCGTATTAACTTGTGGGAAATTCCAGATGGTGGCGTGGTGACTTCGATCCGGGAACCGAATAATAGTTTGCAAGGTATCGTTTTTGTGGACGGGGGTCTCGAAATAATCTTTGGTATTTTGAGCTTGGCAAAAAAGACAGAATTTCATGCGGACTAGCCGTCTTAGTAATAGGGTTTAGAATGGTGTATTCAGTGAGTAGGCTGCGGCAAGAACTCGCAAGTTTTGATTTTTGCGCTGTGACAGTGTAAATTGCAGCTGCAAGAGACTCATCGCTGAGCAAGTTTTGTTGGGTAAATTTTTCTACGCAGAAAAAACGTATTCAGATGAACTTTATTTATGACAATGCACCTAGGTAGGCGTGCACCTGTTTCAACTGAAAATAGCACATATTTTTAACGATAGTTGCATCTGGTTGCGGTTATTCAGGCTAATTTCGTTGGATTATCCGCTTGTTTTTGTCGCTTTCAGCTCACTCAGACAAAGTGTCGTTCATTAAATTTCATCCAATTGCGGCCGATGTGCTGTTGAGCGTTGCTTGCGACGGAGAAGCAAAAATTATTAATGTGAATTCGCTTGAAACCAAAATTGTTCTCGACACCGAAGGTCAACAGGTACACACACTGCAATATTATCGACTTTATGTCAGGAAATACCGGAACCTAATTTCATTTTTTTGTCCGAACCAGATGAATATTCGGCTCCGGTTGTACCCTGGTACGCACAGGGTTGGGGTTCCAAGTGCTGTTGTTGTTAAAAGAGCATCATGTTAAAAATTCTAAATCCGCCATTATTTTGCGAGATGATTTAACTCAAAATTTAACCGATTGCTAATGGCCTATGGGAACAGAAAATTGTCTAAGTACATTTTTATATACAAATCAAATTTGCACGAAGCAGGGATGGGTGGTGTCGGCAAATCTTGGGATTCGGTTGGTCTCGGTCTCACTTTTGTTGAATCTTGGTCTTTTGCAAATCGAGACCAAAGAGGTGAAAAAGCTATAAACAATAATTCCTATTAGCTGAGCTAGTTTGAGTTAATGAAAGGACACAGCAATGCTTTGCTCGTATTTTGGACTAAATGTCTATGTGTGAATCACTAAAAATTAGGTACTTGTGTACTTCTCTGAATACTATGACTGTTTTAATAGAAGTCTCAAGTTTCCCCAAAGCGATTATTTTACTACATTATGACATGGATGGCATAGGTTTAGGTTTACTTTTCGGCTTAGGCGTGGGCATGTGGAAGTAAAAAGTAAATAAAAGTAAATAAAATTGCACATCACAAGCAAAGTGAATGAGCTTTTTACAGAGGTCTCGGAAGGTTGGGCCTTTGGTCTCGCTTGCCTGACCGAGACCGCAATTAACCTTTGATTATTTTAAAGTAAACAAGCGTTTTTTCAGTCAATTTAACACACAATCAGCGGCACTACCGGCGGCTTTGGCCCGTCAGTATTAATTATTGGCACGAATAGCAGATTGGTCTAAGATGTTTTGCGTTGTTTTGAATTTTTTTAGCTTTTGGCTGCAACTTGGAGCAGTGATGGACGGCGGTTAGCAACTGTGTCCAAAGACAAACTGTTGAGGATTTATGAACCTCGTAAATCGCCAAAACCCTGCCTGGTGAGTATTGTGTTTTTGTTCCGTTGAATATTGGATTGCATTTTGTACACAGAATGTAGCCAAAAGCATACTTTTGTTTAAGAACTTCATCTACTGTTGATAAAACTGAAAGTGTGTAATGTCACGAGCACAAGCTTGCCGCTTATATTTATTTGGATCCATGACTTGTTAATGGAACGGAGGGAGACAGCAGACTTCCATCAGAATTCTCGTTCCGGCCGGAAATCCTGCAATATTTAATTCCTATGTATGTTGTTTCGTTGGAAAAGCCTGGATACAATTATTTGTGTACACAGAAGACGCACAATACGCAAGATACCGAAACCTCTTGTTGCGTACACGGGTTACTTTTGCAATTAAGGCTGTTCAGCGAAGAAAATGTTTTCTTTAACACTATTGATTTAGAGAGGCGTCAATCTTGTCGAGCATCGCCTACGTCTGGCGCTGGACTACGCCGCAAGTCTGAAAAATGCTTGTTTACTAGTATGTAATATTCTATTTCAAACTACAGTAATTATTATTTCAGCCTGCTGCTCAAGTAATTGAATCATGTCGTGGTGCGCGAATCACTTTTGTACTCAGTGACCAACAATTGCTCATATCATGTTTCGGACGGTAAAGTGTTTTGAATTATTTGTTTTTGTTTCTATGGGTTTATTGGATTTATTGTTGTTCTGTTACGTTTATCGTACGTATAGCACGAGTTGCTGTGTTGATAGCCATTTGTGTTTTAATAAATATATTAAGAAAAACGGAAAAGAAACAAAATTTTTTTGAAAATTCCGCCGTCGAAGTTTATTTTTGCAATCCTTCTGAATTGAGATGATGTCCTTATTGATGACATTTATAATGTTAACAGTGTGTTATATTGAGTTGTTGTTGCATGGTGTAGAAGGAAATATTCAGTTAAGCCTTCTTTTAGATTTATTCTGTTCCGTGTTTAACCGTAGCGTAAGTACAGTTTTAAATTGTAGTGCCTCCGAACGGGTTCTAAAAGTTGTCGATGCGACTAATTCGCTTAGTGAAATCAAGTCAGTTATCATTGATTCAAATCCACAGTTGCTTATACCTCATTACGATTACGACTCTAACGTCATATTCGCTACTGGAAAGGTGAGTGAAATTTTTTGAATTGTTTAGCGTCAATTTCCATGTTTTTGGCAATACGATGCTTTAACTTCCAGCTCAGCCATCTCTTTCCCAGCTCAGCCATCTCTTTCATAGTATTTAGTTAAAATGGATGGAAATTTGCAACACCGTCGTGGGAAAATATATTGGTTTTCGTATCATAAACTGCTATTTTTTGTTTGAGTGGGGCGTTCCGCAAAGTTAAATTTGTTCAGGATAAACTAAACCAAAAATAGCGACAGAAACATTGCATTCTTTCTGTTTGTAAAGTATTTTGTTTGATTGTTTGCTTGCTTGGCTGGATGTTTGTTTATTTGTATATTTTGATTCTGTTTGTTTATCAGGGCGATCGAACTGTATATTTGTATGAGCTAATCGCCGAAGATCCGTTTTTCCTTCCTTTGGCCAATTTCACTTCTGCAACCGGGCATCAGGCGTTTTCGTTTCTCCCTCGTTCGGAATGTAACGTTGTTCAAGTTGAGTTTGCGCGCGCGTTTCGTCTCAGTACAACCGAAGTCGAGCCTGTAACGTTCAAAGTTCCACGCAAAAAGGTGGGGGTGATATGCTTTTGTCTGTTTGTAGGGTTAGAAGCATATGGTCTTGTCTTTAGTCTGGGGTCATATTCTCGAATAAGTTTGCTATGTATTGTTAGTTGCTAAAAGCGTAGCCAGGGGATCGTTTTAGGTTTCTAACGGTCATTTTGGTACGGTTGTAAAAGTAGTTTTTGATACATTTTCAATTTTGTAGCGCAAGATAGAAACGCCGCCCTTCGAAATTTGAACGGCTTTAAATGCATGCTGGGACAAATAGGCTTAAACATAACCTTATTGTGCTAGGTGAGTAATTGGCGTGGTGCAATCCACAGCAGAATCCTTGCTATATACAAGAAAGTCATATAATATACCTTATGCTTGATATTCTACGCAAAATTTCTAGTTCCGGTTCCAATATGGATTTAAGTTTAAAATTTATGTTGCGTTTCAGACAAAATGTTTATTAACGTTTTCAAATGGTTTGTGTAAAATTCTGCGTTGTGAATAAATTTTTTTGTGTAGAAAATGTTCAGTTGTATTTTTTTGGTATTTTGCTCGTCATTGCGTTTCAGTTGGATTTGTTCCAAAACGATCTATATCCACCGACGTATGTTTCTTGGCGTCCTATAATGACATCCGATGAATGGTTTTCTGGTTGCATGCGTCCACCGGAGTTTGTTGATGTCCGACCGGATGGGATGCAACTTTGTACGTTAAATAGCTGAGTTGCAAAGAAAGATCAGGACTTGCAGTCACGAATAGAATTAAATGCGCAGCAGTAGTTCTAACTACATTTACCGACGGTTGCCTTCAAGCTTTTATAACTGCGTTTAATTTTTCCAACGCTCGTGCGCGATTCAGTTTCGGATGCATGAAAATTTAATGCAACGCTATCGTTGGTGCAATTGCAATTATAATGATGACTAGGTACCGGAATTGCCGTATAATAGCGTAATAATTTGTAAATAAAAATATTTTGACTTGCGATCCACGCAGCAATTACACCGCCCCCTAAGTGTGCGTTTGGCTTGCTTGGCAATGGCAACAGATTGGAATGAACTCGATTCAAGTTACTTTCTTTCATTTTAGTATATCCTGATGAAAATATCGAGCAATCATTGTGTCAATCTGGTCAACAACGAATTGTGATTCCTACGCAGCCAAAGTCACAATATGCGGCAGGAGAAGGAGGGCTGTCGCAGACAACGGTGCTTCGTGAAATTAACGATGCCAAAGTTAGTCGACTAAAATTGTTTTACTAGAGTCCAACTGTTGGCTCGTTTTCATTATGCCCAAATGAGACCGACGTAGGAAGTCACTACTTTATGTTAAGTTGCAAAAATGCGGGTTTGCGGAAAAAAGGCATTAAGGTAACAGGTCTCGAATACTAGACAAGGCCTCGAAGTTAGCTGTTGGAAAAACATTCCTTTTCAAGTTCATTCTATTCTAACAAAATACTATAGGACTATACTTACCCGCAACTGTAAATGTAACAGGACATGGCAATGTGATCGATCTCTATAGTTGGCACACTCTAGTAACTATCTTCCACTTAACATCTATCTATGTATCAGGGATCGATCGGATATCTGGTTCCGGCATAATATCAGACAAAAACCGACATCCGCATCCAGATCCAGTATAAATCTCTCAGATACTGGATATGCATTTCCGAACAAGTCAAGACTAGACAGCACGGTTCCAGCAGGAACTGTACTTCACTGGAAGCAGGAACTGGAACAGGAACCGAGAAGGAGCTGGAACAGGAACCGAGACAAAGTTGCGAATCTATTACACCACCGAATTACTGTACTGACTTTAGTTCTAAACAAATTATATGTTGTTCATTGACTGTTTTGCGTTTTAAGAACTGACCTGTTTTCCAAGTTCATCAAAAACATGCGTCAAATACTAATATTCTCACTCTGTAGATGTAAAACAAGTGTTGTGCATCAAGGGACTTGAGTTTCAGCAAAATTTTTGAGACGTAATTTTTTATTATTAATCTTATTCTTCACAATATGCCATAATTTCTGAGTCTTTCGCTGTCGGAACAAGAACATAGATTAATTTCTGCAGGAATTTCAGTAGGAACAGGAATTTTGGTTGAACCCTGCTGGATGCTGGCCTGAAATGAAAAATGCAAGGCGACCATTAATTTTAAATCAGTAAATACGCGTTTTTTTGCTCGATTCAAATGCTTCCAACAGCGAACAGATTTAGATCCTATATTCGGTTAACATCTGGCCCCGGTATCCGGTAGAATTAATATCCGGTCGATACCTGCTATTTATCTGTCGAAATCTGTTTCTGTACCACCGTATTTTGAATTTTTAATCGATGTTCAAAAAAGAGGATTATTTCAGTATGTTTCTTGCAAAATGCATGAATTTTTCTAAGCCTTTTACAAAATTTTATCGAATAATTTTGTGCTTTGTGACTGAAACTGTGCTTAGTTTTAGTTTGTAATTTTTCGTTGTACGCTTGCATGCATTGTGTGGCATTTCTAATATTTGATGGCTACTGGTTAACGGATACTAACGTAAAGGGTGCAAAATGAACCACCTGGATGGACAAGAGTATGCAACGGTATATTCGCTCCCTCACATTTAATGCGATTTTGTCAATAACTATGATGCTGTGTACTCGTTCTGAATATCCTGGAGGTTGTTTGCATACATTGGATTGACTCCATAAAAATTGAGCGGGGTTGAACCAAAACACAACACGCGTTGTTTTTGAAGCTGTGTCGTTACATTTTATTTTCAAAATAGTGGCGACCATATTATTCTTTAAAACTACCAATAGCACCTGTCACCGATTAGCAATATTTTTTCAAGCTGACGAACTCGTGCAACTGCTTATCTCAAAGTTTGCACAGAAGTAGCACAAATCAAATGCAAAAAAATCGCTAAATTTTGCACCTCACAATAAGTTCACTGGTTCGAAAGTTATAAGGCCAATCGTCAACAGTTGATAGTGGTTGCTACGCACATTTGAGAATATGGGTCCAAATTTGAACAGTCGGAACATGTTCGATCTTGGTGGTATTTTTTCAAACAGGTTGAAGTAGTCGAACCAGTAGCAACAACAATCAGCGGTGATGGGAATGAAGTGGCAACTGACCAAATTGTGACAACGAACGGCCGTCAAATATGTATTCAAGATGTCCAAGAAACGAACGACAACTCCGGTGTGAATGATGGTCAACAAGACGCGTCGACGATTGCCGATACTACGAATTGTTATGTGCCCGAAGATCAAGCAGTTAGCATAAGCGATGAGGTAAATAGCTCAATTTTGACCACGAAGCAAAGTTTGAATTCAAACACGGTTGGTGAGTGTGGTGCCAGCGTTTGGAACGAAGCAGAAGTCTTTTCTGATACAAGTGTTAACGGTCCGAGCGATAATGTGCATGCACAGGGTAGCATTGACAACGACACCGACAACAACAATAACAACAGCAGCAACAACAACAATAACAACAACAACAATAATAATAATAATAATAATAATAATAATAATAATAATAATTGCAATAATGTCAATTATAATAACAGCAATAAAGATAGCAATGACAACAGCGACGACGTTTCGAAAGTGTGCGAAAAGGTTAACGGAGTTTCAGTAGATTGTGATCAGATTATAGAAACGCAAAATAGTCAAGATGCAGAAAGCACTGAGGTGAGAAAAATAAGTAACAAAGTCAGTCAAAACAGAAATACAAAAATTACTAAATTTCAATGCGCGAAAACTATTTTTTTCACATTTTGGCGAAGAGGTTGGTAAGTTCGTGGACAAAACAGAAAATCGAAAACCTGTGATATTAATAATTGTCGAAGATTTAAAAATGCCATAAAAATGGTTTCATTTTAAACGAATTGTCCAAGCAAATGGTCATCTTGTATCCAGTTCTTGGTTAATTTTCAAACTAAAAACAAGTCAACCTCACACATTACTAGATTAATAAAATAGGCTGAGGCTCGAGCGATAAACTTATGCTCTCTAACGAATTAATATTTAGTATTGGGGGAAACTACAGGAACAAGTATAAATATCATAGAAGTTAAATCCGTGTTACCACCCCCCCTAACAGCTTACTGGTTACGGTTCAAAAACTAACAATTTTTTTTCGGTTGCATGTAAATTGTAGATGCATAACTTGCATGGATACGTGTATGGTCTTTGTGACGTTGTTTCCCGTTATTTTTCATTTTCTATTCAATTTTCTATCTTTTCTTTTTATTTTTCATCGTGTAACCGGATATTCGTTTCCGGTAAAAATCGGTATTCGTTTCCGTTACGCAAATACCGGAAATTCGTTTATGTTTACGTTCAAAATTTGCTTTAAATTATGTAAATTTTTCGCAATTTTTTTATTACAGATGTGCTGCAATTGCTCGAGCTGAAACCAAAATTACGATTTTCATTCTTAATCTTAAAAATTTCAGTGCATACGTCATTTTTTTCAAAATTTTACAGACCGATGAACATTTGCACGTCTCAATTGTGTCTGCAGAAAAATATAATCAATTTGAAATTTACAAACTTCAATATCCGTTTACACTCTGATATTTTTACTATAATTCGAGTTGAATTGCGTGTGTTTTGTCTGTGTATCAGGCATAGCCAGGGATAGAATTAACTACAATCGCGTTCTAAATTGCTGCTCTGATCGCAATTGCTCGTTTATTGATCGTAATCGCTCGCAGTCGCGATTTGATTGGCTCATCGTAACTGCGATGATAACCGCCGCTGTAGCCTCGACTCGATAATAAGGCCGCGATGGCGGGTGCAATCGCGATTACTGATCATTTAATTCTGTCCGAAACCGTATGTAATTCAACTGGACATTACGGCATCCACTCTTTCCGATGTCCCTGGGGTTTTGTCGTTTGTGATTAGCAGTAATTTTGCAAAATGTACACATCGATTAATGTTATTGTTGGTATTTTTGTGTTAAATAGTGCCAGAAAATAAACCAACGTCAATTGCATTAGGGCTTTAGCTTAAACCAAAGTCATTAGACGTTAAGATTAAATCTGTCTAAGCTTATACTTGGACAAGCAAACGTTTACATTACAAAGTTTTCCTGGCTGGGTTTTAACCGGTCGAAGATACGTAATTTTTACGGTTCCACTGGCAATTATTTTCCGACCGAATTTCCGGCTACTGCTCGATTACAGCTCCTGGAACGTTAAATCTTCGTCACATGTGTAGCAGGGTGCAACCGGAATTACAATTTATCCGAACCGGAACCGGAATTTGAAAATTTTACCGGAACCGGAACCGGAAAGTGAAAACTGTATTTCACCAAAAATTTCATTTTAATCGTATTTTTTTGCTCTATTATTTGTGAAACAACCTTAGTCGAACATAGGTATTTATTTTATTTGTTGTATTTTAGATTTTCGTCGTCGACTGAAGTGAAATCCACCATCAATGGCTTATATTCGGAGTACAAGTGGCTTTCAAAAGAGATTCTTAAAAATTAGCAAAGTTAAGAAAACGGCCAAATTATAACACCGGAATTTTTAGATCCGGTAAAAATTTACCGGAACCGGAATCGGAAGGTGAAAAAATGCCGGAACCGGAATTCCGGTTGCACCCTGATGTGTAGGTTTCGGATGGCTCGCAACCTACCATTCGATCGATTCCGAATCATTCCAAATCCGAATCTGAACCTTGACTGTAAAAAAGCCATTCATTTTAGATGAAAATATTGCATAAAATTAAAATAGTTGCTGTTTGACGTTACGATTTCAGCAAATCTAATCTTAGGCAAGCAATAGAAACATAAGAAACATATTGTGTTCATGTTAATTTGGAAATATCGAACCGAATCTGAAACCGAATCCGATCATTTGTTGCCACACTGGTTAAGGCTGAAACAAAGAAAACTTGTAGGCTGTTGTACACTACCCCCATAACTTTAGGCTTAGGTTTAAGAAGAAACAGTTTACCTGTCTAAACCTGAAGCGTTTCATTTTGAATGATGTGAGAAGTGTATAACTGGTAATCTGAATCAATTGGCGCGCGCGCGGGGGGGTATTTATTGCCAGGACTTGATCGAATAACATTGTAATATTTTTTATTTTCAGCGTATGAATGCAATGACAACCGCTGTGAAACAAAAAACGTTGGAACAAGACGGTTTCGAAGGCGTTGATGAAACTGAATGGAATGAGTAATTTATTTATGTTTGTATGTATTTATTGTGTGTTTCTTTGTTTTTAAATGATTCTTGGAATCTGTTAGCTTTATATAATCAAGAATAACAACAGCGAACTTAGTTGGCTTTGTTCGTGGGTTTGGGAATTTCGAGACGAAATTTCTGGAGGCACAAGATAAAGGCACTGTTTCAGGATCGTCTGATTGATGGTTGAGTTTAAAAATAAATTGTTTATTCGCTACGGTTGCTTACAAAACACAACTTTTATATGAATAACTGCAGGGCTTTGGCCTCCAATTGTTTCGCGGGTACCACCCTTATACTCACTAGGGTGGAGGCACCGGGTGCATGGTGGCCAGGGATGGACCGAATATCCGGTTCCGGTTTAACATCCGACAAAAATCGTCGCCCGGTTCCGGTATCAGGCATAACGTACCGTATACCAGATATTTGTCAATTAAATTTGCCATGTGTCTGAATTAAAATGAAAAATTCGAACTAAAAATTAGGTAATTTAATGTTAGTAGACAAATACTATTGTACAACTGAATTACCGTCGACAATGTGCAAATTTAGACGCCATATCCAGGTAACATCCGGTTCCTGTTCCGGTAAAATATTTTACTATCCGGCTATGGTATCGGGGAAAACTAAATTCGGTCGCTCCGTGATCGTGGCCTGTTAATGCCGATTAGTCATGCGAGTTGAAAACAATTTGCTTCATTGTCGCAATTCATTCATAAATATTAAACATGCCGTCAGTCTCTCGCGTGCTAAGTTTGCCCGTCCGCCAATACATCCTCCGATCCATGGATCAGCTGCGGCGCCCTTCAATAATACCTTACAACTGGTCACATCTCACAGTTCAGTAGACAGTCGCATGCCCTCATCCGTATCATTGGTCTCGGAATTAGTCGCAGCAGCAGGCAGAAGTAAGTATTTTTTGCAAATTGTAGTATAAAATATTTAAATCTGTACACTGTTCGAATCGCTAGTTAATAGCACTTTGAAGAAACTTAAAAAGTTGACAAACAGAAACTGTTGTCTCCTATTCGTCCGTCAGCGTCCGTTTACTTATTCAGTATATTTATGTGTGCTCAAACTGAGAACAAATCAATTTGCGTTGAACTTGTATTTTATTACTATTATTTTATTGCTATGCTACTTATTGTTTATTCAAGTCCAATGAATTTGTACCAAGTTTGATGGATGAATTGAGTATGTATAGCTTACGCTATACCTCAGTCTACACCGTATGGCAGAAGGTATTTCATTGCTGTTTCATGTTGAAGTGTGACTTTTTCCTGGCTGGAAACGGACTGATGTGTGAAGTAAGGGCAGTAAATAAGATTTTTTTCTTTAACATCGAATTATACAGTTCCCGTATGACCAGGGCAAATCAAAACAACGCATGATATTTATTTGGTAATCCAAGTTTGGCATAGTTTCAATGTAATACTTCGATCTGTGTTTCGATATAGGAATGACGCAAAAAAAGCCACTAACAACTGCCCCTAGTGCCATTCTAAAATCATATGTGTCAATGTATTTCGAAAATATGTTGAGTGCCAACTGTTAAAATTGAGTAGATATTATGCTACCTACGTTTTGTTTAGGATGTGTATGTGACTCGCTTAATACCTGAGTTTTAAGCCGTAATTCACACGCGCAAGTTTTTGCTCCGAGAACTTTCAGCTGTAAATTGCACGCAGAACTTGCATTTTTTCATCAGCCAATGAAAAAGCGGCTGCAATAAATTCAGTGAACTTGCATGGTTATTCACACATGTGAACTAAATTCCTAGCTATGATTTTTAATGAATTATTTGCAGATGCGTGTTTTTTCGAACGGGATTTTGGATAAAACTTGCAAGTGAAAGTTGCAGCTGCAAGTTCTCGCAGCAAAAACTTGCACGTATGAATAGCGCTTTTGGCATTGCAAGCTTAGAATGTGCAATATTTTTCTAAAAACAAAAGCCACCGCTCAAACGCGGATTATGATCTTGTAAGGGTGGCGTTGTATTTGGCCTTCAGAGTGGCAAGTCGGCAGATGAAAAAAAATTTTTTTACAGTCTGTTGTGCGTTGAAATGCGGCGATTCGCGTGTGTTGTCGGCAAACATTAAAAGTATAGCGCCACCTCATGGTCAATTGCATTTGTGTGCTAAGCAACGTTGTATCGCTTTTGTTTATTGATTGTTGCTAATGTTACTTTTCAGGGGCGTATCGTCTATCCACACGACACTAGTAGATGTGAATTTTGAGTTTTGTAACACATTTGGTTGTGGTTTAGGCTTCGTTGTAAATATATTCTTATACTAAAGTGTGTGGTTTCTCGAGGGTCACAGCACAAATGCCCGATTTTATAGTTTGTGTACTCTAAAAATCAGTTGGTTTTTCTAAATCATACTTTTTAAAACCATTAAAGGGGGCCACGGCCCTCTTGCCCCCCCTCTGGCTACGCTTTCGCTGGTCTGTGGCGTAAACGTACGTGTAAGCTATATGGCCAAACGCCCTTAAAGTAGCATTCATTTTATTTATTTATTTATTGTTTTATTTATTTTCTGATTCATTCGCTTATATGTAACGAGATTATTGTTATGCTTTTGTTTGGCTTTATTTGTCGTTAGTTGCGATTTTGCATGTTTTTACTGTGAAAACTAAACTTTTTCGTGCGTCGGTAAACTGCCCTTAGAACCATTGAAATTTTGTTTAAAAACCTGTATCGGATTTGTTAAGGCTGGAGACTGTGGTTGTTAATAAGAGAACTTTCCGAGACGAAAACCAACTGGGGTCCAAGTAATTATATTTTAAACAGTGTAAATTTCAGTGAGTTGATTTTAACTCAGAATGAGTTGAATCACTCAGTCTGAGTTAGGACTATCAGAACTCGCAATTTGAGTTGATTCAATTTATTCGGAGTTAATTAATCAACTCACCCAGAATCAACTCAACTCAGAGTGAAAATAAACTCAACTCAGAGTGAGTTAATGTTTAGTGATATTATTAATTCAGAAATAACCAACTCGCTAGCTGAATTGATTAGTCAACTCATTGGAATTTGCAGTGCAGCTTATTTTGGTGTATAGCTTTGTACTCTGACAACATCATTTCAGCAGAGAACACGGTCAACCTTCATTTCACGCATTGAGTATACTAAAGAGCAACTTAGCTCAAATTGTGTGCATGAAATAAAATATACTCAATGCACAGTGTTTAACAGTTTGTACGATCATGCGCATTACAGATTCCATCAGGTTTATTTGCTCGGTCTGTGATAGTAAACATGTCCCATGTGAGAGTCGAATTTGACTCTTAGCTTTAGTCAATATTCTTGTGACAACAGGTTAAAATATTTTTTACCTTTTGGGGTAGTTATCAGGGGCGTCTGGTCACGGATCATACCGAAGTCGTGGTATATATTATTTTATGGATGGCTGTACCCTGGTTGCTATATGTTGTTATGCATGTGCTATTTTTAACACTTATATATGTTCAATTAAATAAAATTAACATGAAATGTTTCACAGCACAAAGTAAGGTAGCATTGTTATAATATATTTGTTCTGGTGTCCAACTTGATTGCTCTTGCAACAATGAGGTTCGTTCCATACAAAACAGTCAAAGTTGTTACATCAATGGCGAGACTGTTGGTGTATTATTTTGTCTTAATTTTGTTGCAGAAATATTAAAAACACACTAGTCACTGTTTGTTTGCATTTATATATATGGCGTTTGGTTGTGCTATATATTGCAAAGTGCGTCTTTGAACGATAGAACAGAGTTGTTAAAGTTAAAAATTAACTACGAAAAGTGAGTACTAGTTACATTTTCGATTTTAATTCCAGTAATAAATAATATGTGACAACCAGGATGCAACCGAAATTATACAATACCGGAACCGGAAAGTTAAAAAATACCAGAACCAGAATCAGAATCAGAAAATAAAAAATTAAGCGCTATTTTATCGCTTTTGATGTTGTAAACACACCATTTAGAATGTCAAAATCCTGAAACAAATGCAGTACTTACGTGGAAACCTGATAAATTATGGAGTATGGCACAAATTGAAAATTTTGGCAATACAAGCTCGGACAATTTTACATAAATAGGTAAAGTTAGAATAATATGCCAATTTTTCTTAAATTTTCGAATGAGAAAAAATGTTCAATACCAAAAATATTGGGAAATTCGGGTGAAAAAATACCGGATTTCTTACCGAAACCGGATATAGGGAAAATATCGGATTTCAATATCGGGACCTGAATTCCAGTTGCACCCTGGTTTCAACTTATACTACAGTTTGTAAATTTACAATGGTTACAATAGAAACAACTACGTACTTATAACCGAAACAAACTATTTCATTCTGCTGATTCATGTTGCTTTGGGCTCATCTAGCATACTACGTCCAAAGTATTGAGTTTTTAACGTGGCGTTTGCAAGTCGTGGACCTGAAATTCAAAATCATGTTTTTGCTGCTTTAGAAAATTTCATTGCATCAGCACTAATATTTTCACTCCCACTGTTTTCCCACTGTTTACGACAACGCCTTTAGCATAACTTCAAAAACAAAGGACAAAGTGAAATTTGTTTGTTACAGTTGGAATTTTCGATTCCGAGAATGCAGACAAAATATTCGCAGACCAGATATAAAGATATCACTATGATACTATTTTGTTTTGACAATTATGAAACATCTGCTATTGTGGTTTCGAAAATTGTAAAATAGTTGATTTCTTAGATGGACCACAGTAATGCGCATTCCACTGTAATATGTGTGAACAACAAATTTATTCATACTCAAGTGCACCAGACACCAAGACGGCCCTCAAAACATTGCAAGAAGAATGTCAAAGACGCACGAACAAACGTTCGAAGGTGCTGTTTCAGAGCTTACAGCAATCAAAGAAACTGCATACAGTACACTTAAACAACTTGCTAGCGAACTGTCAAAGCCTGGGACAACAACAAGATTTAACAACACGACAAAAAATTCACACTGCAGATGTCACCGTGAGCAGTTTAATAAAGAGTCCAATTAATGTATGCAAACGGAACAATTTAAAAACATTAGTGTGGAACAAGTGCTTGATGGATTTTTCTCTAAATTTCGAGTATACGAAAATTTCAGATTGTCGGAAGTTCATTATTACAGCAATGTATACCAACTGTATAAATTTGAACTTCCGCTACGCACGAGTTAAAAATCCGGACTGGCAAAAAAATTTAGCGTATTATACTGGGCTGTGCTTTAATCACGAGTTTAATATCATCGAAGTATGATGTTTGATTGATTTTCTAGCTGCTGTACGTTTGGAAATTGAATCGGTTGTAAACCGGATTAAAATTGAAAGTTCATCCGAAAATGTAAATGAGAAACTTGGACAGCAACTTGTCAGTTTATTCCCTTGTCCGGCTTGTGTTTTGTCGAAACCCTTCATTTTCGAACAGTGTCGCCGCCATTCGCGGACATCGTAGAGTTTCACGGAAAATATCCGGACAAGACTGTTTTGCAGCGACACTGTTTAGGACATTGAAATGTTTGAAAAACAGTGTAGTGGACAATATTTTTATATCATAGACACATAGGGACACCTTAGCGGGGAAATTCAAATTTTGACGGAAAAATTCAAATTATGGCGGGAAATTCAAATTTTGGTTGCAAAAATTTTAAATTTTGGCGGGAAATTCAAATTTGGCGGGAAAATTCGATTTTTGGCGACAAATTTAAATTTAGGCGGGGAAATTCAAATTTTACCGGGAAATTCAAATTTTGGTGAGAAAATTCAAACTTTGGCGGCAAATTTAAATTTTAGCCGCAAATTCAAATTTTGGCGGCAAAGTTAAATTTTGCGGGAAAATTTAAATTTTGGCAGCAAATTCAAATTTTGGCGGGAAAATTCAAATTTTAGCGCAAAATTCAAATTTTGGCTGCAAAATTCAAATTTTGGCGGAAAATTCAAATTTTGGCAGGAAAATTAAAATTTTGGCGGGAAATTCAAATTTTGGCGGGAAAATTAAAATTTTGGCGGGAAATTCAAATTTTGGCGTAAAATTCAAATTTTGGCGGGAAAATTTAAATTTTGGCGCGAAATTAAAATTTTGGCGGGACAATTCAAATTTTAGCGCAAAATTCAAATTTTGGCTGCAAAATTCAAATTTTGGCGGAAAATTCAAATTTTGGCGGGAAAATTAAAATTTTGGCGGGAAATTCAAATTTTGGCGGGAAAATTAAAATTTTGGCGGGAAATTCAAATTTTGACGGGAAATTCAAATTTTGGGAGGAAAATTCAAATTTTGGCGCGAAATTCAAATTTTGGCGGGCAACGTTGGCGAACTTGCAAAAAGCAACGAAATTACGCAGTAAATAAATTCCCTTATTTAGCGCTTTCCGGGGACACCTTTTAGACTGTAACGACAAAGTCCGACAAACTCTATTTCATATGTGTACAATATGTCCGCCAATGCAATAAACTCTATGCGGACATTTTTTATTTAGAGATAAAGTTTCCGCACACAGTTACGCAATAACAGTATAGCTAGCCTTTTTAAAACAGTATAGGGGACGATGGATGTGCCGAGTGCACGTATGGTAACGTGTGAGCGACATAAGGCTGCAACCCAAGGTGAAAAATGCCTTGGCCGGAGGTCAACAAAACAACTGTTTTTTCATTTAAGTATATATTAAAACGATAAATTAACTATAAAATTACTTTTGTTAACAAGTTTCTTTGTTTTCTAGTTCCAGTGTTTTTAACTTTCCAGTCCCGGTATTTTATAATAATTTCGGTTGCACGTTGACGTTAATAGACACCAGGTTCAACCGGAGATGAAAAATACCTGAGCCAGACGTGAAATTGGAAGTGACGCGAAATTTAGATAGTTTGAACAATGTTTAGTAGGAATATGTTAATTTAATTTTGCGCAAATGTGAAAAATTTTGGTTTATGTATATTCTGGACGATTTTTTCAAAATTAAATCAAAACTATATAACCAAGCGCGCCGGGCGATTCAATTTCTGTGAAACTATAAAAAATTTCGCAACGGAAATTGCCGGAATCTCCGGGAAAAATTCTGCCGGAGCAAGGTTGATCTGCCGGAGACGTAGGCAGGCCTGCGGTTGTACTGTACCATGATAGATGCAGGAAAATCAATATTTTACTATGTGTCACCCCACCCCCAAATGGGAGTATGGTAGGTGGCTCCTCCGAAGGGGTGTCAGAAAATATTTTGTGATAAATTAAAAGATGTCCCAATCATACAGTTTTCCCCTCAGAAAATTTTGGTTAAAAATAGCCTTTCACAACATTTACCAGTTCGCCCCCGTCAGAAATGTCTGGATCCATCGTTGAAAGCGGGGCACCACTAAAATAACATGGGCTGATGTTTGTGCGATTAGCGTAAGTATGTTTTAATCTCGCTCTTTCTTGTTGGGACGTAAACGACTTTTCTGCATATGTAGTTCAACGGTTAAATCAGACGGAAACAAACCCAATATACTCAATTTTACGTGGCCAACGCAAGTATTTATTATTCAGTACCAATCTTCTAAACCCAATACCAAGCAGTGTTGAAGCAGATGCATATAAACAACTACTTTTAAAATTGTATGCTTTACGCTCATAACAGTCAACCTGTTAATCAGGGTACTTCCCTTAAAGCATAAAGTAGAAACAAGTGCTTAAGAAACAAAATTTGAGGTTCGGAAACCCAAAAAACGCAAAATCGAGTTTCGGATATTCGAAAGAGATCCAGATATGAAAGATTATCCGATGCCCATCACTAAATTTTTACGTTTATCGAATTTAGGTTTAGGAATATGCCTGTTACTGTTAAATATGGCCCTATTTTATACGTTGGCCCAACATTTTAAGACACTGCAAATGTGTGTGATGTCTCAAAATAGTCTGTAGAAGCTAGCTGAGTGTCCACTGGCCACAACGCCACTAACATAGGTATACGACACTCTGTACTGTAGAAATATCATCTATCAACGTTTTTGCTATCGCATAAGCAGTATATGATTTTCATTTTTTCCGGTTTCCAGTTTTTTCCGTTCGATTCATATTTTCCGGAAAAAACCAACCCTGCACACAACAAATTTTGTTTTATATAAAAGGTGTGAGAACAACTATTTGTTAAAATTTTTCGCGAATTCATCTTTATTTTGCTATCAACTATGCGTAAGAGAAGAACGCTATAACACTTTTGATAAACCTTTAAAGCGTATTTGTTCTTTGACGTAGTTTTTAGCATCGAATACTGAACTCTGCAGGTTTTATGTTTTACACCGCATTTAAGCAAGCACCGATGAATTACCCCAGAGGTACTATTTTGAGTTTGGCGTTAGAATGTCTCAGCGTTCGCAAATTTTGCAACCGCCGTAGATCAGCTTCTCTCGATCCAGGCCGTATTTCAAAACGCGGCCATTGAGTTACATTGAATACATTTAAACAACTAGATCGACGCAAGTATTTTTTCGCGAATCATAACAGTGTGCAAACCTTTGTTGTTTTATCAAATTAATATATATGCCACGGAAACGCGAAATATATTGATACAAAATACACTGTTTAGTTACTAACCTAGGACAGTTTTATATGTACGCGCATGTTTTGAAGTCTTATTAGTTAGATGTAAGTAAAATCAAGTGATGCGTTCAAGATCACGCTCAAGAGGTAATCGTTATAATTTAGTAATGAAATATCTAATGTGTCAGAAACATGGTTTATTTCGAATGTGAGTTTAGTCGAAATATTAGGTAAATTTCAGAGATTAATTTGGTTTTGCAATGAAAATTAATTGAATTTGACTTAAGATATTAATAAACTTAAGTTAACGTTCAGGCTATAATTTGCTGTACTTCTGTGGGACTTTCTAACTGTCATCAACCAGGTGCAAGCAATTAGTTTCCAATGATAACGTTAGAGATCATGTTTATAATCAATAACGACACATTGTTGCGCATGTGCCAAAATGCTGGCGTACCCTTCCTAAAATCGTCCAAATGTTTTAAACTTAGTCGTGGAAAACATGTTTTCTTTATACCTAATTCTGTTGTTTCACACTCTTCTTTTTATCGTTTTTGATGACGCGTATGTATATTTTACAACTTTTTTAGAACGAAGGCGTTCACGATCCAGGGAACGTCGTCACAGGGGTGAGTAGTATATATAGTTATAAATTTTGCTTTTTATTGTACTATTTCACGGAAATGTTGGCATTGACAACTGCTTGTAGCATCTGTCACTAGTTGATGATCAGAGATTCATTTAATTTAAAGAAACATTTTTAAGGGAGTGCGAAATGGGTACACATCGTCACTGTAAAATATATGGCAAAAATTAATATGTGTATAATTTTGATTACATACTGTTTCAGATCGAAAAAGAAGCCGCTCTCCAAGAAGGTACGCTAACGCTTTCTATGTATATATGTATGCGCTTATACATTTATATGGGTTGCATGACACTTGATCTGAACAGGTGTCTGGAATAATCTTCTAAGCGTCGCTTGGAAACTGAGTATTTTTGTTGAGATATACCGTTGTTTTGTGGCTAACGTTTCTTGCCAAGATTCAGTAATACATATATAAAGTCATTTACTTAAAAACGTTACAAGATTGTGGTTTTGTGCAGGAGTGGAAGTTTTTTGTGTAACTTTCAGATCAAAGTCACCATCAAGTCGGCGGAAAGAACGTAGAAGATCTCGGTATGCTTTGGTTGCGACGGCACAATATATACTCTGATATATAAATTATACCAGAATTCCGGTTCCAACATTTGTTTACCTTCCGGTTTCGGCTTTTTTTCATAATTTTTTCAATGTTTAAATGAATCGGTACATCACCACAAAAATTCCGGTTCCTACGTTCCGTAATGAATGAACAGGAAAAGGGAGAGGAATCAGTTTTTGAAGAAATTACGGCTGGAATAGGAATTCCGGTGGAACCCTTCAAATAGATGATACAGTGTAAGTGTCAGCCTATTACAGAATGGAACGGAATACGTACTGAAAGGTGCCGAATTTTCACAGCAGGAACGGATATTTGTTTGCGTCATAATACGCATCTATCAGCTAGCCAATTACTCTATAGGTAAAACAAATATGAAAAGCGAACTGACTTGACTTGATTTGTGCGGAGGTGGTAGAGCTTTGTATATTGGTGTTCACGTAAACATGATTACGTATCATGTACCAAAATCAATAATAGAACTTTGTACAACAAACAAGAGCAATGTTGCTTAATGGACCTAAGCAAGAACCCGTAAATTATCGATGAATGCAGTGTATCTTTGCAAGGTTTGGTATTGTCTAAGATTCAGTATATATGTATTGTCCTGCGCTCTGCTTTATACTGGGTTTCCAGTAAGGAAAAGGTAATAGATCACATTAAAACATTGCAGAAACAAATGATATCTCAAAAATCTGAAACAGTTTGTCTGGTATTGTTCTAGTTCTCGCGATCGTTATGACGAAAAACGATACGATGAAAGACGGCGGAAATTAGATGAACGCTATAGACATGAAGAACAAGAGCGAGGTTAGTAATATTGAATCTAGAGCGTGCTGCGAGAGGAATGTCCGACTCCGGCAAAATCCAACATTTGGTTCCGGTATTCTAGTTTCCTGGATATGTATTAACTGTTGAAAAGTGTAAGGGTGGCGCGACATACTTGATGAATTTCGCCATACATCGCGGTACATTGCGTACGATGCCTCACGGTGGCAACGTCTCCGGACAACATAGGTAAAAATTATAGCATTATTCTTACATAAAACTGTTATTTATAGACAATTTTACCAAAAGATTCTGTATGGTTGTTTAATAGATAATTATATTTTGTGATTGGCATTGTTACAGCGAAGGCAGAAGCCGAGCCTGAAAGCGATGTTCCTGCTACCGAAGAAGAACAGCAGCTGAAAGAAGCACTAGGATTTTTTTCATTTGATTCCACCAAAGTGTGTTTTTTTGAAATATATAGTCATATTATTCATGTAACCAAGTAGATGATAATTGATAAGTCTAGACAAGAGTATCCAACGTACGTATTGATTTTGTTTCTCACTAAATCGTTGGAGCAATCGGTTCACACGGTCTCTGCGAAAAATGTAATCTGTATAACCACAGTACAGTATGCATACTACACAAAATGTAATGACTTTGGCAATATTTTATTCTGCCACGAAATTTTCAGATTTCATTGTGATATTGGTTTCGAATTAAAATTGCTGATCCGAACGATATATGTATTATAGTTCCGACTTTCAGGGTGCGACCGGACATCCGGTTCCAGTTTAATATCTGGCAAAAACCGATATCCGGTACTCGGTATAAACCTATCGGGTACCGGCAGGGTGCAACCGGAATTCCGGTTCCGGCATTTTTTCAACTTCCGGTTCCGGTAAATTTTTACCGGATTTAAAAATTCCGGTATTATAATTTGGCCGTTTTCTTAACTTTGCTAATTTTTAAGAATCTCTTTTGAAAGCCACTTGTACTCCGAATATAAGCCATTGATGGTGGATTTCACTTCAGTCGATGATGAAAATCTAAAATACAACAAATAAAATAAATACCTATGTTCGACTAAGGTTATTTCACAAATAATAGAGCAAAAAATAAGATTAAAATGAAATTTTCGGTGAAATGCATTTTTCATTTTCCGGTTCCGGTAAAATTTTCAAATTCCGGTTCCGGTAAATTGTAATTCCGGTTGCACCCTGGGTACCGGATATTTGCTGTTGCGGTCCCAAGTACCATTAATCTGCTTTTGACAAGTGGGCATATTTGAAATTTGCTGCGATTACCTTTCCGGGCAGAAGCTGTTCAGATTTTTACATAGCTGAAATAGAATACAAGGTCCAACCTAAGTTAATTTTAATTTAGTAAACATACTTTTGCGCGTCTAAATTATTTCACCAGTGCTCATATTTATCCGGTTCCGGTACGAAATTCAATAGCCGGTAATTAATATTTAGTCGTACCCTGATTGGATTCGGGGTGGCAACAAAATTTCGGATCCGGTTTCAGGTTCGGTAAAAATTAAAGGTTCGGGATCGTATTCGGATTCGCTTTGAAAAAATCCGAATCTAGCAAGTTGGAAATACATGTACGTGTTTGCGAAATTGAGTCGGAACAGACTGAATTTTAGTACTTGTGGTTTATACCGTATGTAAAGTACATTCAGTGTTGTTTCAGTTATGGTTTTTGAAATTTTTTAACATTTTGTATTATAGAACAAGAAAGTGGACAGCAATTCTCAAGGGTGGGCTAAAATTGTTCGGAAACGTCGGTACAGGTACGTATTATGTTTTGTTTTTTGTTAACTAGCTCTTTATTTGCTATCTCTCAGGCTTAGACGGTTAAACTACTCGTTTGGAGAAGGAAGCTTAGATTAGAGTGAGGGCGTACCGACACTAAGGCCACAAATAGATATTTATTATTGCCCGGTAAGTACACTGCCTTACGGAACGCTAAGCTTATGGTTTAGTAGTTTTTCCGGTGACAACTCCAAGCGGGGTGTAACAGGAATTACAAAACACCCGAACTGGAATGTGAAAAAAATCCCCGAAACTGCACCGGAAAATAAAAATATCTGTTACCATAAACTTCGTTTCTAAACAATAAATATATTGTTGCTTCAAATTTTTTATGGGCCGGTGGCAGCTTGGCGAGGGAGGGGGTGAGGGCTTTGTCCGAGTGTGGGGTGCCTGAGTAACGAACTCCCAGGACTCAATTATGACTGTTTTAATGTTAATCTTGTGGTATTAAGTTATGTAATTATTTTGAGTATATAATGATTAATTACGTATCGCGGATTTTGTAACAAAATGTACTGTGTTATGTATGAAATACTTGAAATTTCAAAATACTTGAGTGTTACCATACTATATGTTATGCAAGCGAGAGTTTTATCATGGTAACCTGGCCGTTCGCTAGGTCGCGGCGGAGTGTGGAGGTGGCATCAACCGGGGCCCTCCGTTTCGCAACCATGGGGGATTTCGGAGTGGAGGGTGTTGCAGAATTTTCAATAAAGCGTCAGTTGCACTAGTCAGAGTTTGGTTACGCCTATATAAATAATAAACACAGATCAAATGTAAAGACATATGATCGAGAGGAGAGGGTATGTTTAATTCATACCGATGATGTTTCTTTGCAAAAATATAAGGAACGTAAAATTAAGGTGCTGCCAGACGCGTAAAGAGAATTTCAGACGAGACGAGAGTATATTATACTGGCGGGTAAAATATTTGATCTGTGAAGATCGGGTGGAAAATATTTTGCTTGGATCCCGCATTAGTACGAAATCATTTTGCCACTATTGTATCGCAATATCCTTGATTTAGCTTACTGGACGCTAAATTTAAATTTTGTGTATATTTCTTGTTTACATAAATAGTGTTGTTAATATGTTCGTACAGGTCATCTGTATTTTTAAAAATGTCTGTTGTAACGCGATTCATTACTTCGTTTATTTTGTTTTTCAGCGTAGGATTAAATGAATATGCGCGCAAATTCTAAAGCATATTCAGAACCATGGCTGATCACTCTTAGAAAAAACATGCGACTAGATTGGTTTGGCTTGGTACAAAATGTACCAGCATGCGGTGCGTTTATGCCAGACCCTAGATTTTCGAGGGTGGTCGAAGTCAAATTCAAGACATGGAAAATAATAGTCAAAATTCATATTTTATTTATTTTAAAATTTAAATATAACTGGAGAAAGTTCTGTTGGGTGCATTCGTTCCTACGCTGAATGTATCTAGTTGCATACTCTTGTCTAGAAGAGCGATCGTACAAAGTATAGCCCTCATTTATGTAACGTTTTATAAAAACACGGTAAGATAATCCTTTTCGGCCATAATTGTGGACCGTCAAAGGTGTTCATCGAAATAAAATACCAGGCGCACGCTTATCCCTGCTCGGCTGATTCGTTTATATTTTCGCAAAATTTCTAGTTAATGTGCCATATGTAATAGGGTCCAAACAGATAAGTGGCTCCGAAAAAAATCGAAATCCGGCTCCAGTATTCTACACTGCCGGATTGCAATATTTGGCTGCGATTTAGGTTCGAAATGACAAAAATAAACATTCCAAGAAGTCCATTTAATACTGAGAACCTTGTAAAAATAAAATTGTGACATACCATATTAAGTATGTAGTACTAAAGTAGTGTGATTAATTTTAAAACTTGTTGTTGAAATACGTTCTTAAATATACGGTTGCGGCGTTTTTTGGTATCCGCTTGAACCCTGTTACGTATCAGATTTGGCATGGCTGAGTTGCCTAAAAACTCTATGATCTACAGAGCGCAAATGTTGATATTGAGATATGCTCTTCTGGGTTTTGACATATAACTGCCCATGATGAAAGTTCATTATTGTAGTCTGTAATTTGACAATGATTCCGTCAGAAATTGAACCTACTCGCTCCGCTCACTTGTTGCTGTTGTTGTTGCTCCAGGCCGTTTACAATGCCAGCTGCTGGTGGCGCAATCGACGTCGACGGCGGCCAAAAACGACGCGATTGGCTCGATCTGACGCGTCGCGTTCTGATTGGATCGCGTTGCGCTGGACGCGCTCGTGTTGTATTTGTCGCGCAAAACGAACGAGCAGTCGCACTTGGTCTCGCGACGCTTGAACGATCTTCGCTTAACGCGTTTGGTGTCGACGTCGAGGGTTGCGCGTTGCCTGGCGAAGTTATTCGCCAGTCGCTTCAGTGTCGTTGTTCGATTGGCGAAGCGATGAAGCGTTTGGCGCATACCACTGGTGCGACTGCTGTTGGAAGCAATGAATATCGTAATGATGATAGTATCGACGGTGTTGTTGGCGATGAGATGACTCAACAACAAAAAGAACAACAGCAACAAAAAGAGCAACAGCAACAGTCATCTCAAGAGTCGACGAATCCTGTCGACATAGAAACAGACAAACGTTATGCTGGCTTAGAAGAGAGCTGTTGTCGGCAGTCTCGTGGCTTGAGTAACAACGTTGGTAACGAGCCTGTCGAACGTGAAGAGGCTATGACACTACAGTCGGATTATGATGCGACGGAGGCGACCGGTAGTCGCAGTAGTAATCGAGCTGAAACCGGTCTGAAATCAGGGAATGGCTACGCATCTGACGCGAGCGAAGAGGTTAGTGGAAGAAGTGGTGATGATTGCGGTACTGATAGTTGTATTAAAAACGCTGTTGGTGATTGCAGTAGGTCGAGTGGGACAAAAGCAAAAAACAATGCTCACGAAGGGGTTGGAGAGGCTACCAGTGAGAGTATTGTACCATCAATGGTTGATGACGATAATTTTGAAGATGAAACGAACGACGAGTTGCTCATATATGATCCAGACACTGAAGGGACGGATTTTGATGACAACGGGTTAGTGATGGCGGATTTGAGTGAAACTTCTAGTTCTACTAATGCTAGTAGAAACGCGGAGGGCAGTAGTTCGACACAGGTGAGAATCACTGGTGACATAAAAGAACTGTCATGTGCGGTGACAGTAGCTGCAACAACGACGACAACAACAACAACGACAACAACAAAAACAGCAGGAAAAACAATAAAACCAAATCCATTATATTCGAAGAGCTTCTTTAGAATTCGCAGTCAGTATCCGCGTGTTGCAGCGTACTTTTGTGATCGGGTAATGTCTGCGCACAACTTGAAAGCCAACGGGTTTCTGAACGGGTCGGCACTAGCGCGGTACGTTTCCATATCAAACTTGGAAGGGTTTTGCTTGATTGTGGACTTAATGGCGCTTGAATTTGTGTTTCCCACGGCGTTGTTTGAATTTTTGGCATCGACTCAACATTTGAAATTATTTTGGGATTGTAAATGTGACTTGTTAATGCTCAATCATGTTGCTAAACTGTCTGCGCTTCCAGTATTGACCAGCGCAACGTGGGCTGATGTTCAAGAGTTGAAGCGACGAGTTGCCCGGCGAGTCGCTACCACAGCACTAGGGCGACAAGCAGGTATTCGCATCCCGAACGCAGATAATTTAACTGCTAATGCAGAGCATTTTTGGTACGGCCTTGCTAAGCCAGCAATTGGTATTTCGTATTATACCTTTTTAACGCCATGGGGAGAGACGGTGTATGAACAGGTGAGACACTACGATAATATCGGCGGAAAGACTTGTGGGGGACACCAGGCTGAGAATGGGTCGAATGCTCACGCCGCAGGGGGGAACACAGCGCCTGGAAAAATTGGGGCCTCGGGAGGTGGTGGTAGTGTTGTAAGCTTCATTGACAATAACGATAAGCGACGAAAGCATTTGTACGCGGATTACGTCAGTGAAAAATGTGCGAATGGGAAGAGACAAGCAAAGGCGTCCCGGGGGCGACGACCAGTTCCGATTGATATTAGCTATCGCCCCCTTTCGACATCAGAACTACTAGACTATTGCACTACCGACTGTTTGTTGATTGATTTAGTACTAGGGATAATTCACGCGATAACTCCATATTCGGTGACGGTGACCACTGACGATTGTATTGAAGCGTTCGCCGAATTGCTTGAGCAAACTCGGTTGCTGCCAAATTGTGTCGAAATTATGTCACGGCCGAATCGCAGCTGGTACCGCGAGGCAGAGCATGCGCTGGTGGAAGCTGCATTTCATGTTCAGTATTATGATTGTTTGTCACATCATGGTGATGGTGGAAAGTCTTCAGGTTCGACAGGGTCAGATCAGTGTGTTCCGGTAATGTTCGTGCGATGTAATGCGGAGGCTACCGGCAGACACAGGGATGGCGGTGAGAGAAGAGTGAGAGGTAAGGGATGTAGGGGCAGGATTGTTACTGGCGACGGTGGGAAAATTGTTGGAGGTGGTTTGTTGGGAGGCAGTGGGGACAGCGTAGGTCCTGGGAGCTTTGAGTCTGACACAGACGCTGGTGATTTGTCTCTGAGGGCAGAAGAGGTACCTGACGCCGAAAAAACTTTGGGGGAAAGTAGTGATAGAGACTCGGATATTGAAATTGCGTCGGATAACGAAGATGTTCACGAGGCTGGGAAACCCCATGAAAGAGGTACTGATTGTCTGTTTTTACCTCTGAATACACATCGTGAATGGTACGAACAGCAAAACTTGTATCTGCAGTCGTGGGCATCCGAATGTGATACCATTACAATTGATTAAGACAGACCTCACGACGTGGTTGTTTACGTATCAATTTGTAGTACCAAACTTATATGTATTTAGAGCCATTGCCGTATCCAAAAATATGCGGACGGGAACTGTTTGAAGCAACCTCGCGATCCAGAAACCAAACACAATTTCGGTCAGTACTAAATACAAAATTTTGGTTTTGGTCATTCTTGAGGGCAAAAGGCTATGGTGGCATCTGTTGTATATGCCGGTGTATAGAGCCGTTGTAGCGAAATGTTTGGTGTGTAGCTCAGCGGTTTGACCAGCGGAATGGTAACCTGTTCGCCGTGTGTTTGAGCGAAACTGTGGCAAGAGTTTAGTGTGAAAGGTCTCGGTAATATGACGATGCTGCATCAGATTAGAATCTGCAAAATAAGCTTTTTGGTGACAGCTAACGACCGGAGGAGAGCACTTGTTACTTTATGCAATGAAGTATTTTATATGAAATTGTACATTAAAAACCTATTTCTTCAAAGCGGTAATGCTTTTAAGCAATATTGGCTGGGTTCCTGAAACCTTACTTAAGTACCATTTAGCACTAAAGTACGTGCTAAGTAATTACTTAATCATTTTGTCGTTTTTGAAAGCTTACTTCAGTGAGAGTAAATATAAGTCGCTGAATAAATTTGATATATTATAGATTAACAGCTCAGGAATACAACCTTTGTCCAACTGAATTTGTAGACTTGTGGTGCCTCTTTAATATAAAGTGAAACATACATTTTTGTCGTGACAATGGCTTACATTTGGCGTTTATTTGTTTTTGTTCGAAAAGTTAAGTATTTACCTAAGTCGGCTACGTAGGTAATTACTAAAGTACGTATAACTTAAGTAAATACGTACGTAAGTAATATTTTAAATACCCAGCCGCTGTATGTTTCGACGTATGTTATGTAACTGTGTATCACTCGTTGTGGATACATAGGTGAATCATTGAAGTTGTATTATTGAATGTGTGCAGCGCGTATTGGCTGTTTGTAATGTACGTTCAGCTACCATTGATAGTTACGTACCGGAGTTGAATTGCGATTCCTGTTCCGGCCGGAATTCGTCCAAAAATTGTGTTCTTGTTCTTTATTCCGGTCCGGAGAACGCAGGGACCCGAATTTTTACGGTGTTGGTAAAAAATAGGTTTTTAGAGTCATTTAAACGCTAAAAAATGTTGATTTGAAACATTTTCGATTAATAAAAAAAGCGATGAAAATTATTTCAAATATCCACTGTTCCGGCAATAATTGCATTTGAATATTCATGTGCTAAAATTGAGTTTTTATTGGAATTCTGATAGTTTCGCTTCGCTCGTGCAAGATTTTAAAATAAGGTATGTAGCGGTCAACATTACTGATGTGACACGGGGTTAACTACAAACTGGGCCAGTAATCTTAGTTACTTGCAGCCATGCGCACCACAGCGCTTTAGCGTTCGTATCGTCGTTAGCTCGCGATAAGGTGTTGATGTTTTTGGTCGCTTGCATGCAATTGTTCATACTGATTTTATATTGGTTCTTCGCGGTGTATTTAAATACATACATATATATTTATATACATATATATTGTGTGTGTAAGTATGTTGGTATTTACTTCGTTAGCTTGGTGTTATTCACTGTGTTTTATTAATACATTGGTTTGTTCCGTCATTTGATGTAATTTCGTATATGACGTATGTGAATTCTAATGATACCGTATACCTAATTTTGTTATTATATTGTGGGTATAACACACCGTTCACAACACTTTTTTAGAACAAGTAGACTACGTATGGATTTAGTAGTTGTTTACTTTATTCCCACATTAATGCTAGTTTTATCGTTGGCACCAGCCCCCCCCCCTGTGCATTACTGTTTCTATTGTTCGTAAGCCTAAAGTTTGTCTATTTTTGGCGTCTTTTTTGTTGTATGTTCTTGATTTAATTTCAGACAATATATGAATCGCCGTGGCGGGTTCAATCGTCCATTGGATCCGATTGCGTAGCAGAGACAAACTTGAACTGGAAATGAATGAAGCATAAAATCGTTTGTGGGGGGACTTGTGTTTACTGTCACCGGTCAGGACAAAATTCGTCTTGTTCACGCTTGTACTGTACTTCGAACATGGCTATGCGTAGGCCTAGGCGTAGTATAAACTGTAATGAGAGAAGAGAGCTTTAACGTTCCTATCGAATTTACTGCGGCCGGCCGACTAAATAAGTACTGTGTGTTATATATTCATATTTGAAACTTTGATCGTACACTGTGAAAAATTGTGAGTCAATTTTGACTTTCTCCGAAATGGGTTTTTCCTGACTACACACACTGAATCAAATTCGACTCATTGAGCGATTCAGTGAATCGCATTTGACTCTGGCGGAGTCGAATTTTGAATCATTTTGTGTAGTCATGAAAAGCCTATTTCGAAGAGAGTCAATTTGACTCATCAGTTTTTGCAGTGTAAGTGCCTGGAGCATCATCGTTTTTAACATCCGTGGTATAAAACTGGCCCCTAACAATGTTGAGGCATTTGACGTTCGTTTAGGATAGGCTTAGATTCACAAAAAGGTTTCTGACCTGTTTGTTGTTCGATTGAAAAGTTTGATGACCGTTTAGAGTGTAGCGTAAATATTTTAACCTGGATACTAAATGAAATTTGACCGTTACTGATTCTTTGGAGATTTAAAACGCCGAAATTTGAGTGTTTGAGTGATATACTCATGGTCCTCTGAGTTCTTTCCGTTTCGTAAAATGTTCGTTGTTTAATGTTTATCGTTTTGGCCCATGTTAATTATATAGAGGCATGTCCACTGGTTAAGACCGATGGACTTAGACATTGGATTGGAATCTTGGTATAGTGAATAGGCTTATTTATATAGTTAACATCAGGGCGTGAACCTAAGGTTTGTTTTCGGCTCCGGCAGCCAAAAATGGAACTCTGGGTTTGGCGAAATTTTTGCCAGAGGATTCGGCAATGTCGGTTTTGTAAATTTTCGAGTTTTTATAAAAGTTGTGTCATTCCACCAGATTGCTTAGTACTGATGGGACAGTTTTGAAAGTTGTATTGCCGACATTTTCCAAATAAAAGTTTACTTGACACACCTATTTTAAAACCTTTTGTAGAATATTAAAATTGGCAAAAATGCACTATTTTATTATCTAATTTTGCTTCTTCGAATAAGGCAGAATTCGTTTTCTTTCTGGCTCTGTTTTTTCACTTCTGTTGTGCCCTGGTTTAACATGGGTCATAGCTGTGAATATTTGTCATAATTATGTATTCCTGATTTTTGGAATATTGCTGTATTTCGTTCATATTTTTGTATTATATTACAATATATATGGTATGGCATGCATTTTGTAAAGCAAGTGACACAAAACATGTTTAAATTGTTTTGAGCGTTTTAAGAATATTCTTATTTATATAGCCACAATCTTTCAAAAAAATTTATTTCACGATGTAAAAAATGGTGAGTCAAATTGACTCTCCGAAATAGGCGGCTCTACGGGACTCAGTATGCAAACTGAGTCAAATTCGCCAGAGTCAGATTCGACTCGCTTATAGTCGCAGGTTTGGCTTTGGCGGCTTCGAATTTGACTCAGTTTGTGTAGTCTCGTAGAGCCTATTTCCGAGGAAGTTAATTTGACTCACCATTTTTGCATTGTATATAGAAAAATTTAAGAAATAAAGGTCTAATTCAAGACATATATGTCTGAAGCCTGTATCAAGACAATTGTCTTAAATTTCAGACAATATTTCTTGAATACAAGACAGTTTATTTTGTGTGTGGAGAAAAAAATAACCTTGAAATTGGATTTTTCAAAAGATCTGTACTTGGGTTTCGTTGTAAAATGATTTGAAGAGGTCTTTTGAGCCCGTTTTCGATGAAAATCGGTGTCCGTTTCCGTTATAGGAATAACCGAAATTCTGTAATTTATTGTCTCAAAATTAGTTATAAATCTCGCATATATCAAAATATTTCATTAAAAATATTTCCCAAGTGTTCGAAATGAAATAAAAATTACGAAATTCATTCATACTCTTAAAAATTAAGCATAATTCTTAGTGAATGTGTTGGCGGAAAAATAAAACATCTTCAAAACTTTTATGCTTCAATATCCATTTCCGTTATTTTTTTCGTTTATACTCTGATATTAACCGAAATAGTGATTTTCTGACGTTTGTGTTGCAAATATTGCAACCGCTTACTGAAATAGAAATGTATCAGTCGCAGAGTGATCCTCGTTTCAAGCGTTTTTGGAGCTGCTATAATTTTGGTGTCAACTGGATTCAAAGGCATAACGAAGCTTATAAACTTCATTGCGGACGAAAGCCCACTTCTGACTCGGTATGTGTGTGTTTATTGTAGTGCAACGTGTAGAGCGGAACTACTGTAGTGATCGTAATAAGAGGGGTACCAAAATTCCTAATAAGAGTCCGTAAACCCTAATTAGAGCCAATAAATCCCAATTATCCCTAATTGTGCATAAATGACTCCAGTACAGAATACAGTTCAGTTTGGAACTTTAAAGCATACTTAAATTTTGAAAGTAGGTACATTTCTAAGTATAATCGTGCATTATCGCGAAAGCTTTTGATACAATGCTTGCTTCTTTTCGTAACAATGGGCTCGGTAAATCAGCATCGTTATTTGAGTTTGACTTCAAGTGCGGAACAGTGGTGTTGGGCTTTGGCCCGCTCTGCCAAAAAATTTAACTTTATACTAAATATTGTAACGTATATCTGCTTGTACTAATACCAAACTCACGGTATATGGAGCCATTGTTGCGGAAAGTTGGCATGACTGCGTAGCTCAGCGGCTTTAATAGCAGCGGTTCGTCAACCGCTGCATCGTCGGTTCGGGCTCTACCGTAACCGTAGTGAAGTTTTGATGAGTGGCTCTGCATAGTACGGCAATAATTTAAAAAGTTACAACTTAAGAAATATATTTAATATATTCGAAACATTAACCCTTTCTCACATGAATATTTTCTATTTCCCCTGAGCCCTACTTTTATGCTAGGATTCGAACTCCAGTGACTGGAGTGGGAGGCGTATACCATCACCACTCAGCTATAGGAGCTTGACGCTCGAGCCCGAGGGGGCTCACGAAACACGGTGCGATATATATTATTTGACGTATATACACTGCGCTGAGTTGCCTGCAGGTAACTCAATGTGAGAAGGGGTTAATACTAAACGCACAGACGTGTGATGTATTACTTCAACAATCCATCTATGCATTCGCTTGGTCAGGACGGAGGGTGGTGAAAACGTAGGGATCCCGGTTGGCAACTGAGCAGAAAAACTTGAGTGGGGTAATTTTTACTGAGAAAATTACTGTTTTAACGAAAATGGCACTTAACCATGCCTGATCGCTCGTATAAAACATGTAAACAATTCACAACTTTTATCTGTTACATTATAACTGAAAAATAATGCAAGAAGCGCGTTTGATGTTCAAAGAAGTTAAAATTTTGAAGCTCAAAATAATCAACCGGAGCCAATATCTCAAGTCGCGGGGCAGGAGTTTAACGAGCGAAATCCGATTTGGGGGTCTTTGTTCGACTGGAGCCTCCTCCGCTAGTATCGAATCACCAGTTCATACATCGTGATTCGTGTCGTTGTAATTATAAAATTGTTGTTTCAGCGTATTTGTGTAAATACAAGACGTAGAAAAATGCACCGCGGCTCGAAGATGACAAACCACAACGAATGTTCCCAAATTGAAATCGAGCGTAGCGGTGAAAATTTTGATTCAGAGCTGTTGGAGTTTTTTGCTCAAACACTAAAACATCGACAAGAAAGTGAGTTGAGTTTTCTCAATTTTTTTTTTAATTTAAAATTTTGTCAGTTTCAATGATGTTTGAAATGGCCAACGTTTCTGTTATAGACGTCACTCAACAGAGAGATAAGCAGAGTTGGCGACTGGGCGGTTAAATTGAGGATTAGCGATTAGACTTGTGTTTATGTTTAAGATTAGGTTGGGACTTACGCTTTTTGTATGCATACTACTATAATTAGCATGGCCCAGTGAAATTGTCTCGTTGGTCGGAATATTAGAATAATTCTTGCACTGTGCTTAAATGTTCTGTGAAAACAATATCTGGGTGAAGATGTTTGTGCACTCGGTAACTTTTGCGCATTGCGCAAAACCGGCTGGACAGTTTTGGTTCATTTGTTTAAAGTTCGCAGTAAGTTTGTCCAAGGTCGTAGCCAGGCGGATGGTTTTACGGGACAAAGTTCCATTAAACCCTGCCTGCCCTTCGAAAATTCTGGCTACGCCCAATGAGGTTAGTCTGAAGCTTTTCCAACGGTGTGTACGTTGTGTTAGCGTTAATGTTTTATTTTGGGTTGTTACGTTGATATTTTGTTTGATATATAAATGTTGTTTAGTTTTTAAGGAGATATTAAACGCGCGTTAGAGTCTCAGGAAGACGGCAATGGTGAATCTGTATGGTTTTCGTGTGCCACAGACGAGTATATTAGTCTTGCTGAAGGTAGGTATTAGAGTTGCCTCGGGGCCGGAACCAGTTGGGATCATCAGTGCCATTACTTGGGACATATCGAGTAGGCGGTAGGTTGTATATGTTTATGTTATGTTATGTTGTTTGACACATCTTGAAGTCTACTGCAGTTGGTGACGATGTTAATAAAAGCGTGGATCGAATGTCCCCATTTGCTCGCGGGATGTCTCTTTTAACTTGGGGGTTACGATGTGGAGCAGACCGGTTCGAAAGATACCGAGTGTCCAATCCGCTCAATGCTGCGGTTCGGACGCTTCAAGCCAGCTGCATAGTCCGACCGAACCGGCCCGACACGTACGTATCACAGAACGTTGGCTGATAATTATGGTGTTTAAAAGTTAAACTGGATTGGTTTCCATAGTTTAAAGGGCAAAGTCAGCGTCAATTTAATACTCTACACGCGTTTGTTTAACTGACACAACGTACTACGTGTGGAAATTGCATCAGGCCAATGTTACTTTTAGCGCCGTCGTAACGGTTGTGCTATACATTTGTTGACGTCTGGCGCTGTCCGTCACCCATCCGGCATCGTCCGTCACCCGTCCGGCATCGTGCGTCACCCGTCCGGCATCGTGCGTCACCCGTCCGGCATCGTGCGTCACCCGTTCGGCATCGTCCGTCACCCGTCCGGCATCGTCCGTCACCATCCGTCACAATACGGTATCATTCGTGTGTAATTTGCGTACGACAACGCACGGTGACGGACGTCGCTGTATGGGTGACGCACGACGAGTATAGCGCCACCCTAAGATTAAGCTTATTTCTAGCATAAAAATCAGTTTTAATCCTAAGCCTAAGCGAACATAATCTAAATTATAATCCTAGTACGTTGCACTGGTGCGAAAGAACTGTCGGTCCTAAAGTAATACGGACCTTGCATCATTTCATTTAAACACATTTTGTGTTTTAGTCGGTGTAAATACTCAGCTGAAAACGTCGATTGCCATGCCGGATTTGAACGATTCATCAAGTTGTCGAAACGGCGGCGATTACAAACGAAAGTATGGCCACAAAGCAGGACAAATCAAAGCCATCGAAACGCGTATTCAAATGAAATTCGACTCACGTTTAGACGTACTCAATCCACCAATGTGGCCGAATATTCCGTTGAATTTACGCGTAATACGAGCAGTTACGGCTGAATCTGCGTCGAAGAAAACTGGTTGACGGCAACGCTCGTTTTCGCTCCAAACATCATGTTTGTTTAGATCTTGTGTCATTTATTTTATTTACGATAATTTTAGCGTAAATTTGTGTATAAAATTTTGTTTGAAATCTATAGAATTGAAATACTGAAACCAATAGAATATATATTTTGGAAAATAGAGAAATTGTTGAGACAAAGAAGAGTATTAGCTAGTTACAACGTCCACATTCGGTGATGCAAATAGGATTATTTTGAACTATTAACGCAATAATAAACAATTATTGTGGTTTGTATTGTAAGCGACAAATTAATATTTATGTTAATATAAAAGTACTAAATAAACTTTATGTTGCTTGTTTTATTTTTGTTACAGTTGTTTGAAACAGAATTTTTTGCGAGCCAAATATTGTTGATAGACGGTTGATGGATAACAATAGCTCCGAATGTTCTTACTGTTTTAAGTGAACCAATGTGCCCGTTCAATATTAAAAATTGTCCGTTATTCGAAGCCAAAGTCATTAAATTAAGCAACTGTTGTAAACGTACAACTTAATTTATAATAAGTACGCCAAATCGCCAAAATCTCTGACAAAATTTTGCCGGAACTGGTGGTCGATTTTGTGGTATTTTTGTCCGACTCTACCTGGTGAGCCACGACGTATAGGATCATCGTCCAATGTAAAGAACAGGGGCGGAACGGTATAAGCATATTTCTAAGCATAATCGTAAGCGTTAGAATGAGCATATTTCTTAGCCTAAGCGAAGCAAAAAAAGTCCAAAGCTTAAGCTACTCTATTGCAGTCCCACAGAAAAACGTTCCGCCCCTGATCTTAACATGGGCCGGATGTTTCTAAATTTACGATGTGATACGGCCAAAGCTAAGCATTGGTATCAGCTAGGGTGCAACCGGAAATGAAAATACCGTAGCTGGAGGTCAACGAAACCTGCCGGAGCCGGAGTTGAAGCGATATTAGGCAATAAAACTGATGTTTAATTAATTTTAGCCAATATCTGCAATATGTTGTTATGTTGTTCGGCTTTACGCTAATTTTCTGCGGAATTTCAGAAATTTCTTTCCTGAAAATTTTTTTAGAAAAGTCAAACGAAACGCGCTAAACAGATAAATTTTGCAAAATTTTACTACAGAAATTGGCGGAACCTCAAATTCTACCGCAGCCGGAGGCCGATTTTCTGCCGGAGCCGGAGACAGACCTCAGGTTGTACCCTGGTATCAGATATTATTTCATGCCCGGATATCGGACAGTGTTTGCCGAAAGTTTATCATATTTCTGTTAACATCCTGAACCTTACTCTGACGGCTGTCCAACTGTCCCAAGAGCACAGCACCAATGATAGACATAAAATTCGAATCATAAAATTTCAAAATCTAATCATGAAGCTGATAAACGGCTTCAATACGCTACAACCTTTAACAAAAGTGGTATATTTAGCAAAACATTCTTCTCTTAAACGACACGAGACCCCCCAGTTTAAACGCACAATCTTCGGCTCCGGCAAAAAACAATTTCGGTAGTGAAATTTCCAATATTTTTGCAAAAATGTTTTTAAATGAGTTTTCTTTCTAAATATCGACAATTTTCGAAGTCTATTGAATTGTTTAAAGTTTCTCAAAATAGACGCTCAAACCAAATTTTCCGACAACATCGTTATCGGTTATATTGTAAATTGAGCCAATTTAGCATGGTTTGAGCTGTGGACCTAATTTGGTTTCACCTCCGGGTGTATTTTTTCATCTCTGGTTGTATTTTCTCTGTGCAAGTGTTTGTATTTTAGGTACATATTAACACAATGGCAAATACAGGTGACAGTGATACTGAAGAAGTGAACATCAGTGACAATGACGCGGAACTACGAGTACAGCAATTTTCTGAAATAACTCGAACCGATACGATATGTGCACACATGTTCCTTCAACGAAATAATTGGGACGTCGAGGTAAAATAATATAAATTGAGTCACAACTGAATGTAAAATTGTCGTTTGTGATCTGTTTTCGTCTGGTGTTGATATAATTTTAAATTGAAAATAAATATACGGACCCGGAATTTTTTTACAGCAAATACTCGGGGCCGGAAATTTACGTCGAAAATACACGGAATAAACCGGAATACGCGTAACCGGATGTAACTCTGCTGCTTCATTAATTTGCTCGTTCTCGATGATTACGAAATGCTGTATACAGTTGTTTTGTTTGAAAATCTATTGGCAGTCGGTGGTTGATCTTTTTGAAAATGCTGATTGCATTGTGATAGTGCAACATTCTCATTATTCTCCCAGCAAAAGTATACAATTGTATAAAATTTGCCGAGCAGGCAACAGTTATATTTGCTTAAAATGTGTGATAGAATCTTGGTCTATAAAAGAGTAGGTTTAGATTCTAGATTATATTTTTTGCTTAGGCTTAGCCTTAGGCTTAGGCTTAGGAATACACTTGATTTGCTGTTACGCGCCTTAAAGTAACATTGGCTCAAAATTCAATGCATTATGGTGTGTTTCTTTATTGTTCGTGACGTGGTTGAGTTGTTTGGCTATTTAATAGTGTTTTTTCGTTTCTTTGTTTTGTTTTTTGACGTATTGTTTGTTTTGTTTGTTTCAGATGGCGATCGATAAATTTTTTCACGAAATGGGTTTGCCTCAAAACGTTGGTGTCACACTATCAGCATCAAAGCAGTCGACTTCAACGACAACAACGTGCGATACAGTAGAAACGATGCTGGCAAAATGTGGCGAAGCAACTCAACGCTCAGCAAATTCGACTACGGGAACTGGAGTGTTTCGAATTATAACGTGGAATGTTGATGGTCTCGATAAGGGAAATTTGATGACGCGCACGAAAGCTGCGATTCAAATTATCGAAAGGTACAACTTACATTGTAGTACGATACTTTCGGTAGATGTAGCAAAATACCCACGTAGCAGCTGCCCGACACCCTCTGGTGAGCTCATATTTTAATCTTATATTTTTATCACAGTTTTTGACCCAAATATGAATTATTATAGTCTCAAATGCTTTTAGCTCTTATTTTTTTACAGTGCTAAATGAGGAGCTTATTAAGATTGCGACCCCCCCCCCGTTTAGGGGTGCACTAATGGCCATGTTCTTTCATTCTACTGTCGCTTTTTTACACAATAATCGTAACCTAAACACTATAGGTACAAATTGCAGTGGCAGTTGCGTACGAAGGTATTATACAGTTTGGTAGTGAAGCGGAATTCCGGTTCCGGCGGAAATTTCGGCAAAATTATTTATCAACATATAAGCATACCTTGTTATATTATCACTATGAAGCTTGTTTTTGTCACTTAGTTCCAATGTTTGCCATAAGCTTTATATTGTTCCGGTTGGAGCGGTGAAATCGAGGCAGCCATTCAGTTTACAAGTAACTGTTCGTTGTTTTAGCCACAATCCTGATGCTGTATTTCTTCAAGAAATTGTTCCAGAGTCGTATAAAATCTACGAGAAGCATCTGAGCGATAAATACACGCTCTTATTCGGCGCTTCTAAGCCGCTGAACTCAACATATTTCACCGTATTGCTGGTTAGAAACCAAACAACGCGTATTAGCTCGTTTGAAATCATTCCGTTTCGAACTACAACGATGGGACGAGAGCTGCTGCGAGCAAAAGTTGGTTTGTTTGTTTTTTGTTTTTTGAATTTTTTCAAACAGTATTTTGAAATCATTTAAATTTAAAATAACAATTAGGAGATTTAAATTTTAGGAAGATCCTGATCGAATCAACCTGATTTTAATGTGTTTTCAATATAACTGTGCTTAATGTCAACTGTGTATAGCATGTTTCTGCGCACTTATTTCTATCCGTGCCTGTATTTATATTAGTAAAGCTTGAATGCGCACAATACGCGATTTGGGCATCGTTCATATTGGCGACGAGTAAAAGACTGGGTTGTATTTTAGCTAATTTTTGATTAATGTTGTAGATTACATTCGATAACAGCGTCAACATTGTTTTGATGACAACGCACTTGGAAAGTTGCAAAGAACATTCGACTGAACGGATCCGGCAATTGTGTACGTGTTTCGAAGAAATTCAACGCGTTTCGAACGACTCTGTTGTGATATTCGGAGGTGATTTGAATTTACGAGATAAAGAGGTAAAAGACAAAATGTTACTTTTTTAGTCGTGCTCAGTCGGGTTTAACGGAGATTTTTGTTTAAAAACCAGTAAATTTCATTAGTGCAACTGTAGTCAGAATTTTCTTCTGTTCCAAACCGGGTGGCAACTGGTTGAAACGTTTAACGCTGTCAAAATTGAGCGATTTCGCACGCAATTTATACCTATATTTTGTTCCAAGTGCTCAAAACTACAGAAACCCGCATGCAAATCAATAAATACTGGAAGGAATTTATGGGAGAACTAAAATATTCATGTGAGAATGGGTTAATAGTTAGACGATTTATTTCTATGTATCATTTCATTTTATTCTAAAACGCCATATATTCTTTGTTTCGATATTTTAGTTTTCGATCGTGTTAAAGTTTCGCTGAAATTTAACGCAGACTATTAATATTTCGCCATGTGGTCAAAATGAAATAAAATGTTCTTCATGAGGTTAAACTTTTTCTGGATTGGCTGAGTTCTCCCACCAGCGCAACCCCGTTTAGCTGCTGACCCGAGCGCAAAATCATTCCAGTAAACAAGTAATTTGTGCTTCGCTTTTGTAGCTTTTGGAAGTAAACGTCGATGTCAAAAATTTAATTGATGTGTGGGAAGCAAACGGATCGCAAAAAGACCTTAAATTCACATGGGACTGTTTGACCAACGACAATTTGGGAACTGTATCACGGTTCAAACCGCAAGCTCGCTATGATAGACTGTTTATCAAGATGCCTCCAGGCGCAAGATTTAGCCTGACACCAAATGGATTTGAACTTATCGGAAGACAGCGGATACGATCGATAATGTGTTTTCCAAGCGATCATTATGGCATTTTAGCAAATTTTAAAGTCGCTGCTGGATGAATATAGAAATGTAACTCTATTCTATATATGTGTGCTTATCAGCAGGTTGCAGTCGGAAGTTAAACAAATTTAGCTTATAAAATAATGGTTCCGGCAATTTCGGTAGTAAAATTTTGCATAATTTTGCAAAATTTATCGTGTTTAGCGCGTATCGTTTTACTTTTGTTACAATTTTAAGGAAAGAATTTCCGAAATTTCCCCATGAAATTAGCGTAAAACCAAACAACTTAACAACATATTGCAGATATTGGCTAAAATTAACTAAACCATCATTTTTACTACCTAATTTCGCCTCACCTCCGGGTCCGGCTCCGGCAAGTGTCTTTGACATCCGGCTCCGGCGTTTTTCGCCTCCGGTTGCACGGCTAGTAGGTATTCGGTTTATAATATGTATTACTACTAACTAATAAATACTTGCGTTGGCAATCTGACATCGAATTGATTTGGTTTGTCTCCGTCTGATTTAAACCACTGCAACAGGGATTGTATCGAATGTAACTCTTCCCTCGAACTATTAATACATAAGTCGTTTTACGTTCTAAGAAGAAAGAACCTTCTTGAAATATACGTTTGTCAGTAAACCTTCTCTCTCTAAATCGTACAAACTTCAGACCATGTTACTTTAAGTGGTGTCCTGGTTTTTTCGGCGGATCTAGGAATTTCTAGCGGAGGGCAGGATCGTATGTTTGGAAACGCAGTTCTCAGCAAAATTTTTCGGAGGGGGTATTATTGCAAGGTAGAGAGAAACCTTGTCATTTTTTATCACAGAAAATTTCTGAGGGGGAAATTGCAGGGAGGTTACCAATTTATCATTAAATTTCTGGCGGGGGCGTACGCCCACCTGTCAACCTTTGGGTGCGCTATTGCCTGCCTTTTCACTACACCGAAATAGGCAAGGCTTAATGCGGGATTCACGTTATAACCGGGGAAGGCGGGACACGGTTTGTCCTATGTTGACTCGCGGTCAACGTTAAAATTCGGGCTCTTATATCGGGTCAACAGACAAAGCTCGAATGCCATATATATGACATTAGCTTACAGGCCACAGCTCTCAAATAATCAATGTGTGCAAAGGAACGGTATGTCACGTGTTACTTTGGGACATTATGCGAATATCATACATATATTTCAAAATTTCAACGAATATCATATGATATTCAGCGTGATAGTGTAGTCTTTGGATGCTAACAAATGAATGAAAAGTCAAACGGCAGACGCACAGATGTGATTTAAATACCAAACACACGCCTGCAAAGCGTTTCCGACAGAAAATCGCTTACAAGCACAGCTTATTAATTCAAAAATTCAAATTTCACATTCTAGTTTCATATGATATTCAACAGGACAATTTAGGTATGCTACCTCAAGCATGGAGACATTTGAAAATATATCACATGATATTCACAGACATTACATCGAATATCATATGGATATTGAAGAACAAAAGGTGACCTACACATAATAGCAGACAAATACTAATTTTTGAATACGATATCGGGTCTACAAGCAGACAAAACGTTACCCAATAGTCTAATAGGGACAAAATGTGTCCCAAGCTCTGCCCGGTAACGTGAACCCTGCACAAATTTTAGAGTAATTTTTTTTGCTTGGGCTTAGGATAAGCTTCGTTTTAGAGTTGTGTTTACGCTAAGCAGGCTTAAACTTTGTAGTATATTTTGGTCGCTACATTGTTAAAGTAAGATTGGTCTACATCTTCCAGACTAGCACTAGTTTTAATGTATCGGAACATAATACCTATTTGGCTCCTCATACCTTTCTGATATTTCAATTAAATTTCATATTTTTAACACTTGAATCCTAATACTGTCACTTTTTGTGATCTTATGGACTACTGAGGAACCGAAAGTTGCGTTATTTTTTGCGCTTGATGACTGGTTTAGCGCACCTAATTTACTATTAATTTCATGACACAAAAGTAGGGTGGAAACTCCGCAACAACCAAACTTTTTGAATTAAATTTGTGCTTTTTCTGACTCAGTGGGGCTGCGGCTTCATTGAACCTTCCGCAGTTTGAAAGAAAACTAAACAGAATGGTCTTGCCGCCTCCAAATCCCACACTAAGCTGTTCATTATTCTGACGGCTAGAATCGCTGATAAAGTACTTTTGGATTGTTTTAGAGTATAAGATATCGCTTAGCGTGGGGCGTATTGGCCAATGTAAAGAACAGGGGCGGAACAATATTATAAGCACATTCCTACGAGTAAGTCTAAAGCGTAAGCTTAAGCGTAAGAATGAGCATATTCCTAAGCCTAAGTCAAGCAAAAAATTAATCTAAAGCTTTACTCTTTGCTGGTGCCATAGGAAATGTTCCGCCCCTGATCTTTCATGGACCTGCACACAGTATATATGTAAATGTCGCGACGCGACCTGGCATATGTATACAAGTAGAATTTGCTTCTTGCCAAGTTAATAAATTTAGTACTTGACGGTGCGTATTCGGTACAAATTTTGGCCCATGTTACTCAAAGGAACATCCAAGTTTCTGGTCGGTTTACAAAAGAGTACATTTAGATTTCAGATTACATTTTTTGCTTAGGCTTAGGAATTCATTTTTGCCAACGCTTTGGCTTAGGAATACGCTTAATCTACTGTAATGCCCCTTAAAGTAACATTGGCCCAAATTTTTTACTGAGCAAATTTTGAGATATATAATTTAAAAATACGGTCATTATTCCGATGGACAACGTTTCTTATCGGATATATCCAAATATCCTATGCCCATCTATAGGATACAATCCGAGATCTACCGCTGACTCCTGGAAAAATCCTTGCGGAGCGTTTGGAGCAACGTCCAAATACTTTTGTTTAGTTTTGTAGTTGTAATCATATTATAAATATATACCTATTATCGTTCGTTTCATTTTATAAAACTTGCTTTTACTCTTCTATGAAATTTCGGCAACGTAACCTTCGAAGTCAGCTCCAAAAGCTCGGCTCAGATTTTCTTCCCGGTTCGGAGATAGTCCTCCAATTGTGCCCTTCTGTGGATGTCTTTTGAAACTGGTGAAGTACAAGCACCGTAAAGTGAAGCAAAATTGTTTTGACTTGTTTTTGAACCATAATTTTGCAAATTAAATGCCTTAGTTTCCGATACGAATTCAAACAAGAACGCTTAATGTGTGTTGGTTTAGAGAATCCGGTTTCCAAATCACACGCTTCCGGTTTGCATACTTAGCTAATATAATGAATGTTACAATATCACGTTTTAATGACGTAAAAAGAACAAAGATCCCAAAGCATTCCGAAACAACTTAAAAAGCGAAACGACAAAAAACCACTATATATGTATACCATGTCTTTGGATACTATACTTGAAACGTTCTAAATCTTAAGAAACTTCAAATTGCTGGTCGGTCGCCTACATAAATCCCTGCTATTTCAAGGGACCCTAAGCAGCATTGGGGGCACCCGCTTACAAGTCCCCGGCACCAAACAATTCTCACACTAACAGTGCCTAAAACACAGTTATACACTTTTATTAGAAATTTTAACTATTCCAGTATTAGAGTTAAAATTGCAAACGGAGGGCAGTTTACACCTGAAAACCCTCTGGCTACGCCCCGATTTATTGTGCATAAATAAATTTATACGTAAACCAGGTGCATTTTGATCTCTGGTTTGCCTACTTACGTTACACTCCTGCTTGTGATAAGTTGAAAATGTCAATAAGCAATAAATATTTGAACTTATCAATACTTGACAACTGTACGTATTATACTTATGGCCACTGTTACTTTAAGGAGCGTCCAGGTTTCTGGTGGGTCTCTATAAAAGAGTAGGCTTAGATTCTAGATTATTTTTTGCCAGGTTTAGGCTTAGGCTTAGGCTCAGGCTCAGGCTCAGGCTTAGGAATACGCTTAATCTACTGTTACGCCCCGAAAGTAACATTGGCCGTACGTATTATACTCCACGCGAGTTCGGATTTCGAAAATGGTTCGTTTTGCAAAAATGAGCCAAAATGCTCACAATAGCACGAGTCCCTGAATTATGTACATAGTCGTAATAAATATTTCAACTTCAATGACGCTACAACGCGGATCCAACTGCGTACAAAGTGCATGAAACACACCACCACATTTTCATCTGCATCTACCAGGGTGTCAAACAGAATTAAATTCGAATCGGAATCGGCCCTAGAAACAAATGTTTGATAATTTTTAACATTTTTACTTATATTGGCCGGCCGCCGGCCGAAGAAGATTGGCCGGCCGGCGGCCGAAGAAGATTGGCCGGCCGGCGGCCGAAGAAGATTGGCCGGCCGGCGGCCGAAGAAGATTGGCCGGCCGGCGGCCGAAGAAGATTGGCCGGCCGGCGGCCGAAGAAGATTGGCCGGCCGGCGGCCGAAGAAGATTGGCCGGCCGGCGGCCGAAGAAGATTGGCCGGCCGGCGGCCGAAGAAGATTGGCCGGCCGGCGGCCGAAGAAGATTGGCCGGCCGGCGGCCGAAGAAGATTGGCCGGCCGGCGGCCGAAGAAGATTGGCCGGCCGGTCAAACGTATCGTTGGCCGCCGTCGAATAGAAAAAGTGATAATTGCACAACACTACGTAATATACTGTCGATGTTCAAATTACAATACGAAATGGATTATTATATTCCTACAGCAATATATTGAATCACATTGTACTTAAACATATTAATGCACCTACGGAGTTGGCGTATAAAATATCAAACAGCTACGCTAACTCTATTTTACAGCCAAAAATAACTTTCAACCAGATTTCATCAACGACACACCAGTATTCGACGGTAAACGATGCGCTTAAAAATACGTCTAAAAGATATTTAACATTGAAAGGATACAGAACGCTATTATAATATACAATTTCATACAATGACTATTGCCCAAGAAATTAACTTTGCATAATAATTTTACTTAAATTATCACTGCCACAAGCGCCATGGCATCGGTCATTAAATATATTACTTGCAGCATTTTATTGAGAGTAATTTTACAGTGCACTGATGTTACTCGTTACTTATTTTCACTTATACGGTGAAACAGTTTAAAAAACTGAAGTCGTTCTACATTATCTGGTTTCAAGTTATTTTTTATGAAAAATGTACGCGGGTAAAGAATCGCAAATTTTTACTCGCAGGTAAGATATGCAGCTCTGTGTGCATCTGCTGATCAGTTTTAAAATTGAATAAAAAAATACTGGATAATTAAGAACTGGATTTTATACTAGATCCCAATTTCGGAACACACCCTAACTTCTTGACTAGTAGCAAAATAATACAAAATAAAACAGTATATATACAAAATTTAACAAATTTAAAAGTACGTTAATATTCAGATCGTTAAATAATTATGAACATACAGAATTTATTTTCATACCATTAATATAGCGGAATTCCCAGTCAATGTTTTAAATAGCTCTATCATCTACGGCTGGCTAAATGAGAAATTTTCAAACACACCAACTATATAACGTGCGTGTAAACCAAGAAATTACAAACAACACTGTTTTAGAGGTCTGGCAATTCAGTTAATTGTAGACTTTCCACACCAATACAAGCTTTAGCGCCGAGATTAAAGCACGCTATTTTGTGGGACATTTGTCCTATCACGAGCAATCATGCGAATTCAACAAAAGTTTACTTATACTATATATAGGCAGCGGCTTGAAATTTATGTGCACAATTTTGGTTACCGCACATTTATCAGGGACTTAAGAAAAGTGTAATCTGAAGCAGTGGGATAAATCATTTCGGCAAGGGTAAACATCAATAATTTTATCGGATAACATACCTCCGATGAATGCCTTGGTTCCCCAGCGTAGAAACAATAGACATTGGTAAATCTTAAATGAAACGTCGATGACGCTCAGTAGTAACCACCATACGCACACCACTCCTTTGAATTTCTGAAATGGTGTCTAAAATGATCATTCCAATTAAAGCTTTCCACCCCCACAGACGAATCCGCAAGCCGTTTTTCAAATGCCTCTACATCCCTGTAAGCCCTTCGTATTTCTGCCGAGTTTGTAAACCCATGCGCTGCAATCACCGACCGAAACCGTTCCGCATTATACTGCTGGTTATAATGTTGATACAGGAATCCTGGGCTACAAGTTGGCTTGATTCCAAGTTTATACGCAATAATTCCTAAATACACATCGTCAAACGGAAACGATTTGACCCAATAACTTGCGTACCAAAACCAAGACACAGTCTCACTATTCATTAGATATGCCCCTCCATTAATATACGCCGGAAAAGTCGTAAACGGATACTGATCTAACGTTATGTACCATACGCTCAGCTTCGATCGCATTGGTTTTGCTACCAGCACGCGACCGGCATACACTATCCGATTTTGTTGTTTCATTGCCTGCAGAGATTGAACTTTATCATTAGTGGTCGTTTCAGAATTACTAAAAATGGCGTCTTGTTTATTAAAATTATTATTCTTATTTTTAAATTTATTCTCATTAATAAAATTATTTTCAAATTTATTGTCAAAATTATTTTCGTTTCGAGATTTATTTGAATAATTATAGTTAAAACTATTATTTACATTCCCATGCTCAATATCGGCGATATATCTTGCCAAATTATACATATTGACATGATAATCATCATCAACAAACAAAACATACGGCACTTTGTTGCATCGTGTCACAACCCAATTCATTCCTAGCATTGTTTTGATCGTATTATTTAGATATGAATCGACAAAATCATACTGAACTAAATCTTGAAATCGGTCAAATTCACGTTTAAATTCAAAAGTTTTCCCTGATGAACCAACAATAAAATAGCGTATAATTTTCAATTGAAACCAATTTTCTGGATTAAAGTAATCTGCAATAACATCGCTTAGATGCCACGACTGGCTATTACCTACCAGTACCTGCTGTTTATTTTGTTGTTGTTGTTGTTGTTGTTGTTGTTGTTGTTGTTGCTGATGATGATGCTGCTTCACTTCAGTCGATTTCAGCCTTAGACGATTACCTTTGATACGAACATTCAAAGTTCGTTCTTGTCCCCATGTCTGACGTATTAAATCTCGAGTAAAAGCTGCATCAGGACGTGATTTAATCATTAAAATTACTGTTGCATTAACACCAGCAAACGCCGATTTTGAGTTGCGATTTGGCAGTTTTGTATCACTATTTGTTGTCACATTGCATTTGTGCCAATTCCCTTAATTTTAATTAAAATGTTTGCGAGTAGCCCAACCACATTCGACCTTCCTCTCTCCGACACATCCGCGTACATATTTTAAGCCCCCCGCCCCCCCCGCAAACACAAAAATTATTCTCAGTCTCCAAATTTTTCAAGTATACTATTAACACCAGGTTTAACGTCGTGTATGACTTGTTAGTCAAAAAAAAACATAGTACTTAAACAGCTAATTTCTGCGTCTTTATGTACCAAACACATAAATAGCAAGTGCGCAAAGCGTAAAACATGAATTCTAAAGCACAAACCACTTGTGGGATGTGCCGATACCAAATCGTTTTCGCTGGTTTTGCTTTTATTTCGAAAACAAATTTTATGACAACGGCTCATTTCAAAGTTTTTCAACACAAACACAAAAGAGATACAGTTTCCGTTATCAGACACAACACTGATTTACGCCAGCATACGAAATCGACAGCATTACAACTGACTGTAATTGTGCAACCAAATAGTACCGGCAAAGAATCCGCATTTTTTGCGTCGATGCCGATACTCAGATGCTCATGAAAAGTTGTCGGTTATAACCACTGCCAATTAATTAAGATTCTTTTTATACAATAATAAATGAACATAATTCATATGATCTTCAACGTAGACTATACTAACGTTGCATACGTTTTTAAATTTACTTGGAACGGCGCCAAAAATACGTATGTGAGGCGTTCCAGCTTTAATTAAATATATAACGTGTGTAACACCTATCATCAGGTTGAAACCGGAAATCCGGTTTCGGTAGGGAAATCCAGTATTTTTTATTATCGAGTTCCGGTAATAAATCCGGTATTTTCTCACCGGAACATTATGGTATTTTGGATATTAAAAATTTTCTCATCCGAAAATTAAAAAAATGGCATATTATTCCAACTTATTTTTCGAAAACTGTCTGAGCGTGTATAGCCAAAATTTTCAATTTGTGCCATACTCCATAATTTATCATATGTTTCCATTCACTTACTGCATTTGTTTCAGGTTTTGGCATGGTAACTGATGCGTTTACAGCATTAAAAGCGACAAAATAGCGTTAAAATGAATTTTTCGATAACAAATATTTTCATTTTCCGGCTCCGGTTCTGATTCCGATATTGTTTAATTTTCCGGTCCCGGTATTTTATAATTCCGGTTGCACACTGCCTATCATATGATTGTTGGTCAAGTCTTCTAAATATGAAAATCAAAAATGGCGACCATCAAATACATAATAGCAAATTTCTTTGCTGTACATGGAAGCAGAGTTTAAAAGGTAATTGGTGCAGTTTGCTTATTTAAAAATGATTACCTATATACGTATATTAGCTGGCGATACATACTACAAACAGCTGAGTGAGAATACGATCGCTGGTTTAAGTTTCACTTCCAGGTTCAGCAATTTGTTCTTTCTCAAAACCTAAGCAGTGTGTTTGTGATAAATTTAAACGTACAATGAAAGATACTCACCTGCAAGATTGATATACTGATCAAAATTAGTGACAGGGAACGGCTCAGGCGCAAAGCCATTACGCAATGTTTGAACGGCACCAGCTAAATCAGTATCGAGCGGATACTGAAAAATTCAATAAAAATGTAAAGAAGTATGTTATATTATGTATCGCCATTGCAAAACAGAGAACTTAATCTTTGTCAACCAAACAAAAACGGGAATTGTTTTTTACGAAAAACAACTACGTATACAATTTGAAAAAGATACGTTATGCCCATGCGACTTGCAAAGCCGAGAAAGGAATCGAATTTAAGCAGGCATTCATAGCAAGAAACAGGTTTCATGCTGTTATGCATGCCGAGTACCGAGACAAAAATTCAAAACGCAATTCCACATGACCGTTACAATCAACTGCAGACAGATATACTAGGGATAGGCCAGCCCAAACGACCAATATCCGAAATATTAAATCCGATCGTATGGATACCGCGGTGCAAATGCAATCAAAAACGCCGGAAACGGCACGGAAATTAAAAATATGGAATTTTCTACCAAAAATAAGAGCTAATTCGTCAACAACGGTTAATTTTAACTTCTGAAATACAAATGTATTAACACCGAGAATACCAAAACCGCTCGTGGAAAAACACATAATAATTCAATTCCGCGAATTTTTATTCACCCTGCGTATTTATTCGCATTTACCTTAAAGTATTTGAAGTCCACTTCAAACAATCGATCAATGTATCCGTAGAAATTGCATATAAATACTGCGATAAACACTACTGGACTTAGAACAAGCTTCCATTTCGCAGTCCTGCGAATAAACTGATGCAGCGTAGCCAGCTTGTCACATCGTACTGCCCACCTGGACTGGTGCAGCAAGTCAACTTGTGTATTATTACCTCGAAATCCACGTTTAGATATTATTGTAATTCATTGTTCAATCGATAATAATATCTGCATTTATTCTGAATACTATGTAAAACACATATTAGCTCGGTTTCCGAAACCCTACTACTTAAGTACGACTTAATACTAAAGTATAATATCCTAAGCAATTACTAAACCATAGTGTCGTTTTTAAAAGCTTACTTATTTCAAGTATACTTAAGTCACTGACTAAATTTGATATATACTACTGATCAAAAGATCAGGCATATTACCCTTTGCCAGGGTGCAACCGGAATTACAATTTACCGGAACCGGAACCGGAATTTGAAAATTTTACCGGAACCGGAACCGGAAAATGAAAAATGCATTTCACCAAAAATTTCATTTTTATCGTATTTTTTGCTCTATTATTTGTGAAACAACCTTAGTCGAACACAGGTATTTATTTTATTTGTTGTATTTTAGATTTTCGTCGTCGACTGAAGTGAAATCCACCATCAACGGCTTATATTCTGAGTACAAGTGGCTTTCAAAAGAGATTCTTAAACGGCCAAATTATAACACCGGAATTTTTAAATCCGGTAAAAATTTACCGGAACCGGAACCGGAAGGTGAAAAAATGCCGGAACCGGAATTCCGGTTGCACCCTGCCCTTGGCCTAATTAAAACTGTAGACTTGTCAAACCTCTTAAACTAAACAAAACTATACCTTTCTATAATGACAGTGGCACACCTGTGGCGTTTATTTGTTTTCCTTAAAACGTTAAGTATTCGCTTAAGGCAATGACTAAGTACTCAAGTAAGTTTTCATAAACTCAGCCAATATGTGTTATATATGTATTGTGATACATTTGTTTTATACTACAAGTATGAGAAATGAAGCTGAATTCTCGGAATAAACTTTATACAGCAGAGATCAAACGACAGAAACAGGGGCGTAGACATACAAGGAGACGATAGAGTCAGGGTGAAACCAGAAATACAAAATATCAGAATCGGAAAGTAAAAAATATCCGAGCTGCAAAGTGAAAAATACCTGTACTGAAAAACAAAAATATCCGTACTGGAATGTGCAAAATACCTATCGCAAAATTTGTTTGTAAAGTAATAAAGTTACTACGTATTCTAGGAATACTACGTAAAACGTTTCACTTTTTTTTGTGCAGTTTACATTTTCACTTTAGCAGAAACAAAATCTACCTTCAATGATGTTTTTTCAGCATTTTCGAAGAATACGCGAAAGCGGATAGTGAAAAATAGCGGATTTCCCTACCGGAACCGGAATTTTGGCTGCACATTGAATACTGGGGATATGTTTTCACCCGAAATTTTTACAAGCACATATGTACCAGAAAAAGTATTTTTGACATAATGTAGATTAATATACTGAATCCAAGACATTGCCAAATTTTTTTGTATATTACATTTCCTGAATTTCAATTGTGGCACGCCCCTGGAGAGAAATTAAGAAAAGTCAATGCTTTTTTTTGCAAGTTGCAACAAATTTTAGCACAAAATGATCTAATTAAAAATTCCTGACCCTAACAGTTCGAACACAATAGTGAAATCTATGTCGATTAGTTCACGATTTAGGCATTTTCCCCACCCTCGGCGTCCCTTGAGCTCCTAGCTATGTCGTTTCTGAGGCATGCGAATTCCAGCCGTCTTAGTCTCGGTCTTAGTATCGTGATTTATACATAACCGGTATCTTTTTGACCTTGCCATATTGTCTGCTCATTTGTGAAACAATTGTGCTTTGACATTCCTGCCAAATTCTTATAAAACTTATTGTCTTTTCTGCTAATTTCGCTTATGTCAGTTACGTGTATTTTCACATATATTTCATATTATGTTTTCAGGTACTAAAACCCCATTTTCTGACCAAACTCTATGCGCTCAGTTCTGCAAATTCTTTCCTCTTTGACCCTTTTGTGCCAGTTCCCACATGTCATATTCTTTGTGATCTTATATACACTTATTTTCATGTTTTCCGGCGTCCCCTAAAATCGGAATCGGCGTATTTTACTCAGTCGGAATAGTAATTTTTGGGCCTAGGAAACGATTACTTACAATTTGCACAATTTGTGTATTGTTATTGTGCCCGAACGTAATTCAACTAGCGGACCCGTAGGCTGTGTCTGACAGATCCTGCTCATGTTTCACACATATATTGCATTTTCCCAATACTTGTAATTGCTGTAATGCTTTTCGGCCACATGGCCCTCGCTCAAAAGCTATAATCGTCAAAACCCGGGAAAATTGGCAATTTAGTATCAGCGGGACTAACGGGCTTGTGTTCAGTATTTTGTGTCAATTACTTGTGTGTTACTAGTAAACCGGAAAAACAGTGTATAAGCTCTCACGAGCCATAGGAGTGTCTAAACTTGTGTTAAAGCTGTTCCAGGATCAACCCGAAACTACACCATACCCGCCTTCGGATCGGTCGACCCTTACAATGATCTCTAAAAAATTATACAGACCCAAACTGAGAAGTAATATTCTGAAAGGACCACGCGGCCGGTTCTAACAGTTTACTAAAACGAACCATCCCATATTCTATTCGTGTCATGCTTGTCATTTGCTTTCGTAGAAACTTCGCTGTTCAGGAACTAGAAAGTCACGACTCGTCCGGCATTGAGTGATAACAAACCTGGTAGTTCCCATTTTTTTATACATGAACTAGCTAAATTATTAAAAATAACACAGTTAACATAGAATTATTCTTCACACTGTGTTGATAAGTTGAAGTTGAAGTTGGAAATGGTTACATCAGTTGAGCTTCATGGGATACCATTTCCAGCTCCCACTTTATTTACATGAACTGTATGAAATTGACAATACCGAATGTAAAAACACAAACGTAATAAAGTGGAAGAAATAATTGTGAAAAACAATACATTGAGGTAACCCATTTCAGGGTATTATGGGACAACAACCCACTTACAAATACCCTACGTAATTAAGTAATGAGTGCAAAACATAGCTAGCTAATTTCAGAACAAGTTTCGCGAAAACTTCAGATACCTATTCAAATCAACTTTATTCACCCGATCACGAAACAAGTTAACTTTGCTGGCTGTCACTATAGGCATTTCACCCACTTTCGCAGCAAGATTGTTCCACGGAGTAACAACACGATTTGCAAAACTAAACTTACGTATATCATATCTACTGTTACGAACGAACAACTTCAATGAATAACCCCGTGTACGTCTATCTGGTGAATAACAGAAAAAATCGTTAAAATCAAGATCAACTTCACCATGAACAATCTTATAGCACATAACTAAATCAGCAAGCAACCTCCTAAGCTCCAACGGTTGGAGACTCAGGTACGCCAGTCGTTGCAAATAATTAACATTTGTAAGCCCATATTTGTAGTATACACGTCTAGTAAAAAATCGTTGGACAGATTCAAGTCTGTCAATGTCTCCAACAAGATGAGGAGACCATACAGGTGAGCAGTACTCCAAAATCGGAAGGACATAACTTTTATATGCTGAAACCAATATTTCCATTCGACATTGAGGAAATGATCGAAACAACATATTAACAACGCGGTATGCTTTTTGCAGATATTCTGTATATGTAGGGTTGTTTTTAAACTACCACTGATGAGAACACCAAGGTCAGACACATCGTTTACAGCCAGCAGACAGGAGTTTCCCAGTTAATAATTGGAGGTCAAAAGTCTGCTACCAATACGAAGAACTTGACATTTATCACCTGCGATCGGTAACTGCCATAGTACTGCCCACTCATAAATTGCCTGTAATTCTGACTGAAAAGCGTTTATGTCATCTTGGCTCTCAATTATACGAAATACTTTAACATCATCAGCAAATAACAACAATTGAGAGTATTGTACAACATCAACAATATCATTAATATATAGAACAAACAATAATGGACCAAGAACTGAACCTTGGGGCACCCCAGAAGCAAAGTTGCGCGGAGAAGAAAAAGTGTCATCAATTTTGCATAATTGTTTGCGATTCGATAAAAAGTTTGACAACCACTTCAAAAGATCACCACAAATTCCATAGCTCTCAATTTTCAAAAGTAATTTCTTATGGCTTACGCTATCAAAAGCCTTAGCAAAATCTATGAAAACGGCATCTACTGCTTTACCAGAATCCATAGCTAAGCTCCAAGCATTCATTACTTGAAGCAGCTGCGTGCAGGTTGATTTTCGTTCAACAAAGCCATGCTGAAATGGATTAAAGAAACTATGTATAACTAAAAATTGCACAATTTGCTTATGTATAATTCGTTCCAACACACGACAAACGACACTAGTAAGCGAAATGGGTCGATAGTTTTTTGCAAGTATCGGATCACCCTTTTTAAAAATAGGAATTACGTGTGCAGTTTTCCCACCGGCATGTATTTGATTATAACATAAAGAATATTTAAAAAGTAAAAACAGTGGGTACGATAACTCTCTATGCAGGCGTTTTAAAAACAAGCTAGGAATTCCATTAGGCGTATGTGAAATTTTAGCATCAAGCTTCGCAAGTGTTGCATCAACATCAGCTAAAGTAAAATTAATTTGACTTAGCTGTTGATCAACTGGAACACGACGACGACAAGGAGGGGAATAACCATTGTCGTTGACAAAAACACTAGAATAATGATTTGCAAGAATGCTTTCAATTACCACATTTTCATATTTCAAAATATTTTGATGGTCACTCAACGCTGAGATAGCAAAGTTATTGGCGCGGAAACTTTTACGAACAAACTTGTACATACTCCTTTTATCACCTGACTGTAAAACGGAATTCTGTCGTTGTTCATGAAATTTTGAAATCAATCTTTTTACCACCATAGACTGGATTTTAAAATATTCAGTTCCAAAGAGACTGTTTCTTTTTTTCCACAATTTATTCTTGAGATTAACCACACTTGCAATCAGGGTGCAACCGGAATTACAATTTACCGGAACCGGAATTTGAAAATTTTACCGGAACCGGAACCGGAAAATGAAAAATGCATTTCACCAAAAATTTCATTTTAATCTTATTTTTTGCTCTATTATTTGTGAAATAACCTTAGTCGAACATAGGTTTTATTTTATTTGTTGTATTTTAGATTTTCATCATCGACTGAAGTGAAATCCACCATCAATGGCTTATATTCGGAGTACAAGTGGCTTTCAAAAGAGATTCTTAAAAATTAGCAAAGTTAAGAAAACGGCCAAATTATAATACCGGAATTTTTAAATCCGGTAAAAATTTACCGGAACCGGAACCGGAAGGTGAAAAAATGCCGGAACCGGAATTCCGGTTGCACCCTGCTTGCGATATGTCTAGGATATTTTTTTGCTGAACGCACTGCACGTAACGGAACGTAAAGTTGAATAGCAGTAATAATCTTGTCAACAAAAATAGACCACATTGCATCAATATTGTCACACAATTGAAACATATTTAACCAGTCAATACGTAACAGATATAGGGATATGGATGGATTCATATTCAGAAAATCTAAGTAGGAACGATGTCCGTTTAATTTTTCCTCTCCAATAATTTCAAAATCGACCGAATTGTGATCACTATTCGAAAATGGGGGCGACACTAAAACATTACGAACGCTATGGAACAGAATTTGTAAGTAATAAATCAAGAATAGAATTCCTCGTATTGCTGGTAACTAGTTGAGCAAGTCCACAGCTAATAGTACTTTCAAGAAAAATCGTGCCAGCTGAATCTGCCAAACATACATTGCGGAACCAGTTGATCGACGGAAAATTAAAGTCACCTACAACGGTAAATGGATAACTGACATTGGAAAGATTAGCAAGTACTCGAGTAAATTGCTCTACTGACTGTGGCAGACAACCAGGTGGGCAATAAGCACAAACAAACCTATGTGGAGTCGAACCATGAACGTCAAGTGCAACAAATTCAATATCAGGACAGTGTACTGACGATACTACAGAATGTTTTATGGTATTCTTCACAATGATTGCAACGCCACCTCCACGTCTGTCTAGTCGATCCTGTCTGTATACAGAAAAGTTAGGAGCGGCTATCATAGAATCCGAGTAAGAGGAATCAAGCCACGTCTCCGCAATGGCCAATAAAAAACATTCATTACACTGCTGTAGATATATTAGCTCAGGCAGCTTATTACACACACTTCTAGCATTGAAAAGCTTACACTTAATATTGCTCAGTGTGGTTGTTGCCCCAGTCAGTGGTTTCCCATAAAAGCATCAACATTGGATACAAATTGGTGATCACGAATACCTCTACTCAGTGTTCCATCAGCGAGTATGTCAGTTAAACTTGATGACAACATTGTTCCGTACAATATACTTGATGCCTACGCTGGCACCAGCTTTGTTGTGCTCTGAGCAACGATTACGTAAGGACGCTGATAGTTTGACCTCTTCCGGCGTCATCGATCGACGCAGAAAAACGCCCGACCATGCAGAGCCTGATAGATTCTTCGCTTCGCGCAACACAGATCGCTGAGCATGCGATGACGGAAAATGAACCTTCAAAAGGCGAGGTTTATTGTCGACTTTTTTGCCCATGCGAAATACTTCAATAACTTGAGCGCAAGGGTCTAAAAATTGGCAGTTTTCGTACTTCACCAAGGTCGTCAGCCGACTCCGGAAGCCCGATAACGACGGCGCTACGTCTACGAATTTCATCTTCCTGGATTTGCTTAACGTCGTCTGCAATGACAACTTTAGCTTCGGCGATAGCATGTTTTGCTGCAATCTCTGCAAGCGTTCGTTGTTGACTTTCCTGAGCAACGGGATCGGCGGATAAAATCGGTTGCAGTTTCTGCGCCATTTCGTTGACCACTTTTGTTAATTCATTAATTTTATCGTCGGTGTTGTCGATATGCTGTTGCAGGTCATTACTGATTGCCGTTTGACTGTTAATTCCCGTTTTTAAGCTGTTAAACGAGCGCTTGCAGCCGTTACAGAAAACAAACACGTTGTCGTGCTCCAATGTTTTGGAAAACGTAATACCAAGGCATTTATAATGAAACCAGTTGCCGCACAGAGAACAAAAAACACCAGAATCTTTAACTGCAGTGTGACAAACATCACAGTTAATCGAAACCAAGCCTGACTGACTTGGCCGACATATATTGGCCATTGATTTTAGTTTTCAGTTAAGCTAACTAGCTAATGAATTAAAAACCTAATTACCACCAGAGTTGCCAACACGGAGGTCGCTAAAGAGAACCATGGCCACCCTTAGTGGTTAAGAAATTTTTTTCAATTTGTTTCAGACAATACTGTGAAGAATCTGCTCTATGGCCAATTGAAAACATTGTCTAGCTGCTCAATGACTAGTGGCTCGTTCTGAGTATTTACGAGTATTCATCATGTTTCTTGCAATTTTTAAAGTTAAAGGCGTTTAGTAGATATTGTCGCACACTGAAATATTGTTAGTTGGAACAGTACCGGAACAGGCAGAGGTGGGGGGCTCCTCCCAAATTCCAGGGTGGGGTCCCAATACTCGCGAGCGAAAAGCCAGACGCATTTTAAAACTTAAGCGGTTTTTGTTTTAACCGGTTAGGGAGTGCGCTTTTTTAGGGGTGAGGGCCCCAAAATGGGGGTATGGAGGGCAGCTGCTCCTGCCCTGAGTTGGAATTGATTCTAATTTTGGTTTGAAGTTCAAATGTTTATTAAACCCGCGCTTGCAGGAGTAATAACAAGGCTAGTGTCGTTTGTAAGCAACAGATATTGTTTCTAACTGAAGTCGTGCAGAAAGCTGAACATATTTGAGCGCAAGATGCAAACGGATTAGTGATTGCGCTTTGAATTTTGATTCAAAACCATTTCCGATTCGGGCTGCAGGTAAATGGAAAATTGTGCTCTGTTTCGGCAGGGATAGGGGAATCAGGGAACATTTTTGTTTAAATTTTTCGGATGTAAGGTCTGGACTGGTCAAAAACGGGGATTTTCGACCGATCCGAAGGCGGGTTTGGTCTAGTTTCGGGTTGATCCTGGAACAGTTTAAACACGATTTAGACACTCCTACGGCTCGTGCGAGTCTATACAACGCTATTTTCCGGTTTACTAGTAACACGCAAGTAATTAACACAAAATATGGAACAGAAGCCCGTTTGTCCCGCTGATGCTAAAATTGCCAAATTTCCCTATTTCCGACGGTTATAGCTTTTGAACGAGGGCCATGCGGCCGAAAAGCACTATAGAAATTATAAGTATTGGGAAACTGCAATTTGTAAGCGATAAATGGAAAAAATCCGCCAGACACAGCTTACGGGACCGCTACCTAAAGCTACCACCATTCTACCGCTAACCAATACTCTCTAATAATAATGAGAATCCACAGAATATGGCAAATAAGACAGAACTGGGGCAGAATTGGCAGAAACAGAGGTGCGAAATGGAATGAGCACCTTGAAATTAGTAGGAAACGGGAAAGGGGCGCCTGAAAACATGAAAATAAATGTATATAAGATCACAAGAAATATGGGTTATAGGAACTGGCACAAAAGGGTCAAGGGGAAAAGAATTTGTAGAAATGGGAATGCGCAACGCACTAAGCGCATAGAATTTGGTCAGAAAATGGGGTTTTAGTACCTGAAAACACAATATAAAATATATGTAAAAATACACGTAATTGACATAAGCGAAATTGGCAGGAATAAGACTAAGTTTGACAAGGATTTGACAGAAAAGTTAAAGCACAGTAGTTTTACAAATGAGCAACAGTGTAGCAAGGCTAAAAAGGACACCGGTTAATTACAAATCACGATACTAGGATCGAGACTGAGACGGGTAGGATTTGCACGCCACGGAAACGACATAGCTAGGAGCTCAAGGGACGCCGAGGGTGGGCACCAGTGTGGCACAGAGTGCACACTGGGGCCCCACCCGACATCCCTCTCACTCAGCTCATGCCGTCCCATGGCATGCAAAAACCGATTGACCTGAAAGAAAGAAAAAATTATGCATAGATAAAAAGATAAATGACAAAAATTTTGGAATGTTTGTTTGAGTTGTTTGGCGAATGTTTCTTTGTTTGCTTCTTTGGTTTAATAAACTTCGCATTTTATAGTCCTAAACTTTTGCTTCGCTCTTCCGAGCACCTGATGCCCTGCTTCGCTCTTCCGAGCACCTGTTACCCAAATAGTAATACCCTGCTTCGCTCTTCCGAGCACCTGAAAACCCCATGATAAAACCCATTGTCCTACGTTACCTTTTTGCCAACAGTAAGTCCAATAACGCATAAAATGACCAATAAACGAATAAAACGAACGACAAGTAACATACGAACATAACAAATACGGTGGACGCTGCGGTTTGTTGCTTTGACATTGTCATCACTGGCGCACCAAAATAACATTAAAATGACGTAAACAGTAGTGAACATGCGATAAAACCATTTGCCAAGTGATATATGTCGCCATAGACCGCAGACGTCCTGAAACTATGAATAATACACATTACAGTAACAGTACAATGCAAAAATGTTTGGGGTTTTATTAGCATTACGTCAAGGCTTTGTGTAAAATAGTGTGTGAGAATATACTATGTTCTGCATATGGTGAAATTGCATGCGGCAACCACCAGTATCGAGACAACGCGTGTTGCTCGTAAAGCCAACTGCAGAGGCCGGTCTATAAGTGAGACTCAAGCATTACAGTGGCAGTACCCGACGCCGAAGCATCAAGGGTAGAAGTCGACATTGTACATAACGTACAATATTGGTATAGTGTCAAGTCCGGTAAACGTCATAATCGTGAATTACTTTATCATTTTGTCTGGTTATTTTGTCAAGTTTAGTTTTTATTTAAAATACAAAGACGTCAAGGCTTTTTAAAGTAATATGGGCGCTATTGTGCGACCCTTGTGCTATGGTTTACTGTGTCCATTCGTGCCGATAGTCGCCTATAGCTTCTAACGCCTTGGCGACTAACGGACGAAGGTGACGGAACGTAGCGATACGTATTATGCGTGTCGCGTCCTTTAGTTCTTTTTCCATAGCACGTAGCCGTTGTTGTGGCAAGCCAGTTGTTTTGGCTTCGTCATAGTCCAAAATCATGTAATCAAATGTTCGTCGTTGGTTCCAGTACTTTGTTGCTGGAAAATGTAATTGTAGAAAGCGTTGCATGAGTTGTGCGTTATTACGAAAACGTTCACTAGTTCGCATTAATAATTCCATTTTAATCGGTGATAAGGGTGCTGTCGCGACCCATGGTAAAAAGCTCATGTTCCGGTCGCAACGTCCGATTACACGGATAACTCGGTCACGTACAAATGCTGCTAGTGTTCGCAACGCGTCAATGTAATGTGTGTCTGTCAAGTCTAGTACGCCAGTTTGGTGTGATGCTTCGAAAAAGTATGCTTCTGTAGCGCATAACTGGTCAATAAATTCGCGGTTTGTCATAGTTGTAATGCGTTGTGCTAGACTTTTCTGCAGTTCTTCCTTAAATTTGTTAGCAATTTCTGCGATGCGTCCACGTAACCAATCAGTCTGGTTATCCTTAAATCTAGGTGGTTCATACATCGAGAAATACATAGCTGGTAAGTGAAATTGTAACTGTTCTTGTTGTTGTTGCCACAACCGTTCGCCGTCGAAAAACGGATAGTCAAAGTCCGGGTATCGGCGTGGTATTTCACGTGCCAACATTTCGCCAGTGTGTATGTCAACGTACTTTGTTAGATCCGGTTTTGGTGGTGGTCGTTCAGGTAACTGCTCCACCAGTGTTTGTTGTTCAGTTTTGTTGGTTATTGTCGGTTCGTCGACCGTAAAGGCAGTCGCAGATTTTGATGTTGTTGGTTGAGGGCTTTTAGCACTCTCAACAGGTTGTAGAGATCG